>CM043017.1:17727445-17918614 GCA_023690525.1 Holotrichia oblita
TAGTTAAAACTATTTTTAGGTTGTAGTCGCCCATGCGCTTCAACTTTATCTTAATAACATTTTCTCATTTGTCGTATAATACAGGAGTAATTAGACTTCCTCGCATTAATGCCCCACCATGCTTGTACTATTATATAACTTATTGGTTTTATTTTTTTTTATTAGGTCCCTTGTACACGAACAAAAACAATATTGAACTACAGATATGTCACTAATTAAGCAATGAGTGTCTCACTTCAATCCGTATGCTATGCAATAAGTCATAAGTATGTAAAATTTAATGAAAAAGACCCAATACACATCCACTAAAAAAAGAGGGTGCTTTATCAAAATGGAAAAATTGTTGTCGTAGTCTCTATCATCATTCATACACAAAGAAAGAAAATCGTTAGAGCTAGCTAACATATGTGACCACCATATTAACCACAACACGTTTGTCACATTTGGCCTAATTAATGTATTTCTAATCTAATGCACACATAGCGTTTCTGACGCTTTATATCACGTCATCTTCCAGACCAGAACTTGTCACCATTGTTCGCAACCAATTTATTGGAAATTATCTAAATAATTCTTTGCAGTGAGGTTATTGTTAGCGTATTGTAACACAGCATGAATTCTCTTATTCTTTTCAACAATATATTATTTTTGGGTTTTGCAAAATTGCCATAATTCAGAAAATTTAATACCAGATCTTTGTTTTACGTTTGGCTATTACTGTTCAGAAAATTTATAGCAATGTCAAGTAGGCAAATAAAAAAAGATAAAAAACAATAAATAAAAAACAACTATAATGTGACAAACATTTGATAAACATAAATCAAATTATTGGCCCACCTACTACTCCATATCGATCACAGTAGCAAAATTTGTTTACTCGTATTTCAGTATTCATTCAAAAGAAAATTCCATTCAATATCAGTCCGTAAGGGAAAACAGAGATATAGTCCTTATCTCGGAAACAAAATGCGATATTCTTCTGTTTTATTTTTTATTACAAATACGGTATGTTTCGAAAAAAACTGAGATACAGATTTTGCAGCTCCTGTAATAATCCAATACATAACATAATACCGGATATGTAGTTAGGTAGGTTGAATAAATAAATGGTGAATAGTATTGTGTGTTATTGTGTTTCGGTGATGTTAAAACAAAAATAAACACGATCTAACATGATTATTGTTCTTCACGCTATAACGCTTCTCCCTTTCTTATTTTATTCTACTGGAAGAGGTATTATCGTAGGAGGTTAGATGAAGCAACCTACGAGACATAAATCACCAACGAAAGAACTCTGAACAGTTGCAGCGAATACGACTACAACTACTAGTATTAAATGGAATGGTATTATAACTCTTGCGGAAAAGCTCAAAGCTATTCCGAAATCGAAACAGTGTTCGCAATAGCGATAAGACTAAAGCTACTACATTGGAAGTAAATGATTCATTGCTTTTCGACGACTGTTCTTGTACTAAATACAAGCAAAATTAGTTCTATCTTAGTTATACAGAGTGTCTTAGTTAGCATCTTCATTATAAGAATCCCCTAACGAAACTTGATTTACTCGTGAAAGAATTTCAAACCTGTTGTTTATTAACAACACCTTAAAAAAACTGTTATAAAAAGAAAAACACTTCCATGTAACACCAATCCTCAATCCTAACCAATTATATTCAAGCAATAGGCTAATTTGTATCTCATTTATTACTAAATTAATACATTCATGTTATCTACTTTTAAAACCGTAGCCTGCGGGTGCAACAGACCTTGTAAAATCTAATTTGCACGTTGTATAATCTTTTCGGATCAACGATCCTATCGCGAATTAATGACCAGCATCATATTTAGATGTTACTTCACAGTCATTGTCTACGCAGTAATAGCCCTATATTGATTTTCATTGCGGTTGTTTATATGTACAGTGACCTGCAAAGGTATCCGGACACGACACGATAGAGCGCTCAATATTTTATTTCAAAGAGTAGCAGGGCCAGCTTACTATCTGCTACTACTAAATATTTTATTTATTTGTAATGTAATTAGCGTAAATAGTAGATAAATGTAGTTTTGAAATTATAAAAGCGTTCTGAAGCTTTCGCTGTTTTCTTAGTGATAACATAATAACCCTCATATTAGCACAAAATTACTCAAAAACTACTATGGGCGAATCAAAGTGAGCCAGTTCCTTCTTAAACATACAGGGTGAGGCATTAGTGCGTCAAAGCTCAATATATCCATTAATATTTAAGATATCAAGAAACTTTATGTACAAAAATCATAAACGACATATTTTAAAATTATTTTCATATATACAGGGTGTTTCATATTGCCAGGGCGAACCAAACATACATTTTCTTAAATGGGACATACTATATATTATTTCAAATTTAGATTAACCATATCTTCCTCATTCCTTTGATATAAGATTTTATTGAGTTATTTCGAGTATTTCAGAAGTTATGGTCAATTTTTTCTGAAAATCATTGCGTGTTTACCGTCCTGTGTATTCCATAGGAAACAGTTTAAAATTATTTTCTCACTGGAATAACTTTTTTATATTGTTACAGTTTTATAACAACGTGATATTTTGTCAATATTGCAAAAACTGTGTACAGAGCGATTCAAAACACAAATGCATTATTTTCTCATTTTATTTAAATCGATCACCCTCTATTTTATATTATGAAAGGAAAGAACACTGTGTGTACTTTCATTTTTATTAACCACTCCCTATATCTAAAATCGATAATTTCTGAGATATTTAATATTTTCGTAATGAAAGGTGAGCTTTTTCAAAATAACTGTAATATGTCAAAGTAGCCATGAAAAAATTATAGTAAAAAGCTGTTAAATAATAAATTGAGATAACTTGTTAAATACAACGCAAGTACAAAATGTTAAACTTATGCCGGTAAATAATTTCTGATGATTTAAGCCAAAACGTCGCTATATCAGACATTTTACAATAAATATTCAAAATGCCCACCAAAAAGATGAAACAGCGTTGTATCATAAAGACCCATAAATGGTGTTTATGATTGGATAAACTCATTTTCTTAATTCGCTTCCATTATCAATATCGATTCCAAATCATACTATTTTTATGCTTTTAATAAAGGAGTGACATCATCAAGTGTCAAAATGTAGTGACAGTTGTCATTTTTATTATTATTTATACTGGTCATTATTTATACCGGCCATTATTCATACTGGTCATTATCCATACTGGTCATTATTCATACTGGTCAAAATTCATACTGGTCATTATTCCATACGGGTCAATATTCATATAGGTCATTATTCATACTGCTCAAAATTCATACTGGCCATTATACATACTAGTCATTATTTATATAGATAATTTCATGTTCGACTGCTCTATTTTATACAATAAATAATCAAAATTATATTACTATCTGACAGATCGTAAGGTAATCATTAGCAGCTGGGTGTGTTGACAGTATTTTGTTATTTGTACAAAAGTCAAATGACTTAAAAATGTCAGGGTCTCAATCGCAAAATGAATGCAGAACAAGTCATAAAAAAAATTAGCTGCAAATGCTAGAGACTCACTTTTATCTAGTAAATCTAAGTTTTAGTTTGTGATATAGAACAACTATTTCCCTCAGTTAACGCTGCAGAAGATTGAATTCCTTAATTCTAAATATTTTAATTTAAGATATGTATAATGTATGTGTTTATATGTATAATGCAATGTTATTGTAAAAGCGACAAACTACAGTTACACTCAGCAGGTAGTAAGCTGGCCCTGCTGCTCTTCGGAATAAAGTATTGAGCGCAAGGTATGTGCCGATCTAGTCGTGTCCGGATACCTTTGAAGATCACTGTACATATATCTACTATGCATATGTATTACGTACATACATTACACAGATATGCATACGTCAAACATTACCGATATGTAGGAAACAAAGGCTTTAATACGATATCGTTTGAACTAGCGGTAATGGGTTTGATACAACGCCGATGCGCTAATCAACCACAAACTGCATGCGTGTTTTGAAATTGTATTTCTGACCATTAGAGTTCCTATCGAAAAATAGGTTATTATCAGAATATAATTCCGTGAAATATTACCTACAATATTCTGTTTTTAAATATAAATAGGGTCGTTTTTTTTGACTCGAATATCGGTAAAATTTTCTACTAAATTAGGCATATCCGTCAAAACAACGCATTCCTAGAAAAGCAAAGATAAAAATATTTTAACTTGGGTAGGATTCATAAACAGGAAATTGCGACTACCATCCAATATAATTTACATATGAGATATAAAATTTTATTTATTCCCTCATACATCACTTTAAATTCCGAGTTAATGTTATAGATAAAAGTAATTTTTTTTTGTCTATCTTCGTTTTCTGATATCGATAATACTAAATTATGTAAAAGGAGTTTTTCTGCTACAAAATCTATTGTCTGGAAACACTGCTCTTACTTGACTTTATTAGCTTTGTTAGTTGGAGTTTCTTTAGGTTTTGTTGAATCCAACAGGTTTTTTTCTCTCCTCTTACCACTACTGACTTCACAAATATTTGAGTATCACTTAATCAGGTCTTAAGTCTTCACTATTTTTAACACCACGATGTAAAGGGCTGGTTGTTTTTTTGGTGAAAATCGATTTTTATTTCTACTATAAACGAACAATCTACCAGATAGTTAGCAGCAACATTTCGTCACTCTGGTTGCCTATGATAGACCAGTAGTGGTGGTAGAAAACCTAATATACCGTTAGGTAACACAATAATAACTTTTATGAATACGATCAGTGGACTGATTTATACAAAACAAGCCGGAACTAAACATGCATAGAATTCACTCTTTCGAAGTCTGAAGTCTTTTACAATTACTTAGCCTTTTTATTATTCCATAGCATCATATTCTGTGTAGCTGCTGATGTCTGCTTATGCTCCAAGACTAGACGTAAAATCCCTGAACCTTCTAATCTCTGAGAGGTGGCTTTCGGTCTTGCCACGGGTTGGTGGTCAGATTCAGGTGATTATCTTGTGTCGGGCTGTTGGGTATCCATTTTTGGCGGTATTAATTGTGCGCTCCCCCAAGTGCTGGACCAATGGGTTCTTCAACGGAGTAACGCTCTGTAAGGTGCTCCTGGGCAGCGCCAAGCGTATGCGGTAAGACTTGGTATTTCGAGATATTTGTACGTGTTTGTTGCGAACCTGTTCCTGTTCTGCAAAACATTGAGCCTCTTAACTTGTGATTTTGCAGCGCTGGACCAGGTGAGGGCGCCATAAATCAGTATCAGTGGAAGAAACACAATATAGATCATAATTTTGAGCTTTAAGCTCAAGAAGCTTTTTGGGCAGATTAAGGAAGCCAGAGTTCACCGCGCCTTCAGGAATCGAGAGGTGGTCATCGAGAAATGGTGTTGAAAAGTCACTTTTGAGTCGAGGACCATGCAGAAGCAAGTAGGAAAGTACTTTAAGCGGTACAACTGTACTTGTTTTACCAAGACTTTATATGTATCAGTGGTGGGTTTAACGAATTATGTAGTAATACACCACATAATTAATTACCCCCAAAGAGATTCCACACACCTTTTGATTTCAATTGTCATCGTTAGAAGTCCTTCCGAGTTCAACACTTTATCCTAAACCAGTTTAAAGATCAAATTTTAATATAATATTAGGTTAAAAATACCTTCAGATATTTATTTATTTTTGGGGTATATTTTTACATATTTTATGAACAGTGAGTTTAGTACGCGATCGTGTGGCCACGCTTTCGCGGATATGCGCCCACTATATTTACATCGTTCTTCAAAGCCGGATTACACAAATTTAATTTTATCACACCTTGAATTTTCGTGTTTTACGATCAGCGTAGATTTATTCGTTTTTATCTTAATAATAATAATATAACCATTATTTGCTAAAATTAAACATGGAGAGCAAGCTGGAACCCTTACATAACTACAATATCTGCCTTACGGGAAGATAAAAAAATAAATTACAGTTGTTCAAGTTTGGTATTTTTTTTCATCCGTGGTAGGCGTTAGTTGCAACGGTTTCTTAAGCTGTATTGTTTATCTGACCCAGCTGAACAATCTTCGACAATTGTCTTATAGAAATTTGACTTTACGACGATTCTTAGCTGGAATCTTGACGTTGATCACATCAAGTGGATTCTTGTGGCACGTTTTGTTGATAGATTTATCCGATTTGAGATAGTCAATATGCACGATCCCATCTTTATTCTAGAACACAGTTGCCATGATCTTTTTAAATGTCATTTTGGTGGACTCGACTTCTGGCGGTGATTGACCAGGAAGTTGCCATTCGGAAGATAAATTTCTGGTGGTTCGTAATAGATCCCATTCACCACCATACTCGTTTAAAATCGATTGAACATCAGGAACTTTATTTTTTGCTCATTAGACAGTAACTTGGGTACCCGTTTTTCCAAGATCTTTCTGAACTGAAGACGCGTTTTGATAATGTGTGTGAAGGCATCCTTTTGACTCCCCGAATTCAGCAGAAAGTAGGGCCGGTGATGTTTTAGGATTCTTCACCAGACAGTCGGTGATGGCTGTTAACAATCTCGCATTAACCGGATTTGGAAATACTGTTGCAATGTGGGCATTCACTTCCATACGCAGCATTCAGCTTGTGTGTCGTTTCCACTAGGTTATCATCTAGTTTAACGCAAAACTGAATATTAACACGATTTTTTTCGGAACTGTCAATTTTCAAATAAATTTTACAATTCGAAACAGTCACTAACTTCCAAGTTCTTACAGAAAAACAGTTGTTGAGGAGAAGTGTTGCTTAGTTCAAATTTTTCCTATGCACACGAACTTGCCATTCAACCTGTCTTTCTGCCCATTGCTTCGCATTATTTCTTTCATCCGTACCTCTAATGGATGCTTTATGTGTTATTTCTGATTCTTCCCCTGCTAATTTGTTGAAAGGTTTTTCTGTATCTGATTCCTGCATTGGATATATGTAGGTACATTTGCTCCAAATATGTATGGTCTAAAAGTGCCTGACTCTGGCACCTGGAAGTAAACATTTGCGTCATGTCTGAAAACTACAATTTGATTAGCAGCCTTGTCACAAGACAACCATGCGGTCCTATTATGCAGATAAGTTAGCGACGACGTTTTCTAGTTGCAGGTTAAAGGAGTGATCCTAATCTTTGCAATAGGCATCTGTCCTTTTTGTTTGTATTCTGAGTAGGTAAGGCTTTATTCCTGTTATATACAATTGGGTCATAAATTTTTCTACTATTCTGGGTGGTTAACTAAATTAGATGTTTCTATGGTTTTTTTCTAAAGCTCTGATGTTCTTACTAGCCTTTTTTTCACGTACAGTGTGTCCGTCAAGTATGGAATAAATTGGAGATTTCCTGAAGCAAAAGCCATTAAAAAAAAAGCTGAAACACGTCGATTTTTAATTTTAATGTTCATTCATTATACAAGGTGATCCACATTAATGTAATGACGTCAACGGCATGTTTTTTAAATACAACATCCTGTATTTGATGACACTTTTAGATTATTATTAATGAGCTGATTCAAAAAAGGTAGATAGTTGGGGTCTAGTCGAAAGAATTTGCAAGATGCTAACAACTATTTGTTATCAATTGCAAAAAAGTAGGCAACTAATCTTATTTATCAATTTTATTGATATCTACTGATCACAGATACATGACTTTATGTTAAATGTTCGACATGTAGCCTTTGCTGTATTTGACAGCGACCTCAACGATGAATAAATTCTTGTTGAACCTTGTTTATGGTTTCCTGAGAAATATTGTTTATTTCTGTTCGAATTCGCTGTTGTAATTCTTCAATATGTTGGTTGTATGGTTTCGTTTTATAAATAACATTCTTCAGAATGCCCCACATAAAAAAATCCAAAGGATTAAGATCTGCCAAACTCGCTGGCCATTCAATATATTCACGTCTACCAATCCACCTGTTAAAAAAAATTTCGTCTAGGTATCTTCAGCGCTATTATAAAGCTAAATGACATGTATGATACCTTTTTGGATTCAAGAAGTTTCGTATATTCTAAAACTCGAACAATATACAGGGTGTTCCAATTAAAAAAAAAATGTCGATGACGTCATTTCTCACATATGGTTCACTCTATATATTTAATTACAACGGTAAATTAAAGCAAATTAAAATCAAAAATCGACCTGTTTCGGGAAATTTCGTTAAAATTGCTTGTTTCGTGAAAAATGAATTTATTCCATACTTTACGGACACACTGTATACCAAAAAGTTCTTCAAAATTCTGTAGCGCCTCAGATTTTCTAACTATTTTCCTATAAACATTTTAGAATTGTGTGTTAGTTTCATCAATAAGTAACCCTTTGAGGCCTACCGGTTAGCTAGAGTAACCACAAATTAAATTATTTTTTCCTAAGTTCCTACTGGTATTATGAGGTAACCACCGTGCTAGGTGTGTTGCTTAAACTACAAAGCATGTCTTGATACCGCTGCTGTTGACTGCTTTGGCGCATTTTTAACAGTTACACGTGGTGGTAGGTTAGGTGCAGAGGCAACAATGGCAGGTACTAATGCATTTATTTATATAAAATAGTTATTTTAGAGATTTGCTTTCTATAGTTTTACTTGAATATTGATTGTTTTTTTCAATTTATTCGATGATTCATTGTGTGGTGTAGTGTAGTAACCACAAGGAACCTACGAGTATTCACAACTTATAATGGTTTTTAGGAAGATCGAAATGGTCTTATCTTGATCTAGAAAATATGGATGGAAATCAAATTTTTGAGATATTGGACGAAATTCCTTCGGACCTTGAATCAGAAGCATCGAGCGTACACGAAAGTGATATCTTTTTAGATGAAAACATTGAATCTATGGAACAAATGGACGTGACATTTGATCATGAGGAGGACGACAACATTCGTGAAGTTACCAAAAACGCAACCGAACAAAATAATGACTTGCAGTGGGATAGTGACGATGAGATGCCACTTTCCACTTTACAATCCAGAAACTCAGCTGTTGTGTGGACAACTGATACAAGAAACTGTACTAAATTATCAAAATTTTCCGAAGAAGTAGGACCGGAATTACCAGCCAGTGTCGAAAGTCCAGTTGACATATTTTTGCATTTATTTCCGATTGCATTGCTTGAAAAAATAGTATTTGAAACTAATCTGTATGCACTGCAAAAAAATGGTGGAAATCACAACAGTTTTGTACCAACAACGGTAGCTGAAATTAAGATATTTCTAGGAATAAATCTAATAATGGGTATTAAAAAATCTCCTAGCTATAAGAACTACTGGTCATCACGAATTGAATTGAGGGATCATTTCATGAGCTCCGTGATGTCACGAGACCGTTTTTCGTGGTTACTCAGTAATTTACATCTGAACGACAACGAAAGACAACCAAAAAGAACAAACCGAACATATGATAAACTGTACAAAGTCAGGATACTCCTCGACACATTGACTGAGACGTTTCTGTCTTCTTTTCGACCTAACGAAAAACAAGCTGTGGATGAATCTATGATTCGTTTCAAGGGCCGCAGTAGCATTCGTCAATATTTACCCATGAAACCCATAAAACGCGGCTATAAAGTGTGGATAAGAGCCGATTCTACTGGATATGTCTGCGCTTTTCAAGTTTATACCGGGAAACTAGATGACAAAGCCGAAAAGAATTTAGGAAAACGTGTTGTAATTGATCTGACAAGCAGCATTACCGGAAAATTCCATCAAGTGTACTTTGATAATTATTTCAATTCTGTGGAGTTACAAAGAGAACTGTTGGCAAATAGAATTTTCGCCTGTGGAACAGCAAAGAAACCTAGAAGACATTTACCTACCAACTTGAAAGATGACAAAACTTTTCTCCGAGGAGATTCTGATTGGCGTATATTGGAAGATGGTATAGTATGTTTGAAATGGAAGGATAGAAAAGCGGTACTTTTCCTGAGTAACTTTCATAATCCATCTGAAGCTGAAACAGTTGGACGCAAAAATAAAGACGGATCTCGAGGAGAAATAGCCTGTCCGCTGTTGGTCAAAGACTACAATAACCATATGGGCTATGTAGACAAATTTGACATGTATAACTCATTATATGAAGTAGACCGCAAGTCCCACAAATGGTGGCATCGAATTTTTTTTTATTTTTTAGATGTAGCTTTGGTAAATGCATTCATTTTGTTTGACCAAAGGTATGAGAAGTCTGGGTTGACCTTAAAATTTTTTCGTCTCAATGTTGCTTGTGGACTAATTGGTGCAGATCCTGAGATGCCTAAACGTGGCAGGAAAAGCGAAAAACCAATGACAATGAATAAGTTCAAAACTATAGTACCGCAGGAAATTCGTTATTCCAAGAACGCACATTTGCCAGTTCGTTCAACATCAGTACGTTGCGCCCAATGTAGTACAAGAAATGAACCCCACAGGACCCTTTCGAAATGCACTTCCTGTAATATTGGATTGTGCCTTAACGACAAAAGAAATTGCTTTCTTTTGTTTCATTCGAAATAATCTTGAATGTATTAAAATTTGATATCTTAAGGGACTTGCAATAATGGGAGTGATAGTATTATGTTCCTAGTGGTTAGCTCAGGGAACCACGCCCTACAGGCAAAACCAAGAGTGCTATTATTTTTTTTCGTCCTTATAATCATTGTATGTGTTCTAATAAAGATTATTTTTGATTATTGTGAATTTATTTTAAAAATAAATAAATCCGTCCTCAAAGGGGTAATACCAAGATCTCTTTTAAAAGCTTCGGATGGCTGAAGAAGTTCAGTTCGTAATCTTTAGCGTAAAATGATCTTCCAATGAATATGTTGTTTGGGAAACGTTTATAATTAAAGTCGGAGTCGTATTAAGTTTACAAAGCTGACGAGAAAACTCCGTTAAAACTAGATTTAGTATCATGGTTTGTGCCAACGATGAAATGTTTAAATTGTTGTGTATGCTTTTAAGAAACTCTCATAATATTGTAATTGTAAATTTGGAGTTGTACATAAAAACAGCAATTCTTTACTTCCTATATATTACAAGAAACTGCAAAAAAAGACATTATTAAAAAGTACTTCTGATGTGTGTGTTATGTTTGGAACGATGCCCGGGTTTCGCCAATTTTTTTTTTACTACAACCAATAAATTAATTCGAAGGCGGGTCTCTTAAAGTCGACCTCAATTTATGAAATATAAAAATTTCTATTGGTTAAAAAAAAATAAAATGGCGGAATTTCAGTGTCTCGTAAAGTTCAGCTTAGAAACAACTATGAAATCTTTATGAATATAAATCTGAAGATCTTCAAATTATGATAAATCCGTGTATATTTAGCAAATTAGCGTTTCGACGTCAGTCATCGTACACATCAATTAGGACAGGCGTAAATCTCGAGAATGCTGTTACCCAGCGTTAATCGATGAAATTAATGTAATTAAAATCAAATTTATGATCAATGCCCGCATTACCGAACTTCAATTATTGACGTTGGCGATTACAACCCAATCTGTTTGTTGCACATCTATCAAGGATACAAATATAGGTTGAAGCCATAAAATTTGCGGTAAAAAAATGTTGGGGAACTTTGGCCGGGAGCATGAAAGCAATTCGCCCAACATAATATTTACTTTGGATGGGTGTATACGGATTCTAACTAGCGCTATTGCATTACGAGTCTTTTCCCTAATTTAAAGTTTTGTTTGTTTTAAATTCTAAATACAATAACAGATACACACTCTATATACGATCTTGTTTATTTAAAATTACTCCGCGGAAAACATCGCTGTACCTATTTAGCTGAATGTGCGAGGTGAATCTGAGATCAGTACAATAAATTTGGAAAAGTTAAAGATTACATATTTAAAAGAAAGAATCCGTGGGCGTATACTAATATTGGAGAGCGAAAAAAAATTCCATTATTCCCAAATCAAGAGAGATGATAACATGAATAAACAAGATTATGAGCATCATCAACTGGATACACGCAGAGAAAATATAACCAATTTCCAGTTAACATCTCGGAACAACAACGGTAAAAAAAAAGTCCATAAACGGAACTCATACGATGTCGGCAGAAATTTATTTCTTTTATTTACCTGTTGTTAGCCATTCCGCTCCATTATATAGTAGGTAGCTCTCTACACACGATTCTGCACATACTACATTAAGCTGTGTTATCCCACAACTCGGAAGTTACCAACGTTAAAATGAAAAATTACCCGCTCTACGCCAAGACACATACTACTCTGTGATAATGTTAGTAATGCTGGGAAGGTTCCAAAGATTTGTTACAAGGATCAACTATGCAAACCTCAACGGATGAATACGATTGAAATGAATCTTGAAAACACATAGTTACAAGAATAAAGGCGTGCACTAACATTTATATATAATAATAATAACTGGAATTCACGACGAAAGGTTGTTGACGATGGATGAATTAAAGAATTTTTTTTGGCTATTTCCATCGTTTACAGACGTTTCGGTGAAGTGTCTATCGCCGTCTTCAGAGTAGCTCTGAAAAGAGCTATTTGCATCTGCAGGGGAATCTTGTAAATTTGACCGGCTTTGCGGTGTTTCGTCCGGTCAGCGTAGATGCGTAATCTTCCCTGAGATTTCGCCTCGTTCGACATAGTTTCTGGAGTTTGTGTTTATTGTTGCCTGCGTTCCTTTAAGCTGTCTTTGAGTATTGGTAACCATTAACCTTTGATGTCAAGGCTTCGTGTGCTGTAGGCGTCAAGTGTAGTGGCCATATATGCTGGTTCTGTTAGTTTTCTTTTTGTTTGATTCTCCGCCTTTGTCAGAATCGTTGCGTTGTTCCAAACAATCCTGTGTCCTTCTTCCCAGACATGTTGAGCAAGGCGTGGTTTGTCCGTTTCTCCAAGTCGGACCATTTTTTGATGTTCTTTGATCCTGACTTGTAGGGGTCTGCCAGTTTCTCCAATGTATTTTTTCCCACATTCACAAGGTTTTTCATATATACAGTCTTTTGTTCTTTGATTTTGTCAGGTTTTATTTTGATGTTATAAGGGTGGTTAGAATCATGATGCAGGTATTGATCCGCTTGTATACCTTAGTTGTTATAGTACCGTTTGTGTTTTTGATTACTACAACATCTAGGGATGGTATCTTGTTTTCCTTTTCAGTTGCCATTGTGAATTTGATAGATGCTTCTATGTTGTTGATATGTACGAAGAACCCTTGTAGCTCTTCTTCACTATGAGGCAATCTGACAAAGGTGGCCAGGTCGTAGGTGATATATATTTATTGCCTTTTGCTCAAATTCTTGCATGTATATATTGCTGAGTAGAGGAGATAGAGGAAAACCCATCGCCATTCTTGTTGATAGAACTTGTTGTCCACCTGGAAGTAGGTGGTGTTTACACAGATGGTCAAAAGTTCCATGATGGCGGCAACACTTAACGTTGTTTTCTCAGCCAGGGTGGGGTCACTGGGGAGTCTGTCTTTTAGTATAGTTAACGTTGTGCAGGAACATTTGTGAACAGACTGGTAATATCAAAGCTGACCAATTTGTCTCTTGTTCAAGTTTTTGGTTTTCAATCTTTTCTATGAAATCTTCTGTGCTGGTGATTGTTGATATTTTTCTACTAGATAAGCGTGTAAAAATATCGAGTAGGAACTTGGCTAGAGGATGACATGGGGAATTCCTGGAACTGATTATTGGTCGTAAGGGGATGTCCGGTATATGAATTTTTTATAACCCGTATATATGTGGTGGCTTGCTGTATCTCTGAGATTGATCGAGGAAATCCCCTTTGTGTTTGTGTAATGTAGATTCTGGACTCTACAGACGGAGTGGGGACTCTGTGCAACTCTTTCTATTTTCCCGCTTTTAAGATTTCTTGTAGTTTGTTGTTATACATTTCCACATCCATTATAACCGTTGCATTACCTTTATCTGCTGGGAGGATTTTTAATGATTTCTCCTTTTTGAGCTTTTTTAGGCCGAGATGGTCCGCACTTGTTAGGTTGTGTTTCCAAACTACATAGTAAAAATCATAGCTCAGACTTGTGGCTTTTAAATAGGTAGCGTAGAAACCATTTTGCATAACAAATTAGGTCTCCAAAAAGTGGTTGTACGATGGGTACCGAAAATATTGACGCCAGACCAAAAGTCCATCCAACAGGTTACTTTAGAAACGATTCCTGTCATCATTAAGAGAGATTCTGAACACTCACTTCCTCCCATTCGTTATTGTGGATGCATCCTGGATTCATCATTATGATGCTGAACCAAAAAAGCAGAGGCACAAAGGTTCACCACCCCATCTTAGATTTCGTATAATAGAATCTGCGGAAAAGATCATGGCTACAGTGAGCATAATGCTGTGATGTTCCGCTAGCTTTTCGAGGTTCCTATGGCAATCAAGTACCATCTCGGAGACAAACTTAACAGCATGTGGTGCTCTAAGGGCAGAATTTCTACTGATCTATTTACCAGCGGGCAGTTTGAAATGCCCTCTACGTAGATCGGGATGGTAATTACTACAGCGACAAGAATTTGTCTTTTAGCGATTTATGAGAAGCAACTCGAGGAAAATTCTTAGATTTTCGGGAATTGTTCGAGCATTCCCAAAGATTAATTCCCAAACCTTTTAAAGAGGTTTTTATTTAGGGTTTGGAAGCAATGGTGGGAGAAAACCCTGAGGTTAGCTTTTAGGAAGAGAATAATGTGGATGGGTAACGAGCAGATGTTACTACGACTACCTTATACTGTCACTGAAGAGAACCTAAGTTTAAGCATGGGTTAAGAGCCCATATTGGTAAAGAAAAGGCCAATCATAAAGTGCCAGCCATGTTACGAGAACAAAGCTTGTGTAGAAAACGTTTTCAAAAAAGGTTTCCAAAAGGAAAGAGACAAGTCAGGGCATCTTTCTTTCAGCTCTCAGTTGTTTAGTTTATACGTATATTTTTATGGTAATAAACTCACAGTAATAAACGCACAGTATGCTACCTTTTTTAATCACTATGTGTTGTATAATTAAAATGTTTTATTAGGCGAATCAGACCTCCTTCTTGTGTGATAATACTGATAATGACTACTACACTCATAAAAATCGAGAAACATATAACACACACACCGGTTATATTAAAACTAAATTGCTCAGTAATGCAGTCGTATAAAAGATTTAATGAAATCCTGCGGATAAATTGCAGTATTGAACTCGTGGATGCCGTCACGATTTTAATAATGCTCCCTAATTCTTACACCTTGATTCCACGCGAACTGCTTCTTCTCGGATATCCTGAAGGGAAAATGACCGAGATGCCAATTAAGATTTTCGCTAATTTATAATTTCGAAAACTGGAAAAGGAAAAGAAATTGGATATACTTTAGAACAGTAATATTCGGAGTAAGATCATCTATATCTATCTTCGTCGTTTTATTCTCTCTTGATATTTTCTGCTGATGGTCCAAATTAATACGGTATTAGATCGGGGTAAAGGGAATTTTCGGTCGCAATATCTTTACAATTTTCATCCCCCTGGATATCTTTAATTAAAATAAAATAATTAATTAGATGTGCAGAATGAGATTTCCGCTTCGTTTTTGTTATATTCGTCCATTTATTCTTCTTAAATATACCCAAAATCTAGCAGATGGTTTTGCAAGTATCACATAAACATTTTTTTATTAATTTTCAATGGATTGTGGCTGCTTGAATTCCAGATTTGGATTTATTAGTAGATTAATTGTTTATCATCGACGAAAACATTTGCCTCGCAGAAACCATTCTAAATATATTTTGCAAAAAATGAGACCTCATTCTTTGATAAAATGACCAACAACATGATCATGTATTTAAGAGAGTCCAACAAGTTGCACAATTTAACACACAAGAAATGGACGTTCCGAATTTTAAACCAGAAGCTTTAAAATAAGATTTAGAAGTAACAAATGCAGATGATCTGATTGGTGAAGAAGAGTCTCAACGAAATAGAAATAGAACAAGATAGAAACAATGAATAGAAAAAGACGTGATCAAAACAGAAAAAATACATGTTCAAGCTGAAACATCTGAGATAACAAAATAGTATAAGCAGAGTGTGAGGATACAGTTTTGCCCAATTTTTATCCTGTGAAGACTTTAACCCGTAATTTTTTTAATCACACTAAAACAAGTTCTTCAACAACTTCATCAGTTTTGCTACTAATGTGACCAATTCTTTGCTGAAGTTGAGAAGAAACAAGCACTATTTCCAACAAAAAGGCTGAAGACTGCTTTCCACAATAGAAAATGGGCACTGACATTTTGATGAACACAAAACTAAAGAGATACAAAATGGGTGATTGCACATCTTGATCAAGAACTCCAAATCATAGTCGGTAACAAACCATTTCTTTGAAAATTATTGGTTATGTCGGTCTAAAAACGTTCTTGATAGAATTTAGCGTCTTGAACATCCTCTCTGAGATCATACATCACTTCTTCGGACTTCGAAGATTTTTGTCCTCAGATGAAGCACCTTATCAACTTTCGGAATTTAATAGAAATAAAAAGGGATGGATCAGAGCTATCGTCAGTAATGTTTTACAGTTTTGCTTTTAGATGAGTTAGGCGATGAGACTCGGACTCTCTAAAGAACGACTCTTATACGGAAGTCCAATAGGATGTAGATTTGTAATTTGTGGAAGGGGTGGCTTATTTCTTTCCAAAGTCTTCAATACATAACGGGAGAGCTTCATATGAGGAAGGAGGTGACAGGACGGGGAGACTAGTGATTGAATTGCAAGAGAATAGACCCTAAGACTATGGCCCTAAAAGTATGAGAAGATAGTCCCATAGTCGTCGGATTAAAATCAGATTGAATCATCTCATAAAATATTTTTTGTGTTAAACCGTTATTATTTACATTAATTTGCTTAATAGAGTGTGTCAAGATGCACGATATGATGTTTTTTTTTGCCAAATTTTAGAGGTTGTAACATAATTTAACACATTTTAACGAATGCATCTGAATAGTAGAAGAGGCTTAAATTCAATTATTGTATTAATTAAACACATTTCTAGAGACGTTTGAAACTTTATCATTGTTGAAATTTGTTTTTGTATAAATTCCTATGATTGAGAATATGAGGTCATGTTTTAATTTCGAAGATATCAGAAAACTACATGGTGGAGTAGTTGAAAAAATTTACAAATTAAATTCTACAATCTCCATAAAAAAGTCAAGCATTTTCTTACTAAATTACAAAAAAAATGATATCAAAATTTCAGAATCGTTAGAAAATTTATTCAACACTGTTATACTACCAAACATTAAAGATATTTTATGCTGAGGTTCCAATTCTAGCCTCGAATATATTAATGAAAGTAATGAAATTACATCATTGAAAATATTAAAGTCAGTGTTATTTGAGGTCAGTTAAGTTGTCCCTCCCCTCTCCAAATTATTTTTTTAAAGTTTATATACGCTATCATTTTGCACAGTTTTGCACAACCATAACAAAATTTTGCACACCTGTACAAGATAAGTGATGCTATATTTATTTGAGGGGGAGGGAGGGGAGGGGGAGCAACTTAACGTTAGTCCACCCAAATTAAATTTTTTCAACTTTTCATATGTCATTTGAAAGCTTGAGTTTTGCACAACCAAAACGAAGTTTTGCACAGCTCGTATAAAGAAGATATGGCTTTCTCGAGAAATAATTTCAGCCGCCCCAAATTAAATGTTTTCAATTTTTTATATGTCATATGAAAGCTTGAGATTTGTACAGTTTTTTACAAGCAAAACGAAGTTTTGTACAGCTCGTATAAAGGAGATATGGCTTTCTCGAGAAACAATTTCAGCCCCCCAAATTAAGAAAAAGAACGGAATCAGGTAAGGTTCCGCGTTTCAGCAGATAAGGTTTCGGTCTAAGTCGATGGATGGTCAAACGTTAAGTTATATGTTTCAAAAATATTCGGCTGGTTAATTCAACATTGCACACACAGTTTCTTTATTAGCATAAGTCATTAAATAAGCGATCTTTTTCTTTTAATGTTTGATTAATATCAAATAGGAGGGTCAAGCATCAAGAAATTTCTTGAGAAAGCCATATCTTCTTTATACGAGCTGTGCAAAACTTGGTTTTGGTTGTGCAAAACTGTGCAAAACTCAAGCTTCAAATGACATATCAAAAGTTGAAAAAATTTAATTTGGGGGGGGGACTAACATTAAGTTGCCCTCCTCCCCCCATCCCAAAATAAATATAGTATAAAAACTAGAAGAATGACTTGAACTACTATTTATGTAACATTATGATGAATTTGAGCACCACTTGGAGTTGCGGCAATGAAGTTACCACACAAAACAAAAAGTTACCGAATAGCATTCACAAAACTCAAGCGTTCATCAAAGACTATCTCCATTTTTTGATTAAAATCCAATACAAGTAACAAATTGGTTATCATGAACAGAATTGACTATGAAAACAAAGTGTTATCACTGCTTCGCCAAACCCCATAAAGGTAACAACGTCCATAAGACCCCATTCTGTATACAAACAGGGTTTTGTAATTTATCTAAAAACTTTGTCGAACATTCAACCATTCAACCATAGCTGGAAAAATAATATGGCAATTGAAAGAGTACATCAATAGTTTTAGTCCACTTGGCGAAAACCATAACTTCTTGAAAAAATTTAGCTACGAGCTACTGATGTTTTAGGCGAAAGCTGGTATAAACCGGTTACTAGTCGCTATAGCATTTAAAACAGGGTGTGCTCGTCACTTCTTTCCAACAGTGTATTTCCTAACGATAAAATAACATGATACTGGTGAAAAGGAAACAATAAATAAGATAATTACTATTCTTAATAATTCTTCCATCTTTCATTTACGGAAATTTTAATTTTCTTGTGAATATTGAATATTTTCGATAAACTACTGCCATGGCTGGCGTTAACAACTCTTAAAACGTTAAAGTTACTGGAGTTACTGGCAGGTACATCCAATATTCAAGCAGCTTTTCCTGTAATCTCTGCAATTCTGTATTGTATCTTTCAAGAGTGCTTGAAAAATCGAACTAATATCAATGAATAGGCGGAAAAGCTTTGTATGTCGAAGGGATTTAATAGAAATTTTGTATTGAATTTTACGAAAGAATGGCAGCAGTTCTACAGTAGAATTGTATCTAAATCCTATTCGTCAGAAGGCAGACATACCATCTTCATATAATCGGGTTTTGTCCTGTATTTTAGGTGGGAGATACGGCTAAAATTATCCACATTATACGTCTTGTGTAATTAGAACAATGTAGTGATGTTAAATTTGTGCTGCACATCGCTTGCAATCAGGGACACATTCACAGCGTATAATTGCGGGCGTTTTCGTTGGTGTATCAAATACGAAATTAACATTAACCACAACCGAGTAAACTAAGCACTGTTGGCAAGGGGCAGACATAAAGAGATGTGCTTGGCGATTGTGGAGTAAACGCAGTAGTCTGATGTGAGTAGAACTATAGTGGGAAGGCTCTCTCTCTACATTTCTACGGTGGGTTTGAAAATCGCACACATTTAATTGCATTAATATGCGTGGTGTATCTTAAGAACAGAGATCATCCGATGATATGACAGTGTTAGCACTTTTCTCAGATAATCAAGAAATTAATCAATTAACTGTCAAACACAAGCTAGCATTTATTTTGTTTTGCTAGAATTTACTATTTATTATGTCGATTCGATTTTACAGGAAATATCATCGTTAACGTTTTCGTTTAGCATAACTCCAGTAAAGCATTCACTGTCTAAAACAATTAATTTTGTATAATTGCAGTTCTGCCATATATAACCTTCGGAATTTAGATTAAGAAAAATTCCAAAATAGAAAGGAAACCTAAAATTACGCATCAAGACCCATCAAGTCGGGAAAAATAAATTATCCGAACCGCTGTAAAGCACGCGACTGACACATAATTTTTCATTTAGTTTCGTTCATAATTATTTTTGTCGTGTGACAACTTTGTGCTTCGCCTCACAGTCACGACATCAAAAAGAGCATCCAATTCGCATTATATATGAGGCGTCCTTTCCCGAAATATTATTTATACGAATACTGAATATTATTTCGTATAATCAAAAGATCCCGCTATACAATATCGAGTTTTCCTTGAAATACAAAAAAAAGGGAGTTTAATCGGGTGTCACGTCGAGATTGAGCGTCTCTCCTGTGACGTGAACTCAAAAACCGAGGCTAAGTTCGCGATCGATGGGTGTCTGCGAACGGAAATTAATTTATTTTTGATTTTCTTTTTAGTTCTTTCACAAGTAGTCAATGCTGAGATGCTATTTCTGGTATAAGGATGTACTTTTTGCTACTTTGCAATCTCTAATTTGTGCTAAGATTGGTCGTATCTTAGGCTTCGCTAGTGCTTCCTAGAAAAACTGTTTAAATAGGAATTTTAAAAAGGAAAATGACTAAAAATTATATTCATACAGGGTTATTCAAATGTACCGGAACAGCTAAATATTTATAGAATCCTATAAATTTTCAAAAAACTTTTCAGGAAACTTTGGAGATTCATTTCAAATACAAAGCGGCGGGAGAGGAGGGCGGGGGAGGGGAGAAAGTCTGTTAAAAGAAGACTTCTTCTAGATTTTATTTTTTAAACTTTGAAGCGACTGTTAGATACCTTATGAATATGAGATGTCGAAATCTGTTTTTCCTTCGTTTGACCCAGATTTTGAAAACTGATTTTTTTTTAATTCTTGGGCTTCTATGTCTACGTTTTTGTTATACTTCTTTATTTTTTACTATGGATTTTATGGGGCGGTGGATTGTGGAGCAATTGACAGTTAAGATCCATCGATTCACACATGAAGTTGCTGTGGTTATCCATGAAGTTGATTTTTTGAAGGCCTGAACGCTTCACTTTCTCAGCCTACTATGCTCGAAAGCTAGATATATAGTTAGTATCAGTAGAGATTACAGAGTTTTTACAAACAAGATATGACTGGCCCAAAATCGAATTGCCTACCATCCCGCATTCAGGTTCAGTGAGGAGTTACAGGTGTTTAAGGAGACCATATGGCAATAGCTTGTGTCCTCAGCAGTGCCACCCCACCCCCCTCCAGTAGCGTCTCGCCAGACGAAGGAAGGCAGCAGCGGAGGGTGGCCCGTTTTAGAGCTAATTGTTTACACCACCCAAGATAAGGTTTAGGTCTTCGTTGAATATGTTGAGAGACTATCACCGTAGAGGAAAAAATATTACCCATGATTATCACCACCTTAGTTCGTCAAAAATGCTAATACATTCTTAATAGTTTTAATTTAAAAACGTTCAGAAAGTCCAGTTGGCTAACAGGATTACTTCACACAGATAAAAAGGCCCTCATAGGGTTTGGGCATTACGAATAAACTATGATGTAATAAACTATGTTATCGCTTAGATCTCAAGACGTAAAAATATTGTTTAATAGTGGTTGTTCTCACAGCCTTCATTGTTTAATTGAGCAGCACCCATCTTTATGACAACGATTAGAAACCTTGAACTGGTTTTTAGTCCATTACTAGAATATGAACGATGTTGATACTTAATCTTTTTTCATTACAGGGCGCTTCTAATAATATATCATGACTGGTTTACAGGGCGCTTCTTTTTTAATAATGTTTTGAGCACCTACTATTAGAAGCATTTTTGCACTTACCCTGACTTCATTGGAAAACCACCAACTGGAAAGTTTGCTGCTACAATCCTTATGCCTAAAACATCTAACAGTAGTTTCTAACTGTTCATAATTATCTTCGATTTTTTGACTTTGTCATCAGATGGTGATATGGTGAGATGTAGAATGCTGGCTTGCTTGGTGTAATACACAACGAGTAATATGCAATAACCGGTTCTATATTCAATGTATTATATTTGAATCAATTTTAACGAAACAAAACACTAACAAGTTCACAGAATGACGTGCTATATGTGCTTAGATCAAAATATGTCACTAAGGCAACATGAATATGTTACAATCACTGACTTAACTGCCTTATTAACTAGGCCCAGCGGAGATTAACTGCCTATAAATATGAGAATATGAAAGAAACAGTCAAAAGGAAGGTTAAAATTAATCAATGGGTTTCAGATAAAGATGGAGAATTTAGGGAAAAAAGTCTGCCATTTGACATCCTTAACAATCTCTATGTCGTTCTACAGATATACAAGCTATAAAGTCAACAGCTGGTAGCGATCAAAAGGTGTATCAAGAACAAAGTAAAGGTTTGAATTAGTCTGAAATTAGCCAATTTTCATATTTCAGATTGCGAAATATTTTTCTGACAATTCAGCAGCAATTTCTTGAGTTGTTGATATAAGAAAAAGCTCTCTTATGAAGATATTGGTATCGAGATAACCTCTTCTTCAGGCATTACTTCATTCTAAGTTGATTATGAGAAGAAGTGAAAAGAGTTACTTGTGCCATCTTTATTCTCACAGTCAACGGACAGGCCACTAACTTCACCATCATTATTCAGTTTGAAATTTATCTCATGTCCTTCAACATAAATTGTCTACTTTCAGCTCTTGACTTCAATCGAGCTTGAAAAAATCTAGATTCTGGATTGGATCTCAAATACCTTCTATTTCGTCTTCTTTACTTTTGGAGAACGAGAAAGACCAGGTTGAAAAGGAGTGAGCCTGATCCGAGAAATAGCACCAGCAAGTCCGTTTGGAGAAAAGGCACCACTATTTATTGTGTTCAAAGGCAAGCTTATATTGACGAAAACAAACAATCCAATGCATTCCTTAATATCATCATTAGGAAATCGATTTTTCACCTTCTCCAAACTAGTCAACGTTCCAAAGCGAATGAGATCAAATGTTAGTAGCATGGCAAAAAAGAACATTGGATTGGGAGTATCCAAGACAAAATTTTTGGGTCTGATTCGTACTATCATGCTAAATGCTTTCCATAACGGAGCCACTGAAGCACTCAAGCGATGGCAGAACTGAAGCTCAGACGCATAATCTTGGATCAGATTTAGACGATAGAAAAACATAATGAATGTTTTACTGTTAAAACAGTTAGGCTCATAAGTAAACAATAGAATTGCTTTAAATTGTAGGGCGTAATGATGCAATCGATGATAGACCTGGATTTTAAACACGCAATTATTCTTGGTTGTTTCAATGAAATCTTAGTCCCCACAACATTTAAAATTCCCAGGGTGTTCACGTTTCTATATCGATCTCCTTCTGTTATTTTCTGTAGTAGTTCCCAGAAATATTAACTGCAGAGTTTAATCTAGTCAATTATACAGATTAATGAAGTCAATTCGAGATTTTATTGTATAAATAACATCGACCCAGTTCCTGTTTTACATACACACTACGAACTGAAACCACGTGCCGTTGTTGTCCAATTAATAAGATGAACGCACTACCAGAAAGCAGTAAATGTACACATAACACGACATTGTAGTTTATTTTAGCGCTAACCTATACTATAGTATACGAATGTAGTTTTTTAAACAACACACACATAATAGGGAAAATAATCATTAGATTCCCATACAGTATAGGTCTGTGTATACTACATTAAATCATAGTCGTCTCCTTTACTCTCCTACATAAAATTAATAATCTATAAAATCCCCTCTCACGATATCCTTGAAGATTTCAGGAAGGACGGCCAGCATATGAGAATGATGTGACTATGTTTTATTAATCTCTTGCCGGCCTAACTCGGGGAAAATCTGATATTTCCCTTGATGATCGCTGCTATGATGATACGGCGGTTGGCATGTGTATATAGCCATGGGATAATCGCATTTTCCATCCGATGGAAGCTCGGTTAGAATTAAATTAGACGCTCGGTCGTGCGTTTGACGAACACGCGAATTATCTGGCAGGCGGCAGTTGGTTAAAAGGTGTTCTTTTTCTCGTTTCGCCTTTCCAACTCGTCATGAGTTATATCCTTTAATATGAATTAACTATGGGCACATATTCATTTTTATGAATAGTCTATAACAGTTGTGCGAGATCTATTACTAGATTTTCGGTCCTTTCCTGTAGGTAGTCGCGTTTCGAAGGATAAAAGGATTATTAATATTTAAATTAAAATATAATTACGGACATACAGGGTGATTGGTGAGAATGGCCTATTCAAATTATTATACAAACGGAGCGGGATTTTAAAACAAAATTGTGTAGTTGGATATGGTTGAATATGAACTATCACCTGAAAATATTTTTGAATAAATATCACTTCCGGTTAACCGAAAATGGGCATCAACTTCGATTTTTTAAATAGCATGCTATAAAATAAATTACAAATTCAGCTTCTATGATAAATTGTACACATATTTCATGCATCATACCCTATACCTAAATACCATTCCTTCTGAGTTATTCGCAATTATAGAAAAAACGTAACCGATACCGACCTTACTTTATAGCGATATTACGTCACGAATGAGTAAAAGAGACGAATGAAATTTTGCATACGCACAGCTCATATTGTATAGTTATACAACATTCGAAGTTCTTTTCTGTAACATTATACAGAGCGTTTCAAAACTAAGTTGCTTACAAATAAGTTCAATGTTCAGAAAGTACATATTTGCTGGGAAGTTCTTCACTGGATCTCTTGGTGCAGAAGTAGAACACTAAACACTTTAACCCACTGAACACCAAAAAAGTTTTAACTAAAACACCGACGCGTTTCAACAGCAATGCTGTCATTATCAAGGCGATAATAAAACTAAATTAAAATAAAATCTACAAAAACAGGTAATCTAAATGTTATGCACGGTCAATCCGATACGCATCATTAATTTCCGATTAACGAAAACAATGACGAATGCGGTATAGGTCCATTGTCACAGTTCATTACACATGACTTATTTTTAAATATTTCCAAACTTTCGAAAACATTTAGAAACTTACAATTGTTTATTTGTCTAATTAATTTAACATTCGATCGATGTTGTGATCAGTTTCAAAAATGTGTTGGGCAACGCTCGATTTCTCAATTCTATTAAATCTAAGATTAGCCACATGCTCTTTGAATCTAGTTGAGACTGCTCTCCTGGTTTGCCCAATATATTTTTGATTACAATCGTTACAATTGATTTCGTAAATACCTGACTTTTCTAGAGGTTGTATTTTACCTTTAGGGTTACCGATGAGACTTCGTAAACTAGTCCCAGTTTTCCTACCTCGCCTTGTTCAAGAACTGTAAACTATTCTGAGATCTAGCTCTTTGAAGATTTTACTCAACCCTTTAGTGATAAAGGGAGCGTAAGGGATGGTCACAACGGGTAAAGCTTTAACATCCTCTCGAAAAGTCGTAGATTCTTCTCTAATTAAACTTCCTAATTAACTTATAGATATGCTGAGGTCGGAAACCATTACACTTGGCCGCATCTTTTATAATTTTAAGCTCTTTCTCATACCTCGCCTTGTTCAAGGGAAAAGTGAGAAGTCTGTAGACCAAAAAATTCAGGCTTGCCATTTTGTGTTGAACACAATGAAGGGAATCTGAAGGAATGTAGCGAAGTGTACTGGTTTCCTTTCTATACACGTCAAACTCTAATCTATTGTTTTTTCTAATTACTAAAGTATCTAGAAAGGGTAGCTGACGCCTTTCACAAGTGAACTTTATGGTTTCGAACCGATTATTTAATCTATTGAGAAAATCGTCAATATTACATTTTTTAATGTCAAATATAGCGAAAATGTCATCCACATACTTCAACCAAATCCTAGGAAAGTATTCGCTCTCAGATTCTAAGTCCTTTTGAAAAAAACGGCTCATCAAAAGGTTAGCATTGTTGAAAAAGGGCGACAAGGAGTTACCCATTGCCGTTCCTTCCAGATGTTCATCAAAATTTCCCGTTGAATTGACAAATGTTCTGTTTCATACAGATGTCAGTTAAGCGAATATATAACAGGATTGGAAACATGTACACATTGTTGACTCAAACTATTTGAAGCAACAAGTCCTGTTGTCAAGTGTTGGAATCGGTACACTAGGAAAGTTGAACGTAACATCAAATGAAATCAATTGTCACCCTCAGCAACTGAATATTTTGAATTTCTTTAATAAATTCTAACGATTTTTTTACTGCAAAACTAGGTTGCTGTATTGGCAAATTATTAAACTCAGTAGTCCTCTTTATCTAAAATAACAACCTTGTTCCCTTTGTCAGCTTTCAAATAAAAACAATCTTTTTCCCGCAAAGTTTTAACGATTTTAATGTTTTCGGATTTCTTGAGGTGATTTATAGGATTTCAAATTTCTTGAAATAGTATGTTTGCAGGCCTCCCTAACGAACTGTTTTGTGGGCTCAGGAAACCGCTGGATAGAGGATTCTATCCCGGCAATAACCCACTCAACATTCGATTCACGAGTTTGCATACCAAATTTCAATCCTTTATTCAAAAGATTAAGTTCCCGTTCACTAAAAGTTTGCGAAGAATGATTTTCTACTATGTTAATGGTATTCATCGGAACATGATGTTTATTTTTTAAAAAACAACCTAACTTTCTTAATTTCCTATCATGAGAGAATTTCTTATTCTGAACTTTCCTATCGATTGAAATAAACATGTTCCGTTGAAAATCACACCATAGTTGATACTCAACATCATTAAGATCTAATGTTAAAAATTTCCAAAGTTGGTAAGCTTGAATCTCAATTTTACTGCGTTTGGCAAAAAGATATTCGATTATAAAAGATGCGGCCAAGTGTAATGGTTTCCAGGCTCAGCATATCTATAAGTTAATTAGGAAGTTTAATTATAAGAAAACTGTGAAAGAATCTACGACTTTTCGAGAGGATGTTAAAGCTTTACCCGTTGTGACCCTCCCTTACGCTCCCTTTATCACTAAAGGTTTGAGTAAAATCTTCAAAGAGCTAGATCTCAGAATAGTTTACAGTTCTGGGACTAGTTTACGAAGTCTCATCGGTAACCCTAAAGATAAAATACAACCTCTAGAAAATTCAGGTATTTACGAAATCAATTGTAAAGATTGTAATCAAATATATATTGTTCAAACCAGGAGAGCAGTCTCAACTAGATTCAAAGAGCATATGGCTAATCTTAGATTTAATTAATAAAACAATTTTCGTGGAAATAAGAATGTTAAATTTTAATAATTTGTTAGTTTTTTTTTTTTGGAAATATTTAAAAACGTGTTTCGATAATGGACCTATACCGCATTCTTCAGTGTGAAAATTATTCATTACATTATTCTTAGGTTTGTTTTTAATTTTCTTTAACACAATGTGCATTTAATTATCATTTATTTTTTTGTTACCTTGTCATTGTACTATTTAGTGGACATCTTATGTACCAAGAGATCCAGTCAAACAATTAATAATTCCCAAAAATAACGTCAAACTTTCCGAACATTGAACTTATTTAAACAACTAAGAAATTGAATGTTACGAAACGAACACGAATTTGTATAAATCAATAATCTTAAAATTTCATTCGTCTCTTTTACTCATTCGTGACGTAATACAGAAATAAGATCGGTATCGGTTAGTTTTTTCTATAATTGCGAATAACTCAGAAGGAATGGTATTTAAAGGGTATGATGCATGAAAACGACAAACAACTGAATTTGTAATTTATTTTATACATGCTATTTAAAAAATCGAAATGATGCCCATTTTCGGTTAAGATGATATTTATTCAAAAATATTTTCACGTATAAAAATAAGAATGTGTAATGAACTGGAAATCAATCCCGCATTCGTCATTGTTTTGTTAATCGGAAATTAATGATGCGTATCGGATTGACCGTGCATAACATTTAGGTTACCTGTTTTTTAGAGTTTATTTTTTTGATATGCCTTGATAATGACAGAGTTGAAACGTCGGAGTTCTAGTTAAAATTTGTTTCAGTGGGTTTAGTGTTATATTTTTGGGATATTCTGATTCTACAAATTAAATTTTTAATCGTTTCAGGTGTTTTTAAAATGTTAGAGTGAATAAGATTGTTATCGGAAACAATAGAATTGAATTAAATTGAAAAGTTGCTCTCGACTCGAATTTTTCCAAACCGGGGAGTTATATAGAACTTTCTTGAGCAAGCTCTTGGGATACGTTGTTAATGAAAATATTAATTTATTGATATTTTTAAACAATTGTCAGATAGTTTCACGACTCTGTTTTTCATGTTTTTTACCATGTTAATCTTCATACTGAACGAATGATTCGAGTAAAAGTTCATATATCTTCCGGAAAAGGTCGGTGTCTAGGAATGGGACTGCATTGTCTATCTCTGTCTCAACAGTGAATTTTAATTTGTTATTATCGGAATTAAAGGTATCTAAGATTATCGAAATGTTATCTACTGGGACAGTAGTGATAATGTCATCCATATATTTTTTGAAAGATTTTGACGTTTTAACCGTTATTAGCACGTCCATGACTATTTGCTTGCTAAATGCTTAGACAGGATTGCGTACACAAATCCAACAAAACAGCCTTAGCTGACCACTGTCGAAGATGAAAACATTTTTGATTTTGAAGACGTCAAGATATTAGCCCAGAAAACAACTGGTCCAAACGTTTATTTTTAGAAATGTACCATATTAACAAACAGAAAGACCACATTAATTTCAGGTCTGACTTGGGTAATTTAACAATATCTATTCCTACATTTTACATTTAGATAATAATCCAAACCAAATCACCAATAATCGAAACACATGTTTACTTTTACACATCGGTGTATATTATTCACCGTGCGTATTTGTCCGATTTGGGAGAATTCATGTTGGTATGAGTGACTCTGTGACAATCAGCTGATTCTCGTCTAATTTTAGCGCGTAAATGCATTCGCCTTAACCTCTTAAGACAGACAGGTCGTTTTTAAGATTAAAATTTTTAAATTGTTATGTTAATCGTAGTTATTGTATAAATCACTTCCTAGTCATTTCATCAACTGTGTATTCATGCAAAATTGAGTGTTGACCGCTTTACTGAAGGATGACCATCGATTTATTTTGATGGCTTGTCTTATTATTCCGATTTACATAAGTAGTTTAATTCTAATGCATCATAAAAGTATATCTTATTTTACTGTGTCTTCTAGCTTGTGTCTCTGATGAAGTAAATACATTTTCGAAAGCTTAGACAATAATAAGGAATTACTAATTTTATTTATATCTTCCCCAATAGTATGTCTTTGAAACTTAAAAGAGAATATGTGTAGAATCAGAATATCCAAGAACATATCTATATACCTTTCCAAAAAAAATTACTTTCCGAAGATTGAACTTATTTTGCAACTAAGTTTTTAGACACTCTGTATAATGTTACAGAAAAGAATTCAAATGTTTGTAACTACATTTCATTCGTTTACTTTACGTGACATAATATCACTACAAAATAAGATCGGTATCTGTGACTTTCGTTATTTAATTGCGAATAAATAAAGTAATAGTATTTAGGTATAAAGTATGGATACATGAAATATGTGTAAAATTTATCATAGAAGCTGAATCTGTAATTTATTTTATAGCATGCTATTTAAAAAATCGAAGTTGATGCCCAGTTTCGATTAACCGGAAGTGATATTTATTCAAAAATATTTTCACGTGATATTTCATATTCCATATCCAATTGCAAAATTTTATTTTGAAATTCCGTTCCGTTTGTATAATACTTTTACTAGCCCATTCTCACCAATCACCCTGTAGAATGTTCTAGTGAGTTAGTTACTTTCTTGACAAAGTTCTCAAAATCAATGTGTCCGCTCCAAAACTATTAAACAGTACATCGGCAAAAATGTAGAGTAAAACCATCTCAAGTAAACTTCCAACTTTCCATTCCCTAGAAACAAGTACGTTTTATTTATATTGATAGGTAGGAATTTCTCTTAAAAGTAATCAACCAGTTTAAAATTGAGATTTAACTCTGAGAGAACTCTGACATTAATCAAGCTGCAATAAAATACTGAAACGTACCTTTGAATTCTTAACATCAAACGGACTGTTGTTAACAAAGCTACTACAAGCAAACAGAACCGACTTAACAGTGTTTGATAAAGACCCCAATAGACCTCTATATTATAGAATTGTCATGTCTAGGAGGAACTAAAATAAGTGACAAACAGGCAGAAAAAGTAACAAAGTGTAATAAACTCATAAAAGCCAAAAAAAGTGCCTATAATAAACGCTCATGGTATATTGTTGGAATTCACCCTGCGAATGAATACAATTAATATATGTATTTTTTGACCTTTATGTACTTATCTTTTAATTCTGATTTATTTCCACTTAGAGGAAATAAATCAGGAATTAAAAGATAAATGAATGCAATGAAAATACGACGTTTCGACCTTCTAAGTCTCGTCAGCGCAACTACGAATGCAAGATCTAATTCCATCGCCCTTCACAACACAACTTTAACTGTATAATACCTCCGAAAATGGACTAATTCCAACTCAATGCCCTCTAGTGGGCAGGGCAAGGCACTACACAACACAAGTCACTACAGCAGATACTGATCTAGCTCACACATTCGTGGATTGTCATTGCCGCTAGATGTTTCGATCTGCTAAGCAGTGAATGGTGAATTCCATATACGGCTTACCATGACGTAACATACGAAAACGTCGAGAACCAAAAAACCAAAAAAATGCCTATAAGGTGCGTATTCGTATTTTTCAAAATTATCCGTTATAAATTAAAGTAATAACATTGACACTTCTGACAGGTATGCATGATGACAACCGTGTTGTTTTCACAGAGAACGCGATAAACAAAAAGTTGCGACGTCTGCCCATAATCAGAATAAGCTCAATTTTCCAAATTTTGTCAAAATTTCCATATCACGCGATACATTCAAAAAAAAAATTCTCCTTAAGAGCTACAAAAATTGCACGTTTCCAATTTAAAATTTTGAAGTTAGGCGAGATTACTAAAAATTTGCGCAAAAGAAATTTGTTTTATTAAGCGTCAATAAAAGTATTTAGATTACAATTTGAATTGCTTCAAACCGCATCTTAATATCTTAAGTATAACAAAAGTTACGGTAAATAAAATAAATTAGGAGATTTCAGTTTTCCCTCAATATTAAACAAATGAAGTAGGTATGACAAGTAAAATTTAAAAATGGATTCTTAGTGAGCTTTTGAATTTACACCTTTTTGCTAATTAAACCGTCTCTCTATGTCTTCAAATAAGAAAGTTACCCATGTTGTCCCTACGAAATCCGGGCCTACCTTCAATATACTACTGTATTTGTATCAATAATAATGGGAGCAGTAGGTGTGGTACAAAGCATAATACCACATATGCAAAAAATTGACACACTATTATTATTATTATTATTGATTAATACCTTTAGAGTGGGCTTGATGAACGCCAGTAAATTACACCCTATGGCATTTTGGAATAAAAATGACTAAAATAGAATGTTTTAAAAACATGGTCATTGCACGAGCAGCTACTTGAAGTTCTTGCTTCACAAAAATAGCAACCGCACCGTGTTTATTTGGACCACGACAGTATTAAGTCACTAAATGACAGGAAACAAGAGTTATTTCTTGCAGCTGATGCCTGGTTTGTTAATGTTCACTTAATACTAATATGTCATTATTGTTTACTTGTGGTATTACATTCATATGGGGACGTTGAAGAAAAACTGGTTCAATTTTACTCATAACAACATAACATAACCTAATTCTATTAATTGCAAATGTTCAAGTTGGGTTACTTATCCTGGCATTGATGACATAAAGAAACTCGCAGATTATGGACTTTAAGTCATGGGTGGTCTTTGGAGGCCATAACAATTTTTTCTAATATTTCTTTTGGCACCACCCCCATATTTAATTGTCAACGTCCACAAAATACTTGACGTTAGCTCTCAAATCTTTTTAAAATTTGGTCATTATAGTCGATCAGAAGAAGATTAATCATGAATTCAATAACTGTACTGTTGACCGCAGTTTAAATGCGGCAGTAAATTTGATGCTCACCCAAGCATCTCCCTCTCCTTAATTCTTTGTTATGTTTTATTACATATATGGAACCTTTATAGGATCCATTTAAAGCCACATTACATCTCATTGACTATCGAGCATCTCCCATTACTATTATTCCCTTTAATACGAGTGAAGACCGCAAGATAATTCGACGTAACATTCCTCTTGATGCCACGTTATATACACACGTCATAAATTTTAATTGCGAGCAAATAGCACCGAGTTTACGACCGGGTTTTGTGTACGATCTAAGACGTGCAATAATTGAAGAAAAGGGTTAGTTACGGCACGTCGTTTTATGAATGCTGCGGTCTATTCTAAATTGTTGAAATTAATTGTAATGATTGTGGTATTGTTAAGAAGCTGTATCTCATGTTTATGTCTGCAACGAAGGATTTCAAACACGTCATTTTCAAATTTATGATGTAATGTTAATGTCTTGTTTATTTATTTTCTTACGAGCTTTGATTAGATACTAAATTAGCAGATAGATTTTTTTTGGTTTCCGCATTTCCAACTCATCAACTAATAAACGAGAACGTGAAGGCCATACCAATATTATTATTGGTTAATATATCGGCTTGAAAGAAAATGTGTAGTCATCACTTGGATCAATAGCTATGAAACACTAAATTTAGAATAGCAAGTACATGACGTAATCCAATTTATAGATTTACCCGTTTTAAGACCTGTTTAAGAGCGTTTTTGCAAAATTTATTTACTGACGACAGGATAATATACCGTGTTGAAATGCCGGGGATAGAGAAAGATGCTTACCCTTCACCAGATTGGAAACTGCACTCACCTAAAACAAAAACAAAAACCTTTTAATTAAATCTTCGAAAAACTAATAGACGTAGTGAATGAAGTCTAACATCTACTAGAGATATTAGTAATTATTTTCTAGACGGATAATCCCTAGAGTAAAATATTTCTGCAGATCTACGACGAAAGCAATTTCCTAACGAAGAATTATCAACTACTGGTCTATTCCGGCTAAGTTAATACTTAGTTACTTCGCGAATTGAAGCTCGCCTGCCCGAAACGTTTGCGAGAAAAACTGCTGAAATCCATGAACCGGCGGAAATAAAACTCTTTACTTTTTGCAGTCTACTACAGAGTTATCCCCAAAACTAAACCGTGGGAGATAATAATTATGATTGATGGTCGTTTTCTGTGAGTTCTCCACATTACTCCTGTGTGTTTGTTTTTTTTGCAATTTCGAATTCGTCGCTCGTAGCAGAAGTAATTCATTTGGTTCGTTTATATATTTTTTTTAATCTAGATTTCTGACAATTTCGTAATTGTTTCGTAACGTTGACGTAAAGTAGATTTATGAGGACGAACTAATTAATGATCAAGGGAAAAAATGATAAACTTTTTAAAATATCGTCTGTTTGTAAAAAGATGATACGTCCAACATAGTGGGGTGATGAATAAAATGTCAAAGACATTCCAAAGTTTATACCGCAATTTAAACTTGTTTCTTTTTCGCCAGAGTCTAGTACATAGAATTGTTAGCAAACATTCCTTATAACAGGAATTCAGACATTGACACACTTGGTACAACGTTGGTAAAAAGCTTTAACGCCTTCAGAAAAAAATGTTTTGTCTTGGGCTGCAAACCACTCGTTCACCTTTATCATCAGTGTCTCATCGTCCCGAAAGTGAATTCCGCGAAGGTGTTTGTGAAGTTTTAGGAATACATTAGGGGGCTAAATCTGGAGAATAGGGATGATGGAAAATTTCGAAGCCTGCATTATGAATTACGGCCATTGAAACATAGCTGCTATGGGCAGGAACGTTGTCCTGATGAAACAGTACACCACGTGTGAGTTTTCTCCTCCCTTTTTCTTCGAGCGATTCACGCAGTTTTGAAATGAAAACAGTAACCAGTATAATATTGCCCAGCTTCCCAAAAAACTGTGGCCATGATCTTTTATGCGAGGGGATGGTGCTTCCATTCCATGCTCTGCCTTTATAATTCAGGATCACAATGATAAACTCAGGTTTCATTCACAATAACGAATCTTGCTTGGAAGTGTTCAGGATCTTGTCAATATTCTTCGTACCCATCGTGCAGTCACCCTTTTGTCCAGGATTTTTCGTCAAATTGATAATTATGGTGACAAACTCCCCAATGCACTCTAGTTGGTTTTTTTTTTGATGGTCTAAAGTTCGTTCTGTCGTATACACTGTATAGGGTGGTACAGTTGAAAGAGATTTCAACATAGATCTCTTGAAAAGCGATCAAAAATGTAAACAGTTTCTCAATATCCTGGACTCACTTGGTGCAGAAATTACAATAAAGGAGCCCATTAGGAAGACAGCTTGCTTGGACAACATATTTGTTCTGAATGATAGTTAGAACTTGACAATCAGTGGCGCGCGAACTTTACCGAGGAGTTATTCGGATCATAGAGCTCAAGTCATTTGTGTAGTGTCAGACGACAAAATAACCCGTGAGTGTAAATCAAAAAAATCAAGAATTTTTAGTGAACAGAATCTTTAAGAATTTACAGGTGCAATGTCTGAAGAGAACTGGGGTGATGTCTTCAGGGACTTCTACAGTACAAATGAAAAGTTTAATATTTTTATAAATATCTTTATAAGGTATTTTAATGCACATTTCTCTGTTAAAAATGTATTTGGTCTAGTATACTCTGGCATCAAATTCTTTAATAAATTACCTGTCAATATCAGAAATGTTAATAATGTGTATGCATTCCGAAATAAGATATTTAACTTGTTATGTACCATAGAACCATACAGTATAGAAGATTATTTAAATTATAAATAATTGTATATAAAATTGATTATGTTTGTCTCTTTTCATTTTCATTTTTTTCTTGTCTGATGTTTGCTGAATTAAGTGTATATATTTAATTATAGCAATAAAGGTATATTATTATTATTATTATTTTACTTCTGGTCGCATAACAATTCCATAGAAGTAGGATGCAACAAAATTCATATTAGAAAATGCAAATGGTGAGATAAGATTGGTTGAGCGGCTTTATGAAGAGGGAATCTATACTCAGGGTATGAAAATTACCAGCAGCTTGCTTAATTCGAGGTTTCAGAAATAAACTAATTAAGATACCCAACATTTTGACACTATAAGGACATCTGGAATGTGACGAGATTGCTATTTCCACTATACAAAGACTTGCCCGAATTATAACAAATATACTACTCCGCTCCACAATCAGGCACACCTAGTAATATAAACTCTGCCAAGTTACATAAAAAACAGCAAGAAACATATTTGGACTAAATGTTTGATTATGTCCACATATCTACCACACCACATATCTACGTAAGTATGAAACCGGAATTTGCCCATAGGTGGCGCTAGATGTCGATGCAGTTACCGACACATCACGCCAGCAGTGTCTTGTTATTGTATTGATATCCGATAAAGATTTCCAACTCTCAATAACACGAGTTTCATTCAGTAGCATTAGTTTATTAGAGATAAACATGTCAAGTTTTGTGCCAAGAAATTACGATTTGCGGACAGCACTACTTTTCTGTTTTCATCTGAAGAAAACCGCAGCCGAATCGCATCGAATGCTTCTAGAGGCGTTTGATGAGCATGGTCTCGGTAAAACACAGTGTTTCGAGTGGTTCAAACGGTTCAAAAGTGGCGATTTTGACGTGAGGAACGAAGAACGTGGAAGACCACCGAAGAAGTTTGAAGACCCTGACCTGCAGCCTTGTTGGACGAAGACGACGCTCAAACACAACAACAACTGGCGGATCAGTTAAAGGTGACCCGAGAAGCCATCTCCCTTCGGTTGAAAGCCATGGGAAAGACACAAAAGATGGGGAAATGAACACATGAACTCAACGAAAGACAGCAGGAAAACCGCAAAACATCATGCGAAATGCTGCTCGCCAGGTTCAGAAGAAAGTAATTTCTCCATCGAATTGTGACTGGCGATGAAAAGTGTATATATTTCGAGAATCCTAAGCGCAAAAAGTCATGGGTTACTCCGGGTGAACCATCAACATCGACGGCAAGACCAAACCGCTACGGACGAAAGACATTGCTGTGTGTTTGGTGGGATCAGAAGGGCGTAATCTACTACGAGCTGCTGAAACCTGGGGAAACTGTCAATACTCAACGCTACGAACCGATGACCGATTTGGATCGAGTTTTGCGTGAAAAACGACCAGAATACCAACAAAGACAACACAAGGTGATTTTGTTGCATGACAATGCACCAGCACACAAAGCAAAACAGGTCCAGGAAACGATAGAGTCGTTCCGTTGGAAGATTCTTCAGCACGCGCCTTACTCACCGGACCTTGCCCCATCCGATTATTAATTGTTTGCATCGATGGGACACGCACTTGCTGAGCAGCGCTTTACTTCTTACGAAGATGTACGGAAATGGCTCGATGACTGGTTTGCCTCAAAAGAGCAGGGAATCCACAAATTGCCAGAAAGATGGGGAAAATGTATAGACAGGGACGGACAATACTTTGAATAAGTTACTTTGTATCATATCATTACAACAAACGTGATTTTTCTGTACGAAAATTCCGGTTTCATACTTGCACACCTGTATTTGGTACAAACCAAGTTGTGTAATAGTAGTACAAAATAGTTTTTTTTTCAACGGTGTTGTCTCAAATGTTTAAGGAAAAAGCACTGGAACTAAACGAGGACGACGAGAAAAATGCAATTCCGTTAAGTTATGATGCATAGATGTTGAGATGACTCCACAGCTTTTGAAACGGATTATATTTTCAGATGAAGTAACATTTTGGCTGAGGGTGAGGGCTGAGGTAAAAACTTACAGAGGGTAATGGAGTGCAGTTCTCAAACAATACAGAAAGTAAACGTTTGAGCAAGCATTGTAGACAACAGTTTTGGGACCATCGTTTATTGAAGGAATATTGTATGGTGAAAAATATCTGGATTTCTTACCAAACTGATATCGCTGCTAGCTTTTTTTATATTCAAGTAAGGAATACTACCGGAAAATATATGGCTCATTGTACATTTAATCTGCCGTAACTGTTGGATTAATAGACTAGCAAAAAATTATTATATCTTCCAAGATAAAAAATGATTCTTATTTGTTAGTTCAACATATCTAAGTGATAACAAACGTTTGGCAGTTATTAATAACCTAGAAAATAGATAACAATAACTTTTTTGTGGTGCATGCAGGTGTAGTGGCTTTCTAAGATCTGTTGCTTGACAAGATTACCACAAACTTTTGCCGTGTAATTTGATGGATGTAAGGTGGTGCATGGCATTGTTACAGTACTATTTCGCTGTAAGTAATGTTGAGCTGTTAGTTGTATCCGAACTGCCAATACTTAGTAGCTCGAGTGAGGTATCGATCTCTCAAAACAACAGTACACACACCGTCATGGAGCGATTGACGTTGCTGAATAAATTATTACTTTAATTAAATAATAATGATTTATAGAAAGACGGTCAAATTTAGATATATAAGATATGTTATATACATATATGTTTTTAGGATCGAATCTTGTGTATGCACATTTCAAAAATTTAATTGAAAATGATGATTTGCTAAAAAATATCTATTGTAATGTTAGGGGGGAGGTACCGTTTATCACTACCTTAGCTTTAGAGTAAAATTTAGCTGTTCCTAAACTAATGGGGTTAGCAGCCATTTCTGTCAATACTGACATTCCTTATAATTACTTTGTCACATTGGCTTTTACTTAATAATTGCACTTTTTCCTTCAGTTTTAAATTTTATAAGTATTACTATGGGCAGTCCTATCAGTCCTATACTAGCGCTGATATGTATGGATCATCTTCCCGAACACACATTTCTCAACTTCCTTTTTCTTTATGATTCATCTACAAGTATGTCGACGACCTTGGAAGATGTGCTCAACTACGCAATTTTCTCCGATAGTCAAGCAACCATAACGGCGCTGAATTCTAACACCATCAGGTCGAAATTAGTCTGGGCATGTTTTAACAGATTAAACAATCTAGACAAGGAAAACAGAGTTGCACTATCCTGGGTACCAGGACATACTGGAATCAGAGGTAACGAAGAACCTAATTTATTAGCAAAGAAGGCCACCACAACTCCATTTGTGGGACCGGAACAGTTCTGTGGTATAGGGATGAGCACCTACAAAAAAGAACTTAAAGGCAGAGACAGAGAGGCTCAGAGCATCCCATTGATCGAAGATCTTCCTTGGAAGCTACAACAAGCTCAGAGCAAAAACTGTGCTAGAACTAAGCAGGAATAGACTACACATCCTCACATGTTTTCTTACAGGGCATTATAATCTTGGTGAACACATGACAAGGATAGGTCTAAAGGAGAATAGCGACTGCAGGTTCTGCGGGGTTGAGGATGAAAATCCGGACCACCCAACATCTTACTGCACCACCATCATGGAAACCCGAGTTAAATATCTCGGCAAAGACGCCATAGATGAAGAAGAAATTTCTTCGCAGGTCGCAGAGCAATATCACCCTTACTTAAATTTAAATCTAAATCTAAAATGTCGACGACCTGCTATTGTCCATTCCCATGAATGAGACAAATAACATCATATATCATTTCAACAGTTTCAATCAACGCATTCAGTTCACTATGGAACCTGACAATAACAGATCCATTCTCTTCCTAGATACCAAGGTTTATAAAACTCCAGCCCAAAAAAATATTCTAGATTGGTAAACTAAACTCACACTTTTAGGGAGATATTTGAATGATCACTCTAAGCATCCCATATAAATGAAACTTAATGTTTTGCGAGGCTTAAAAATAGAATTCTCAGGAATTTCCATCATCAATTCCATGGCAGCATTAAGACTAGGCTTACGGTTTTGCCAAAATAGTTGCCCCAAGAGATTAGTTAGGTCCTCTACCACAGGCTCCTTCGGATATTACCTTCCTTACCAGTAATAATAGCGATCTTAATTTTTTTTCCTTATATTGATTCTTGAATATCCCAACATTAAGCAGGCTTTTTTATAATACTACCACCGTGAGCTCTGTCTCTAAAGTGAAGGATCCAACCAACGTCTATTGTACATAAGTTGAACACAAAAAAACACTATTGCTTCGACCACCAAACATTGTTGCTTGATTTTTTTATATATATATACTAAAGAAAGAGTGTTGTTATCATTTTTTTTCATGCAAACTGGTAGATTCTTAAGTTATCAGCAAAGTGTGGATTTTTTCAAGATTGAAAGGCTTGCAGCTTTACCTTAATTTCTAACAAAAAAGGAGGCCATCTTAAACCACACGGAATTAAATTAATTTAATTAATTGTCAGTTAAAAAGAATCAATGCCAATCTGAAAGAGACCGACTACATTAATTACTTGTGCAACAAGGAGGTTGTGATAGAATAAAAATCGTTTAGACATGCAAGAAAGAGATTTATTTATTGGAAGGCTGCCTATTATAAATCCTAGAGCTGTCAGAACTGTGAAGACAACTTAGATAGTTAGTGAAACCAACAACTAACAATAGATGAAGAGGTGAGTCATATTAGCACCATCAGTTCATAGGATTCTCACATCACGGGCCCTCATCAACAACTGAATACCGAATTTGGTTAATGATGAGGGCCTATAAGTTTTCGAAACACGTGTCCTGATTAATATTAATTAAATGTTGTGTTGTTGGTGTTACTGATGCTTTATCTATAATTTCTAAAGATGTGATAATTCTTTCTTGGGAATCCTAGCAACTGAAATTTGTACTGTATACTTTCCATATGAGAATTCAAGTTTTAAAATAAATAAACATATTTTCAATATACCTAAGCATACAAAACATCCCTGTCGAAGACAGTGATTGACTAAAATTGTATCAGAATTCCCTGCCATTTTCCACATGACATATTGGCGAAAACCCCTCGTTCTTTGCTAACCGACATAAATTGTATTCCGATCTAAACATGTAGGGCAACATTCGGAGATAACTTTTATATCGTAGATTACGACGCCGACGTTAAGTTTAAACCGTGTTCTAGTATTCAATAATATTCTCGTGTGCAACAGTGGAATATTACACGGATAATTTATTACCGCAGACGAGGTTTCAATGTGACATGTTTTAAAATAGATGAGAAACATTGCAATCATTCTATTCTATTTTCGAGACAAAATCGTTATATACGAAAAAGAAAGCAAATCCGATGCAAGCATAACAACCAGACGTTAAGTTTTTTTTGTCGGTACATTATATTACGTGGGACTACAGATTGAAAACAAACATACTGTACTGCTGTATATATCAATCAGAATAGAAGCGTCGGTTCTTGAGAAAATATGAAATTCAATGCACGTCAAAAACAGACAGCGTCTTGTCCAGATTTCAGATGCGATGGAAATTCGAAAGAGAATTGATTTTAAATTGTGTTTAGCGTGCATTTCAATTTAAATTATTTTTGTGTGTTTGTTTCTTTCATCAATAATTAAATAACATCTTCCATCGTTATACCTTAGCGTGCGAATAATTTTTTCACCTTCAAACAATTGTGCTTACGCTGCATTAAAGTAAACTAACCTAACTTCTACTAGATCCTTATCCTAAAATTGATCGACGCATACAGAATTAATTCTGGATGTCGTGTTGTTCACCGTGTGCTATATGTATGGAGGTGATTATGTTAACACGCATGTACTTCAAGCCGTAAGCAAGTAAAACTTGACGGTTGTAATTTGAAAAACGACTTACATACATAAATTTTTTCGGGCTTCATTGTGTTGGAGTTATTATTACTTTCACAAGATAAGGAATACAAATAATACTCGACGAGTTAACAAAAGAAATTATTGCTACGGGATTAAAAACTCCTTGACATTTCAGTAAAAAGAAAAAAAATGTGGTGGACGATGGTAAGGTGTTTCATTTCAGGTCAAAGATGATCAAACTATGGATAATGAATGCATAATTGTATTTAGAAACGAACTTCGAACGCCATGCAACGTAAAATTTATTCAGCTGCCGTATCATACTCGTTTTGTATGTATTATTACTGTATGCATAATACAGAAGTTAGAATGGTGATAATACTTCTTAGAAGAGATTCAAATAGCGGTTTAGTTTATTAGAGTTATCGCGTAACGAGGTCGGGTTTTATAACGTCTTTATATTGTTGTGTTGTACTGTGATCTAAATCGTTTTTATGGGGCTATTAACTAAGTAAATATTCAGTATAAATTAATGGTGGACGTAAGAAATTAATGTTAATTTTTATAGAAAACATATAAGTGTTAAAATTGAATGAATTATTAAATGGTTTCAAAGCAATAACTTTTCAATTTCTTCTTTTTCTCGAGCGATTAATTCTGGGTCACCAAACCATTTCAATATCAATATCTTACAATTGAGACAAAATACTGTGATATTATAGCACAATAACGTTCACCTTTCACCGTTAATATATTACCTTCCTCATCTTCAAAGAAATTCGATCCAATTATTCCTTCAGACCACAATGTACAGGATGTCTCTCTAGCGCATCCAAGTACCATATCTCCCCTTGTAAATACTTTTTCGGAAAAATAATTACACGGAGGTTGTTTGAATTGATATAATATAAATAATATGATAATCTCCAATAATTCAAAAACTAATAAAGATAGGTATATGAGACCTTAATACGAATCGATGCTGAATTAGGCGCTACAATAAAAAGTACTATGTGCCATTAAAAAAAAGGATTTTTAATGTTTCAAGATATCTGAATTGGTTGCAAATTTCTGCACATCCTGTATAAATTTTGTTGAAAGTTATGACAGTTCTCAGTATCTATGACCCTTTACTTTCGTTTGCAGAAGTTTGGTACCTTACGCTTTAAAGGGCTTTACAATATTAATTTTTGTTTAAGATGGTGGAATAAGAAATTATTAAGGAAAATTGTAAATATCTTCGAAACAGTTGAATTTAGGGATAGGGAACCTTAATACAAAATATTTGCAAATAATGCGTAGAATCGATTGCATTGAAAAAATTATACCATTATATTTAAAATACTTAGCAAAGTTGTATTTTGTTCAGTGAAAATGGAACACCCTGTATAAGTGAAAGTAATTTTAGAACATGTACCATATCAATTCAACTAACCTTCGTATAATTGTTTTTCAGAACAAATATCTACAAGGAGAGATATGGTACTTGGACGCACTAGTAAGACACCCTGTACATGAAACAGTGACACGTTTTGGATGCATTGCTTTCTGATGAGTCACTCGTGGATTTTCTGAGCCTCAAGTGCGGCAGTTCTGGCGATTAACGTGTGTATAACGCGATTGTAATGTCCAATTCTTGTGCATGATAACGAATCGACGTCTCTGGACTTTCACATCACTAACCGCACCAGTACTTTTTGGAATTTTTCAATTATTCTTTCAATAATAGATGAATTCTGTCGACCGAATATTGGACGCACTTTCCGAATGGTGGCAATCAAACTTTAACCATTTCGACAATAATGTTTAACCCTACAATGGTAACATCGGATTGCCGGTGACCCAGACTGCAATGCGCATAATCTGTTTTAAGTGACTGAAATGAAAGGTGAAGTAGTTGATCTTAGTACCTTCTTAACTTGCAAAGAGAGAAGTGTAGTACCAGCAAAAAGTTAACCCAACGTGAATTAGAAGCTTTGGCACATCGATACGATGAAGGTGAGACTGATGTAGAAGATAATGATGTGATTTGCAGTGAAGATGAAGAGAGTGAAGATCAACTAGTGGAAGATTCATGTGCCGAAGATGAAATAAGTGCGGCAGAACTGACTGAGGGAGATGTGGAACAGGATACAAACAATGAAGAAAATACAAATGTATTATCTTCAGCGCAACAGTGTAAGGTAACATTATTTATGGTAAAAACCGATATAAATGGTATGATACTCCATTTACATCTCCTACGACAAGAACACAACAAAAAAAATATTATAATACATCTTCCCGGTCCAAAAAGACTGGCGAGATCAACCAAAACGGAATTTGAAACCTGGAACTGAAACTGTTGACAATACTAATGAAGAAATTGGACGGCATGCAGCTAAATACAATAATCAAAGATTTGTACACGCTACTGATGTTGAAGAAATGTATGCGTTCAATGGACTGCTATATTTTACTGGAACCTGGAGATTAAACGATGTGAATACTGAAGAAATATGGTCAAAACAATTTGGAATACCTGTGTTTAGGGCGACAATTTCTGAAAAAAGATTTTTGTTTCTTGTAAATTGGATTCGTTTTGACGACAAAGATACAAGAGCAAAAGAAAGCAAACCGATGAATTTGCACTAATTAGAAACAAAAACTAAGTTCGTTCAAAATATCGAAAAATACTATATTAATAGTGAATACGTAACGCTTGATGAACAGTTATTTGGTTTCAGAAGAAGGTGTATATTGCAGAACATCAACAGATCCCATTCCAACGCAGTATTTACCTAATGAGTTTGTCAAAATCTTTTTATATGGAACAAACCGCAACGTAACAGTTGACAACTGGTTTTGTTCATCAGAGTTAGCCGAAAAGTCACTTGAAAAAAATCTTACGTTAGTAGGAACACTCAGGAAAACTAAAGCTGACATACCACCGCGTTTTAGTTTCATTCTCGCCCAATAAAAGAAAACTTTTATTGTCAAGTTTTTTATTCTAGAGGAATAGTTGATGAGGAAACCCGAAAACCAGAAATTGTCCTTTTTATAATGGAAGAAAAGGAGGAGTGAACACATTTGATAAATTGTGTCACTCCAAAACTGTGGTTCGAAAAACTAGACGTTGGCCGTTGAGAGTATTTTATGGAATGATAGACGGAGCTGGTATTGCTCATATTAATTTCAAGGAAAATAGTGTGAGAAGAAACCCAAATGTTCTAACTAAGCCACGCAGTATCTGAAAAATATCGCACTGGAAATGGTTAGACCTCTTACACGAAGAAGACTATGATCTGTTCCAAATCTTCCCAGAGAGTTACAGCATGCTATGACAAATATGTTGGGTGAAAATCAACCAATAATGATTCAAAATGTTTCAACGGAGCATCAAGCTAGGAAACGTTGCTGTCCAAGTTCTAAGGACAGAAAAGGAAAAACAGGTGTGTTGTGTGCAAAAGCTATCTGCCAGCATTGTATTGATGAAGTATTAAACGAATTGAGTTGGTGTTGTTAAGTTTGTTTAATGTTGACATTTTTTTATGACAGAAGTTACTTTAACTACTTTAATTACTTTTACTATTTTAATTGATTATAATTTCCTCAAGTAACAAACCCAACTAAATGTTGTAAATTAACGTGACAAAAAAAATGAACCAATAAATAAATGTAGTATCAAACTTGTTAGTTTTTTCTTTTGTTATATTTACAGAGAACAATTGACAATATATCTGTTAACTGTGTCGATGTGTCACGTCATAATCACGTGTCATTATGATTGTCAAACATGGCGGGCGAAATCTTGCCTTCTTATTGAAACATCCTCTAGAAGTGGTATTGTTATGGGTACAAGCCGCCCAAACCATTATACTACCGCCACCAAACTTTCGGCTCTAACTACAAACTGAGACAAACAAAATTGAACTATAGAAATGTGTGCTGAGTGTATATCAGGAAGGAGTACCTGGCGGACGTATTTAAGTTACGTGTTTCAAGTTGTATTATTTCATTAGCACAACCACTGAACTTGTCCTATAAGCAGCTATGCTTTGTAGTCTTTCTCTGTTCAACTCAGGCTTATGATTTATATTTCATCTTCGGTGACGTGATCACATTACCTTTGCATTGAATAGCATGGGTTGGTTGACGAAAATTAATAAAACAACTTTATGTTGCCTGTTTTGATAGTCACTTGATTCGCTGCACTGCATGTTCATCTCATTTTTATGAACTGAAGTTGACGCCATATCCATAATAGGAACTCTTCGGTTTATAGACTAATTAGCGGTTCTGTTGTGCACTTTTCACCGACTTTTCAAAGAAGATTCTTCTAAGTTGCGCCTAAAATATTTAATGGGCTACCATGCAAACTCAAATACGCCTTGCTCACTTCTTTTGACAAGAAGCTGAGGCTGTCCCAGTGGCAAATCTAAGTCGAATTGTTCGATTTTCGTCTTGCTGATATTTGAGGTTAAATATTAGAACGCTTTCGGGCGATGTCTACAACAGATTAATATACTGTTGTAAAATTTTGATTGTTTTCTTTATTTTTTTCTTTGATTTTCTATGTGCATTTCTGTATGGCTTTTTTGTACGGCTCATTTAGGCTTACAAAGTGAACCTGGTCGGGACTTCCCAAACTTTGCTTTATTGCCTGAAAAATCAGTTAGAGACCAACAAAATATATCAAATTCGGAATCATCAATGGTTAATACTGATTGTCAAATGGTATTTGGTGGTAAAGAAAAACTCCTATTATGGTAACTCCTAATTCAAAGGCAACGATATTTTTAATAATAGAATATTTAAGTTTTCATGATATACTGCATCTACGTTAAAGGAATATAGAAAACGCATTTATTATTCAGCATTGTATGAATTATGAAAATGGTATGATATGTAGCAAACATTACTGCTAATTGATATTACAAATTATATTTATTGTATTGATTCATTCAATGTGGTGAAAGATATATAATAATACATGTAAACAAATGATGTATACAATTTTTTGTTATGAAGTAAATTGAGTATAATTACATTTTAATCTGTAGTATCATATTTTCAACAATATCTCCATATCCTCTATCCGCTATGTATCATTTTTTCCCTATATCTACGTGTTTAATAAGGTGTTTTGTCATTTTGTATTAATTTCATATGTGTAATATCAAATTTTCTATTTAAACCAATAATATTTTCTCCTCTTCGGCATCCCATCACGGGGCATATCCCACAACGGGTCATCTTCGAGGAGGACTTTCGATTTGTGCCTGATGATGCCTCCTCCCATCAGTCTGTATGTGGTTTGTCTGGCCACACTCTCCATTAAAATGTGATGAGGTGTGGGGTTTAGTACCACTTCTAAAACGACCGTTGGGCATTTTTCCATGCGGACTTTCTACAGATCAATCAGGGCTCTTTTAGCTTTGTTGGTTACTTCCACTTCGTGCTTGTTCCAGGGGAGTTTATTATCTGGTGTAAGACCTAGAATTTAGTCTCTGGCTTCCCCTCAATGCTCTACTCATCTAATTTGATGGCTTTGAGATTGAGTTTCCTTTTCCTTGTGAAAGCTACTAGTGTAGTTTTGGTGGAGTTGATGTTAAGTCCCACTCACTGGCATCATCTTTTTGTCAAGGTAAGTCCTCTTTGGACAATGTTGCAGAGGGTACTTTCAAATCCTCCCTTTGCAATTATGACTATATCATCAGCAAACTTCTGACAGAATAGGCCGCAAAGGAGCTCATCCACTGTTAGGCTCTAATTCAGTTTCTGCTATTCGACTTCTTTTCTAGTGCTCTATTGATCGCCTCGCGTGGAGTGTTGTCGAAAGCACCTTCTATGTCCAGAAAGGCACATACAACAATTTCTTTATTTTCCAGAACGTCCTGAATCGCTGTTGTCAACTGCAACAGTGCAGTCTCGGTGGATTTGCCTGTTTCGTCCGCATGCAATGACATCCGATTCAAGATCTCCGTTCTAATACAGTTATGTATGAAAGTATTCTAGGCATCTTCGATATATTCGAACTTACCTATCTTTATTTACTTCTCATTTTCTCTTATTTTAAATATTCATTCTTAAAGTGTGAATTTAATTTTGAAGTGTTCCTGCTATTATCGTTTACAGCTATCGATTTTCAGAATTGCTTACTCCGTCAAGTCGAATCGAACATACGTCTAGTTATTTTTGCAAATACAAGTGTTATTTGTGCAATTCAATTCGACTATAATTACTTCACATGCGTACTTATCAGTAAATTTCGTATTGAATCATTCGCATATTCAAATGCCAATTATGTTGAACGAACAACAGTAATTTTAGACCGCAAAAACGTTCGGCCAAGGGTAATTTTAACTTTAAACGATATTAGTTTTTCGGGGAATAGCGAGTGACGTAAATAAAAATATTCATTACTCTAAAAAAAAATAATTAACTAACACATAAGCGCAGAACTCAACGTCCACACGTGGTAATTTTTATGTAATACAATTTGATGAGACGTTCCGATTCATTACAAACTTGTGAGTCTGTCTATATTTTAAAAGCTTCTCATTGGTGGTATGTATTAAACTAAAAATATTTCTAACGCGACAGCTTGACAAATCACGCTATTATTACGCTACTATAAAACCGAAATATAGAAACTAAATTGAAAAGTTAATATGTTTGCATGCTTGACACGATTTTTTATAATTATCATCGTTTTTAGATGCGAGTTTTTTTTAGATTGATTTATTATCCGACAACTATTTAATTTAAAACAAAAGCACACTAACATCTGAAACTGGGGCTGAGCTAAACCTATTATTAGATAAATTGTATTAAATTGCAAGCTCACAGACAATGCTTGTAATATGTCTATGCAACATTAATAATGGAAAAGTCTAAAATATTTGGCTATTGTCCAAGATATGATAGCAGAAGAAAACATTAGACGTAGACAAATGATTACGAAACACCAGAGATTGCGTAGTAAAATAAGCTGAAGAAATTGAAAACTAGACGCACAAGGTGGTATTAATATCCATTATGAAGTCTACCGTCTGACAAAATAAATTTAGTCTACAAGATGTAGTAACAAAGTAATGGAAAATGATTATTCAAATTTTGTCGTCTTCAGAATAGTTTGCCTAAAACTGAGAACGATTGCTCATTGCTGTCCAATGTACTAAAATTACATCCTTGAGACAAACTTTCAATCTTGTGAAGCAGAAATATCTAAGAGACGAAATCGCCACTAAGCAAAATCTAGAGATTCCAAACTTTTGATCACACGCGAATGATCCTTTTTCAAAGGTTTTCATGAACATGAAAGGTACCATTCCTAGTAGCTAGAGATGCACTTAAAGAAGTTCAGAAGTCTCTCTTTCTCAATATAGAAAGGTCCGTTAGCGAGTCTCAATTGTTTGTAAAGATTGTTTCAATTTATACACACGTTCAGAATTGTTCACATACACTACTCCCCAAAAACCGACGTCCAATAGTTTTCTTTAGATAAATTCCTTTAAATACATTCTTTTTTGCTTCTTCCCCTTCCAAATTAATGCCTAAATTTTCCTGGAACTGTATGCGTGTGAAAAGTATAAAAACAATTTTAATCAAATTTCGTATCTCAATGCATTCTTAGTTAGTTTGGAAATCCTTTACCCTTGATGGGGAGGGGGCAGTAGGGGATTACTTAATAGCTACTGAGAAAAACGTCCCCACCCTACTGTTATAGGTATGTATATAAGAATATTGTTTCCATTCAATCATGTCAACTTACAAAACCAAGAGTGCAACACCTGAACTTTTAAATAAATGAAATTTTTCCAAGAAAGAGAGTTGATTCAAGATGAACCTCCAGCAGAAGGCCTTCATCTGCAACAATCGCTGAGGATATCAACAGCATACGGAATTTTGTGCCTTCACATCATCACTTGACAGACAGAATTATTGGCAAATGGGTGATTATTGGGTGATTAATACCACCGTTTATTAGATTGAAGAAGAGAAAAATCTGCGCAAAATAGTTCCCAAAAACTCTTCTCAGGATCAAAGAGTTATCAGGACGGGAAGATATCTTAATTTTTTGGAATTAATTGAAAGTGATCTACGGGAACGAAGCGTGAAATAGTGGAATCGTACACTTGAAAATCTCCAATACAAAACAAATACTGATCATTATACATACTGGTCATTAAACACACCGGTCATTATTCATACTGGTCATTATACATACAGATCATTATTCATACTGGTCATTATTCATACTGGTCATTATTCATACTGGTCATTATACATATTGGTCATTATACATACTGGCCATTATGCATACTGGTCATTATTCATACTGGTCATTACACATATTGGTCATTATTCATACTGGTCATTATACATACTGGTCATTATTCATAAAAAAAATCTTGGACATCTGGACAAACAAATTTAAACAACGAATACAGTTTTCAAGTTTTGCACAAGTGTTAACTTCCAATTTATCTTGAAAAGATGTTCAAATAAAGCAAGACAGTTCAATAGCTCTTAGCTAATACATGACGAGAGAATAATTGAAGTTGGAAGAATTCAATCTGCTCTAGTTTTCAATTTCTGTAACAAACAGCAAATTTTTGTTGAAATATAAGATTTACCGACATCCTTGTGTAAATTATTTATCTAACTCAAATCATATTATAACTGCCAGATATTGGGCAACTTTTGCATAATAAACCCTCGTCATTATTACTGTTGTATGTCATTTCTACTTATGTTCATCAAAACAAATTCCTGTGATTCTGTTTCGTCATCAAATTAGTATAAGATAAAAACTTGAAAGCCATCTACATCAAACTAACATTAAACATTAGCTTCGGCATTTAAACAGCAAATAGTTTCAAACTATCATTTTTTCCTGCCTGTTGAAAACATTTCTGGATACCATCCAAAATTATGTATTCCCAACCATAATTTAATCTAACAGGGGAAATAACTTAAATTACACGAGGTAGTTTCTGACTTTTCTTTGTTTTACAACCGGGAAATAAATTACTGAATGGGAAATAAATCTTTCGACGCTCTCAGATCTATATTGCGAGCAGTAACTAACTTCGCTTAGAATCCGTCGTGTTAGTTGCCGATGCCATCTAACACTGTTGTGCATGGGAAAGCTTCTTTTTTTTATTTGTTTTCCTTAACGCAGAACTCAAGCGATGTATAATCTAAAATGAGAATGATGTTAGACGTAGAAATATGCAGAATTGACGTCGGAACTCGAGAAGGAACTTCCACAATTTACCGCTTAATTTACTTCGAGATATATGTTTTATAATTCTGCAGAATCTGAATTAAAATTGATGCAATTCCTGTATGATGTGTTGCTAAATTAAACTTGGAACCTTTTTGGTAATTATTGCATTCATTTCCTCTTTGGAGATATTAAGAACGACAATGAAAGCATACGAATCAAGTCTGATGCAATAGAAAAGGGAGAAGCACACAAGACCAAAAGAAATTGCTCAAAGGTCTAACGAGACTTCATTTAAAGTCGATGTCGTAATAATTCAAGGAGCTTCATATCCTTCGGACCTATCAGACGTCTTGATCTTCAGCTACTTCGTCCATTCAATTTTCATTCTAAGGATAATGAACAATTTTAAGATATAGTGTCTTGACTGTAATATGTTGCCCATGTATGTATCTGTTGGAATGCCCTAGTACCATTAAATCTAAAAATAGTGCCACCTCCTCAATCTTCTTAATTCTGTTTCCAATTGCAGACTATGATGTCTGGTATCTGGCATTTTTTCCACAAAATCTAAGCTGGCTTCAGTAAAGCTCCATGAAAGGGCAATAATCTTAGATTAGTAAATTATTTTTGTTTTGATCTGTTTTCCAAAAAGAAACATGATTTAGGCGTATTGATTGACCTCTCCAAGGTGTTCCATTCAGCTATATAAGCTTAAAGAGTAGGGGGTGAATGATGTTGTATTGAAGTGGTTTGAGTCTTATTTATCGTTAAAGAAACAGTTCTTCAATACTAGAGCCTGCTCCTCAAGCACTAGAGTCTTGGATAGAGGTGTTCTGCAGGGGTTAGTGCTTGAACCAACTTAATCCAACTTTTGTTGAGGTTGTAAAGTGGATGGAAATAAATAAACTGCCCATGCGCTCTCGAAACACGTATTAGCTAGAGATTCATCAATCTGTATCAATGGAGGCAGAATTGGATTCACTACGCAGGTTAGATTTCTAAGAGTACTGATAGATGCTAAACTTAGCATGAATTAACCTGACAAAACAAACAACAAACTAGGGTTTCAACGTACTGAAATTTTTGGCAAGATTTATGTGGGAAGAGAGATAGAAATGCTGCAACGAATCCAAAATTCGAGGCTTAGACTAATACTAGGAGCTGTGTGCTTAACATCAATTGATGCATTGCATGCTTCCACCAATTAAGTATAGAATCGAACAAACAACTGCCAAGTTCTCGGGCTCTATAAGAAAAGGCTTCTGGGGGTGGAGTTTTCTAATGAGGTTAGTTCCAAATTGGAATCAAGGCACCATTCCACTGCTTGACCTTGAGACATTCCGAATTGCTACCAACTCAATCCACTAGCTTGCTTTGAAAATATATGCATATCTTTGGGGGTGTGAAAGTGTTCCAGATAGGCTTAACCGCTCAATCTCCATTTAGTGCAGATAGTTGAGTGGAGTGTTAGGTGATCATAATACCAAAGAAGGTAAGAAAAAGAAGAAGGCTAGCTATGAATGTGAACACCCCAAAATCTTATTCTTTAACATAAGGAGCTATAATATATCTCAGTCAGTACTGCATTTAGGTTGATTGGCCTTTTTATTGATGGACTTGAGATGCCAGAAGGAGGTTTTTTCCCGATTTTATACTCAATTGTCTCAACCTCAAATATTTAGGTCGAGAGTCATGCCATGGTCTAATAGAATAGAATGAGAATCTGCAATAATTGTTACCACCTCCGAACTGAAGCAATCATTTTTTACAACGCTGGCTTGTCTATAGTGAAGATTAAGGTTTCAATAATAGCTTGAATTGGGTTTCTTTTTCGGTTGGACTGTGTCCCAAATCACCCACTATTGCTTTCAATCGGATAGTTGTTTGGTTTCCTAGAAATAGCTCCTGCTTCACAGAATTTGCTCAACGGGTACTAAGCAAAATCGCTGGGCTTCGATGGAAAGTGGCTCCATTCAAAACACTACCGAAAATCCAACAAAAACACGGAAATAACTTTCTAGTTTTCCCCCAAATCGAATTAACGACATCTAAATTAACGTCGTCCAGGGAAATACTTTCTATTTTACTTTAATAATCGAGTTAATTTGCGTCCATCACTTCCAAAAACTTCGATTAAGTTGAGATGGAAGGAAAAAAACTTCATCGTTTCTAATTCTCCCGCTAGGGAATAGGATTTTTCAGGCACCTAATATCCCCAGCTTGAAAATTAAATTATGCATATTTCCTGGCGTGACGTCCTAAGAACCCCGCCTATAATTTTTGCGTTTTTTTTTTTTTAGGAGACAATTACGACACCCTTGTCAGAACTTTTTAATACCTATTCCATAGAACCCTATAATAAATTTATTAATTTCGCTACACGAGCAAATTCAGCGTATAAAACTTAATAATAAAGTCTTCGGGGTGCTGTCCTAGAAGGGAAGAAAACAGTTTCGGGCTGAGTAGTAATTCAACGGGTTCTCAATAGCGTAACGTAACAATTTAGTGGGGCAGTCAATAGGATTTCTTTGGGGGTAAAAAATGTTCAATATTCCCGTACGTCAAAAGCATATTATTTCCGTGACTAATTATGTATTTTTGGTTACTATAATGTTCTTACATCGCGAATGTATTAAAGGTATTTCGGTGGGGAATCATAAATCATGCGGTAAAAGGGCGGGAAAAAAATCTGGGGCATTTTACATGGGTTTAATATTAATGCCGTCGAATTTGAAGTGATTTAAATTGAAGGAAAAGGAAAGGAGTTGATAATAGTACATAACCTATTAATTTTTAAAATAAATTTTGTACTATTCTAAGACGCAACCAAAATTTATGTCAGGAAGACCGCTATAAACAATACAAAACCTCCATCCCTTTTCACCTACATTCCAACGTGTCCTATGTTTTCGTTTGAAAACATAATTTTACGACGGCAAGACCCTCTTTTCGCAATGAAAAACTGTAATATCGATCGGATCGAAAGAACGAGACGTGTGAGACACGGCACGGTTCCTCATACATTGTATAGAAGATGTTGGTTTATTTTGACACGGTCGCAAATAGCTTCCCGAACTACGGGCGAACGGATAAACAATATGCCGTTGGTAAAAACGAAACGTTTCTTTTTTGTCCTTTCGTTATTCTTTTTTTGTTTTCTTCGTTTCGTCGTAAAGTAAACATAAATTGTTTGTTCGTGTTAGATGCCTGGCTATTGTTTATAAATCGTTGCTACGGATTTAACCGTAATCCAGAAAGAAAAAAAACTCGATATTGTTTTGAGGAAGTTACGAAAATGTTTGCTAACGGATTGTTTTTTAGTTCGTTCATAGTTTGATTGTGCGCCATGACATATTCTGTAGTTGCAATTGAATTGTGAGAAGATTGGATGTACACGAATGGGTAGTAGTAATATCACAATTAAATTAATAATAATTAAGAAATTATTATTTCGAATTACACAATACAAGATATAATCTTAATTAAAAGAAAAGTACCTACACATAATAATTATTAATCAGTATTTATTAGTGGTGCAGCAATATTGCACTAAGTTTTATTCGGCCACCGGTGGCTAAAAATAAGAAGAAAAATGTACGAGTACGCTTACAAACATACAGTCATACAAAAAAATAGTCGTCCTGTTGTGGACTGCAAAAGAGCCACCTAAAACAAGTATTTAACAAATTGGAGGACAACAGAAAGGCCTCCTATTGGCAGAATACGCCAGGACAAAAGCAGGCGAAGGCACTGTTATCAGGTTCCGCTAAGACAGCAAAGATGTTGCTATCTTTCTGCAAAGGGGACCTTGGACTGCTGGACGAAAACCCCAGACTAACTCTAAGGTTCATTAAAAGTCTCCAACTAGTCTAACATCCAGAAGGGCAATGTTACAATAGACCCATGCAGGTTGTAGTGACTAAAGCAGCAGTGCCACTGCCTTCAGATCTAATCAAATCTAATCTCGGGGTCAGACCATGTTTTGACATAACCTGAATCGCGGTCCACGCTTCCTTGGGCTTGCTGCATAAATCTTGCGCACTAAGTTTTTGCCAAATCTTTATGTTCAGTTGATCCGACATTAATTTGATAGGCGTTAGGTCAGAGGATTGAGGTGGCCAATCAATCTTTTTCCTTTACTTTCTGATGTTGTATAATTTCTGCATAAGCGAGGAGAATGTTTAGGATCGTTATTCTGTTGAAATGTAACGTTTTAACTTTGTTATTGATTCCTATTTAGTATAGTATTCTCTTGTATTATTTTGAGCTAAGACTCTTTATGAAATCTTGCCTGAAATTTTATTAAATCCCCTACAGGTGTTCGGGAAAGAAAAATGCCCAAACTCTGGCATTGCCTCTACTGTGCTGCTGCCTCTCATTTGAAGCCAAATATTTGGAATTTGGACCCATTTGTCCATAGCATCGCTAATTGAATGTCCAGTTTTTCTATTGTTTCGCCCAAAACAATCAATTATTTCTAGTTTATAATTTTAGAACAGGTTTTTCGGCAGCTACTAGTTTCTTCAAGCCTGTCGCAATTAGCTTTCTTTTTACGGTCGAATATGAAATAGGATTTGTTCGTGAAATACTTCCCTGCTGCGTTATTTCCAGAACTGTAAGTAATTTGTTTCTTTTTGAGGTAAGAATCATGAACTGATCCATTTTCTACTCAAGATAACTCCTGGAACTTTGTAAGTATAAATGAAACAAGATTGCAAATTTACACGGTTCTACTGCTATTGGGTGTCCCAAAATAGTTACAGTTTTGTTATTTTGGTAAAAACAAATCTTTTAACTTCTTACGTATCTTTTAATCTAAAGTCCACGATAAGCTGTATATTTATATCACGTAGTTTATTTTTGCAGCAAATTGTTCCTTCACGATAAACTACTTCTGATCAGATTATGTAACAGTTTTTAGTGATATTTAAGTTTGGCAGGCAGTCAGAGCAGATTAACTAGAATGTAGATTCCCCGAAAACCACCTTACCGATTTTGAAAAATTAGGAGTTCAGGATTTAATGGACTAATTATCTTCTCTGGTTCCTTTTTTTCCCGTTGTGATTATTATTATTAAGTTATTAACCACACTCCAATGAGCTTTAGCTTCGATAACCGTTTCTTCAAACCTTTCCACTTTTAAACCTTTTTCTACCGTCAAATGGGCATGCCTTCTCTTGTTTTTCCATTTAATACAATGAAGAAATGTGTGCTCCCGGGGTATCCAGACTTCTACAATATCTGCAGCGTTATCCATTTTCCAATTTGTTTCGCATACATGCTGAAGTCCCATGCTCCGTGAAAAATTAGCATATATATGATAATTATCTCTTGCCAACCTTACGACCACCAATATTAGGCATTACTTCTATCAACGCTGGTGCTTTATTTTCTTTGTTTCGCCGCGCTTTTGAGGTCTTCTCTAATCGTCATTTTTCCATCTAGTACTACTACCAGATTTTTGACGCTCCTGTTTCTAGGATCTTACGATACTACTACCCCATTCAGATACATCTCAGATAGATACTCATTAGCTTGCAAACTAAATTTTCTTTGTCTGCAGGAGTTGTGAGTGCCAAGTCGTCCGCAAAACCGGTTTGTTAGCTTCAAATAAAGAACTCCATCGCAAAAGATGTTTTATAGGATTAGTCCCAGCACAGGCTTTACGAAACACCTGTATTCAGTTTGTATTTCCGCTTTTGAATTTGTACGTATTTACTTTCATCTGAGCTCATGGACAATTAATTGAATTCCGTCCACGATTCTGCAAACGACGCCGACCAAAAGCTGGAAGAATATGTTGATTTCCCAGCTATTTAGAAACATGCGGTTATTGTCACCACACTCAAACCAGAGATAGATCTTTCCCGTAAAATCATCGCCTGATTTTGTCTATCTCTTTTTAAGATTTGAATATGATGAAGGAAAAACACTTTACCCACCCAACTCATTGAATATAAGCAATTACAACTTCATAAGGGCATATAAACGCATGATAAAGGCCATCATCATCAGAGCATTGCTTGTAATTAATCACCGAGCCACTCCTGCTTCATAACATCAGGATCTAAATATCTCAAAATGCTCTCAAGAAGATTCAGCTTTGAAAACAAAAGGAAGACCAGGCAAGTTGGAGATGTAATATGTATGCTTATTGTTAGAGTTCTCACGTTTTTGTATCCCAAAGATTGAATATTGTTAGAATTTGTGATTTTGAAACTTACCTTTGCGGAGCAAAATCACATAAAATCCAGATTGTCTTTAAATATTCACTACATGACTACAGAAAATGTTGTTCCACAAGCGACAACCGGGGCAAAAGTGAACGAAATACCCACGCGGTGAAATCAAAGGAAAAATTGCCCGGAAACGGAAAATATGCTACGTCACAAGGAAGTTTCGAGAATAGGGGAAACGAAAGAAGTGAGGAAGAGTGAACCTAGTTAGAGTAACAACTCAAATGACAAAAGCTAACCTATTAAGCTCATAGCATCATGAAGTACTGCACAAAAGAAATAAGTACCGTAGATTTCGGTGGCATTGGTCCTCTTTCAAACTTTAGGACCCTGTAACTTTCGATAGGAGAAAGATATTTATTTTCTTTTTGCACCAGAAGACATGCTGCTAATAGTACTTTCAGCATGCCAAAAATCAAAATTATTGTAGACTGGTATAGTAATAGGTAACTTTGACAACAAAAAGTGTTTTTAAAAAATAGTTTAATAATTTTAGGGCCCATGGTAATAATAAAAACAACAAAAATGTACAAGAAAATAACATTTTTTTAGTAATTAAATTAAATTGTGACAATAATAAACAAAAAGTCTTTGAGAATACAAAATAAACAAATATTTTATTGAAAGATTAAATAGGTTAGTACCTACCTATTTAATAAATCCATTTCAATAACAAAACAACTCTTGGAGGGTGACGGTGTATTAATAACCTCTAAAATGTCTTTAGGTTCATACCAATATGGTTAATTGTCATATTGTCATTGCTTAGTGTTCTCAGAACATCAACGGCGACTTCCTCATCAAGGTCACAGTAGTCGTCAGTTTCTGAAGAAATGGAAATATTACAGGAGGATTCAGAATCATTGGAAATTCTTCGTTTTCGTTTTGTTGAAAGGAAAATGATTCTACCAGGTCGCACATTCACTTTTTTCCTCTTAATGCCTTTGGTCTGTTAAGAAAACCTGCTCTCCTGAAAAAGATCTTTTACTGAGGCGCTTATATTGAGCTGTACATCTGGGTCTAGATTTTGATTCCCCTGAATTTGATCTAAAACTTTTCTTCTATTAAAGGGGTAAATGCCAGCCTTTACAAATCTAGTAGTGATTTTAGAAGGCGGGGGAAATCTTGTTTTGGAACGGTCTAAACAGATTTATTACTCACCAATAACAATAAAAGAGTATCACAACAACGTGGATCATTAGTGGCCAAAGTCACTCTTGAAAACCAACGAAAGCGCATGAGCAACTAGGTGTAAAAGATTGATTTGATGGCATATAAACAGAAATCTGCTAGAGAGACCTAGGAACGTCTCCTTTGATATCCAGATCATAGATAGCCGTAGATTTGCTTGTACATGCAAAGTTATAACGACTAAAAATTCGCGCATTTTTAACAAGGACATTGTCAGGTGATTTACGAAAAAATGAGGGACCAGTTCTTTTTCATATTCATAGTTTTGAGTTCCTTATAGTATGTATAAAACGTGTACACCTTGATATTGGAAAATTTTACGTAAACTTTTTTATGGTATACAAGAGAAACAAATTTCAGAAATTAGCAAAAGTCAAAGTTTACGGGATAATTATAATTTCAAAATGAAAGGAGCGTAGAGAAACGATCGGCAAAAGTCTAGTACGAGATCTGGAAAAAAATGTAACAACCCAAGCAGAAATTGTAAAGGAAACACAAAAATAGACTATAAAAAACGTTAAAGCAGAAAGAGGAGAAATATAAAATAAATTATCGATGAAAAAAAAATCATATATCGTAACTATGTAATCAAAAGGTAAGAGTTAGTAAGCACGTACCAGACTTATGTTATTTCAGCACTCAATAGCAGTTAAAGTATCATAAAAACAGTCACAACAGCGCCTGGAGCGAATTGACAAGTGGACATTGTGTGATGATGCCTCGGCATTTCAACTGATACTTATGAAAAGCTAGATATTTTCCTAATTTTGGAAACCTGATATAACAGATGCAATCGTAAAATCACATTTATTAACATTGTAACATAGACAATTCCGGATAACATTGCATAGAATGTATATATTATATAGAATATATAGAGCAAATTCAAAAAGAAATAATAATTTCATCCGGTTGAAGCAGCAACAGCATAATCGGACGATATATTTAACACAAACACACAATCTTTACGACGCATCGTATATCATGTGAAGGGAGTTAATTCACGATCGTTTTTAAAACACTCTCGACTTGAAATGTTCCAATGTTCCACCTATAAGTAGCGTTGAAGTTGCTACTGCCAGTGCGCCTCGATGCTCTTGTGCCTGCAGCGAACGGTCTCTATACACAGCTTCCAGATTAGGTCCAGAATTAGAACAATAAATTTTAATAAGCGCCACACACTCCACACGTATATAGATAGCGAAATAACGGACGAAAATAGTATAGGTGCTCTTACACGTAGCTGGTATAACCGGGGATTCTCTCAGAGAGATACCTACGTATTATCTAATTTATTTTTGTACCAACACGTACGTATGCACATATGTACAGAAAATAAGATTTTCGTTAAATTGTGACCCATGCTGTATTCTTTTTTTTTATTAAATTATATTAAAGCAAATAAAAATCAACAAAATTTTGTTTTTAGGACCATTCTGTAATCAACAAGGGGAGAAAAAGTACAAACACTCCTTTACGACATGCAGATTTTATAGATCAGATAATGAGAGATCCTTGGCACACGGAATTTACGTGGGAAATGTAGTAAATATTTTCGGTACCCTCGTAAAATTTTTTATTATGGCGTCGTTTAAAAATCATTCTGTTATGTGCGTAACGCTGAAAGCAGTTAGCGAATACATATACTGCGAGAGCGGGAAAATTCTTCCTTTTTTTTTTAATGTGTTTCTCACATACTTCACACCAAATGTAGCCCGTAGTTTTATGCCTACCTGACAATCACGCCCGTGTAACATAAAATTCTGTATTGTATTATACGGCTGTTTCATATTTGTTAAATGTATAAAATGTTAATGGTGCGTGTATCGTAAATCAGTCGGTAATAATTTTAGTTTTATTCATGAATTTGTGTGTTTTGGTCCTCTTATGCAGTGCAAAAATTATTTCTTAAAGAATAGTTATAGAATACATAAAACATAAACTATAGCCTATCAGACAAATCAGCTAAAGAAAGCCATATTACAAGTTTCCAAATTGGTTATGGCAAATAATAAATCTATGATAGATGATTGGTCTCGCAACAGTACTGTGAAGGTAATAATAGAACTGCCAAGCTAATGATAGTTACAGTTTGGGCAAAACTCAAACGAACCGGTTAATAAGCCACTAAAGCACTTGCAACAGCAGGGAGAACAAACATCGTGTGGTTGCAATAATTGGCACAAGAGGAAGAAGATGTGTGCCTCCATTGCTAGTATTTCCTCGTGTGAGTTTCAACTATCATGTGTTACACAAAATTCCCGATGGTACAAATGCTGCTCCCTGGTCATCTGGGTGGATAAAGACTGAGCTTTTTCTACCAATTTTACAGTATTGAGAGAGGTCATGTAAAGACATTCCAAAATTGAATATATTTGGCAACTATGGGCGCAATCAGTAGGACCAAACAATTACCAATGGTTCTACCAATCATACCACTCCACATGCAACTGTTTGCGTCTGCTGAATGAAGTGTATGACATTTACCTTCACAATTGTTGTCTTTGGACCTTGCAAAAAATGTTATGGCTCAGCTTGTGAGAAGAGGCTGCTAAATTATGAAGAAGAATGCATTACGATAGATGAACTTCGTAAAAAAGCTTTTTTATCATCCTTCATTACATCATCACATTACAAATAAAATCACAATCATGTGATCAAACTTTTTATTCAGAAAATTTCAAGGCAAAAATACAGTTTGAATACATCTATAGCCCAATCAAATTAATATATTTTGAGGAATTTTTTTAAAGCCTCTATTAGGTCCTAAATGCGTGTAATCTGAGTTTGCACCATCCCAGGTGGTGAGCTTAACTTTTTAGCCGAAAAACCGCCAAATTTTTGCACCTTTTTTTTATTTTTTTGCTTGCAGCTGGAAAACGGTGCGTCGGACGGAAAATATCACTCTATTTTAAAATACAGAGGACTAAATTCTGCGTCGACATTTAAAAAATCCAATTCGGTTTAGTGGTATAGTCAAAATCGAATGTTACGACAATAACAACGGCTGATTTCCATGCTGCGTGAGAAATTGATACAGAATGGGTATAAAGTAAGGCAAAGTGTTAAGGATGCTGATATCCTTAATGTCAACACTGCCATTCAGTTGACAGATAACTTTCCAATGGCAATCATAATCGGCGAGGACACCGATTTATTGATTCTATTAACCGCCAAAGCACCAAATTCATCCACCATTTACGTCATAAATCCTGGAAAGGGAACCTCTCAGAACACCTTCTACTCTCCCAAGTACTTCAACTTCTCGTCCGTTGTCAAACAGAATATTCTGTTCCTACATGCAATCAGTGGATGTGATACAACCTCTGCATTCCATCGCCAAGAGAAGTTGAAGTTTGTCAAGCTTCTTCAAAGTAACACGACATTACAAGAGACTGCCAAGGTTTTCCCTCATGAAGATGCCGATCCTGAGGTTCTCATTTCAGCAGGTCAATAGTTCTTGGCAGCCCTCTATTCACTTCAGGCAGAGGAGACCTCCTTGGGTCCTAGGGACCTTGGCCTTCTCCCTATCATAAACAGTAAAGATCCAGCTCTAGTTGAAATTCTTAACACTGTTTCCTGCAAATGTACAAAGGAGTGTACAGGGAAGTGCAGCTGCCAAAAAGTAGGCATGAATTGTTCAAGAATATGCCTCAACTGCAACGGCCAGTCATGCTCGAAGTCAGCATTCTTCGTGGATGAGGATGTGACTGATATTGCTGTAGAAGCAGAAATTGGTGAGGATAGTCCCGTTGAAGATAATCCCGATAAAGAGGACCTTGATATACAACCTCGCCGTCCGAGCTACTCAGATGAAGGACCATCAACATCTAAGAAAATCTATCTATGAATGCTGCTACATTTTGTGCTGCATACCTATCCATTTATATTATCTTTGTATTCAAATTTTCATCAATAAACTTTAATTGTTTTTGTTACTTCATTGCACCTAAACTAGCTATGATTAATTTAGTTATTAGGAAATTAATAATAATAATGATAATGTAATAATACTTATTAACGATTTAATGGTAATACCGAACTTTGATAAACTCAATATTAATTTTTATTTGTACTACTCGAATTTCTACTCAGATTATGCATATTCCTTTAACATTGTAAAGCAATAAGAAGTGCTGTTTTGGTGCAAATTGATATTTTTACCTTAAATAACATAAGATTACTCAAAACGTCAAGAAAAAACGATTTCGAATTGATGCCAAATTCCGAATTTTAAATGAATGTATTTAAAAACTAAGGTATCTATGTAACGTGAAATTTTATTCTCTACAACTTTTATTCCACATGTTTTTTCAATAGTAGTATCTGTTTTCAAGATATGTTGGTCTTGGAAAGCCGCTTAATGTAAGGTTGCACCAAAATAGGCAATTTTTTTCGTTTTTAACATACGATTTTGGCTATACCACTGAACCGAAGTTGATTTTTTAAATGTCAGTCGACGCAGAATTTAGTCCTCTGTATTTTTAAATAGAATGATATTTTCCGTCCGACGTAGCGTTTTCCAGCTACAAGCAAAAAAATAAAAAAGGAGCAAAAATTTGGCGGTTTTTCGGCTACTAAAAGTTAAGCTCACCACCTGGGCTGGTGCAAACTCAGATTACACGCATTTAGGACCAAATAAAGGTTTTAAAACGATTTCCAGCTTGCTGGAAATTAATTTCTCAAAACGGATTTTTTCGACTTAATTTTATTGGCCTAGTAGTATGTAAATTGGTTAAAAAGTATGACTCCGCCAGGAACTACAAAGCCTCAAATTAATTCTTTCTATGAACATTTGATTTATTTTTACTTGATCTTTTCCAGGCGTATCCTGTCACGGGACGTGTCACTAGGCATGGCGACTAAATTTTTTTTTTTAATAGAATTTAGGGTCGAAGAATAATACTGGAAATGTTGACAAATCAGATACATTCAAGTCTGTTAAACGCCAAAAGAAACGTTTGCAGAACATTAAAACGAGGATCAATTTCTTGGGGAAGTACAGAGATGGTTCCGGGATTCAGAGCGATCCAATCCCCGGACCAAACGCCCCGTATTGATGAATATATGAATAATTAATATGTGTGTATTTTAATATTTAATTTAGTATTTGTATTGTATAATTATGTCAAACTTTGACAATGTCGATGTTCATTACGAACCATGACAATAAATTATTATTATTATTATTATTATTATAAAAATTATACTAAAAATAACTAATAACTAATCAAAGGTTGTCCATTACCGAATTAGAAAGTCTATCCAAGGACACCATATATGCAATGTTTGAAGGGTTGGAAATTGGAGCTCTCAGAGGGTAAAGATTAAAGTAAGGATCAAAGTATACAATCTTTTAATGGTACTTTTAGTCGTAGTACGTGAATAATTAACTCGAACTTGGTGGATGACTACCAAATGGGAAAGCACACTGATAGGATTTGCCATTAGCAAGATTTTCGCTAAATATTGCAGCTCAACATGGGTCCAATAGGGTACAGTGGTCGAAGCAGGTCTCCAATAATTTCATTTGATTAAGAATTTGGGACTGACATACTACAAAATATTGGTGGGGGGTGATTTCACTATTTTTGGACAACTTTTGCGAAAAAATGGCATTCGGCACTATCCTGCGTCAATTGCTTTTTTTGCTAACTTCAGCTGAAGAAATAAAATGCTTTATTGGCATAAATTACAAAAGGAAGTGATAAATTATCTAGTTACAAGGTGTACTTATCCACACGCTACGTTCAGGAGATTGATAAGACGTCTTCAACCCAATAAAGCAATCTTTGATGAATTATATAAAACAAGGGCTATGCTTAAAAAGTTTTCAGAAAATGATTACTATCAAAGAACGGTGTTGAATGCAACAGTAGTTGTCCAATTACACATGTGCTGATGTGCGAAATAAAAAAAAAACCTGTTTCAGATAAAGTGGGCGTTGTTACAGAAAAGAAACTACCAAGAAGAATGGTGACTAATATGATCGAGAGGCCTGGTTGGAAAACATCATAAAACTTGCATGATCCTAGAGGCACTGGAATAACTTCGATGAAACAAAAAGATGGGTTGGCAAAGGATTTTAAATGTTTACGACTGATAAAACACGGATGAGAACAGCCTGATATTAAAAAAACAAGTGGCTGGGTGTGGTAAATGGTGTAATAGTGCCAAATCGTCAATCCCAAGGGGAAGAGAGAAGCTAAGAGTACCTAGTGACATCACTGACATGAATCCTCATTTAAAAAGCTGAAGTATGTAGATTAGGCTACAGTCGCAAATAAAATAATTCATTCATAACTTTTGAAAATGCAATCAAATTTTCGCTAATTAAATGGGCAAAGTAAAGGATGTCTACCTAACATTTTCCTGCATTTTATCAGCTTGGATCTTGTTGCAGATGATAGTGATATTGAGAGGGCTGTTAGGAAAATGAATCATGAACTAAACAATATTCAAAATGGCTGAAAATGAATAAACTTAAGCTCAATACTTCAAAGACTAAAGCTATGGTAATTGGGAATAGGGTTAGTGATAGGACTAGTGTGATATATTGTGGTATTTCTATTGATGACGTACCTATCGATTTTGTGAAAGAGATTAAATACTTGGGCGTAGTAATAGATAATAGTCTATCATTCAAGAGTCATGTAGACTTCATAGTTAAGAAAGTAGCTAAGAAAATTGGTTTTTTAGGTAGGATTAGTACTAGGTTGAGTACGCGGACAAGCATATTAGTATATAAGACAATCATTGCCCCCCACTTCGAATACTGTGCGTCAATTTTACTACTAATTGGTGAAGGTGATATGTATAAATTAATAAGATTTTTAATTGCTTCTTTTAACCAATGACTTGTTTCTTTTAATAATCTGTCAACGGCAAGTCTCTTTTCTTCTTCATTCCTCATCTATTTCAGGGTATTTTTTTTCTCTTCTAAATAAATAAAGAGGATTTTAAATGAACCAAACACCAAATGTGATTACTATACATACAATGTTAAAGATACCATCCTCTTTTATACATAGCTCGTTTTCCTTGTCCTCGATATGTTCATTCCTCTTGATTATTTCCTTTTCCTTGTTATATTGCCTCCCTTCGCATTCAGGATGGCTTCGAGGGTCCTCTATGATATGCCGACCTCATTTGGAGACATAATGCGAAACCAACTGAAAAATTCCTTTTCTCCATCAACGGGACCCATGCGACAATGAAAGAGCTCCATTTACAATCTTTGAAAACTTAAGAAACTTTAATCCTACACAAAGATTTAGTAGACATCAATTCTGTTTTCTTCACTGTTGGGTTTTTCATCCGCTTCCAAAGCCAACAAAGTCTCTAGTCGCATACAAGAGAGCTTTCTTTAAAATCTACAAGCAAAGCTTTAGCTACTTTCATTATATTTTTTCCAACTATACTCCTTTGTTCTTTCAGACGCATGAAGACAATTGTTTGAGTCGAGACTTCGATGTCATAGACGATAAAAAACACGTTAAATGCAGTCAATCAAGATGTAAAAACTGACTGTACTGGTCAAATTCATGAACTGTGTGCAAAATTTTGGCATTCGAATCAAAATATTCACGGTAAGTTGTGGCGATGGCGTGCAGTTGGCATAAAAAACAAATGAGTGACTTGTGACTTTTGGTTTTTTCATGGCGTAAATTGGGCGCAAAGTTTTGGCATCCGAATCCAAATTTACGTCACAGGTTGTCGTTGGTACCTCAACTTCACGGCCTGTAAACAGGATTTGAGTTTTCTAACTCATTTTTGATATTTATTAGATGATTTTGGTTAAAAACGGACGTAAAAATAAATAAGGCGGATTTTTTTATTGTTGTTTATGTCAAAAAAAAACGCTCAGATTCCCAAATAATACAAGAAACCCTTTTCCGCGTCAACGCGTATTAACTTCGTCGTCCCGTCGAGCATTCTAATAACGAAACTTAACAAGCTTTTACAATTATCATTATAAATTCATTTCACTCTCGTCACATACATCAAACGCGCTACACAGAATATCGATCTTCGTCATACATATTTATATAATACGTACGTGCCTCCACATATCCACAATATTATACCTTTAATCCAATATCCTTGTTCTGTATGAGAGTGTGTGCGTACGCGTTAGACGAAGAGGGACGCATTCTATTATGTATACTTGGCAAAATAGATTCCCCCGTGCTCTCAAATACATACGCGTATATTCCCTAACAATAATGCTGAAAAACCATCGAGCGAAATCGGGTTATAAATACGCGAAGCGGGTTTTTGAATAAATTCCCAAGTGACGCTCGGTAAAACCGATTCGCAGAAACGGGGAATAGAAAAACAAAACAGTATTCGAGGCGCGCATGATGCTGATGATGATTGCGGTGCCTAACTGCACGATCGGCTGTGAGCATTTTCAAACAATTGCAACAATCGCGATTGGAAGTGTATAGGTATACGTGTTTTTGTTTTCCCGACGAACCGAACGTGGAAACTTTATTCTATTCGAAGGGGGCGTAGAACCAGTGGAGGAAATATTACATAGAGAGAAGCATCAGGTTGATGTGTTTCGCGCGATATTCTGATTTCCGATGTTTGGTTAGTTCGGTATTTAGTTTGGCGATACAGGAAGGGACCTATTCAGATCGAAGTTTGGCAGTTTTACTTTTGTGGAAGTGTGCAAGATAGAAGTGGTAATGGTAAATGTTTCGCTGATAAGAAAGTGTTGATTCACATGTTTCCGGAATAATTTGACTTAAGGCTTGCGAAGATATTATGTTGCTAAATCTTAGATGGTGATCACTTCGTCCGATGGCTACATATCTATGTCGCTCTTAATCGTTTTTGTGCGGTTATTGTAGACCTCGTTACTGTACCTTGGCTTGGACTAACTAGGTGTAAAAATTCTACACACAGGTATTTTCGTTCATTCTTGGATAATTTCGCTAGTCATCAGGTTGTCATTTCTTCTAATAACTGAATATTCGAAAATGTCTGCCTTTTTAAAAGCCATCTTTTCGACCACACCTTTTTTTGTTTAATCACAATGTACACGCCACTTCGGCTATAGTTAAATTAACGACATTTTGTATTGTTGTCAAAAGAATCAAAGGGATTAGATATTAGATACGAGGGCAGTGGCACTGCTGCTTTTAGTCACCGCGACCTCCATGGATCTATTGCAACATTGCCTTAGAATTGTCTGAGATTTCCGTCCTGGATGTCAGTAGGCGTTAGAAACGGCCTACTGCAGTGTTGTTGTCGGGTATGACTGGCAGCAACACATTTACACAAAATGTGTCCTGCCGTCTTTAGATCTTCTTGACATAGACGGCAGATTTGATCTTCAGCTTTTCCGAGTTTATGTAGGTGGTACTTCAGGGCCACATGACCTGTCAGAAACCCAGCCAGCAGTCCAAGGTCCCCTTTGCTGAAAGATAGCAACGATTATGCTGTCTTAGGCGATACTAATAACAGTGCCTTCGCCTGCTTTTGTCCTGGCATATTCTGCCAGTGCGAGCCCTTTCTATTGACCTCCCATTTGTTAACTGCATGTTTTATGTGGATTTTTTGCAGTCCACAACAACGATAATCTCCAATGAAAGGCATTTTCGCTGCTTCTTTGGCAAGCTTATCTGCCTTTTCGTTCCCTTGATGGCTTGGGACCCACTGAATGCAGCAGATTGGATTCGTATGTATAGGCACTCGCAGCCCTCAACGCCGCTTGGCTGTCAGTTGTGCCACGTATCCCTAATTTGAAGTTTTTTTTTTGCGGCACGTAAGCTAATAGCGTAAATCTTCGCTTGAAATATGTTGAAGTGGAGTCCCAAAGGCACTTTGAGATAGTGGTTAGGCCCACTGACCTCACTGGGAGACTTATTGTCCTAGAATGAAATAGTGATGAATACTTGCAGCTCAACAGAATTTAGAAATGGTGGTATTCCTGTATTTGAAGAGCAAAAACATGATCTAACTACTCAAGCAAACAAGAATCTATAAGTTACTCAAAAAGTTATCTTTGAATCTGTAATTTGAAAAGAAGTTCTGAAATGTATTTTCTTCTGGCAACTCCAGCGTAATTTCGTTGACAAAGAACAGAGGCTTCAGTGTTAGGATAAAGCATCCTGAACTGCGGTATTCTTCAGATATCAGAATAAAAAATGTCACTTAAATAAGTATCTCAAAAGTAGTTTTTTTCTATCCAGTACCGCAGGGAATTATCATTGAAAAACAAAATGAAACAATTTTATTTGCACCAAGTTCAGTCTCTGGATTTCTATCTCTGCTTACGAAACCTGTTAATCTACAGCACCAACCTCTATTGGTGATGATACCAAATTTGTGACACCAACCCCCGCTTACACTATATCATAGAACTGCAGACGTATGTTAATCAAAGACTGATTTCAATTAAAGAAACTGAAAAAGAAGCAGACGGTTTGACAAATCGAAGGTTCTCACTAAGACCACAAGGAAAGCGGATATCGAAGAAAAAAGGTAAGAATGTCCCGAAAGGAACTAAAGTTACAAGAAAACTTACTTATTTAAACAAAAAGAAAGAAGATTTAGACGAAGGATTAGACGAAGAGATCCAATACAATAAGACTAGCAAAGAAGATTTGATTAACTTATGAGTTTGTGGCTAAAGTGGATCAAGAGAAAGAGAAAACAACGGATTTCAGAAATGGGGTTCTGTTACTGATTTTGATTCGCGTGAAACCAATGTTGATGAATGAGTTTTAGTAACCATCCAGACCTCGACACATGAGCAAAATCTAACTCACGGAAGTGAATAAAATTTGCCCAAACTCAAACATTTTCAGAAAAAATGAGGTTAAGTTTCATGTATTATTATTATAGTTGTATGTATGTAGTTTGTTGCGGTTGAAATAAGATTATTGCTTACATCTAGATTAGATCCAAAAATTGAGCCAAATATTACACGGGCCTACAGTGGTTTTGGTGCCTAAGTTTTCAGAGCTGATTTTATGTATGTATGTATATTTGGGGTGCTGAATCTAAATATGGTATTAATTTCCCCCCTGTCAGCTCTAGTTTTCAAGAAAATGTAAGTGATATGTTGGTACTTGCACGATAAAGCAATAATATGCTGGTATGGATATATTGTAATAAAATAAAAAACCACAGAAATAATAAAGACCTTATAGTACAGTTAAACGTATGCAACATTTTTTGAGAAAACAAGACTCACTTAATATCAAAATCAAGCAATCGGTATTGAGTCAAATTTGTTACCATTGTGAAGAAGAACACATTTTAAACTACACTTGGAGCTATCAATAAACAAACGCCGATCATTTGCATCGTATTGTGGAAGTCTTCTTTTTCCAAGAGCCCCTTACCGTTTAAAGTTTGATTAAAGAATAGATGCAGATCCTTTTCTCTTGTTCGATAAAAAGTAATTTTTGGGCCTTGTTCCAGTAAATTCTTATCATTCAATCTTGTAGCCAGTTTATAGTTCGGATGCTTCTTTCGATAAGTTTAAATCTTGAGCGAGGTCGCTTAGTTCCTCGTGATTAAATAGTTAAATAGTGGATTTGTTGATACTCCTTCGTAATCACTGTCACTGTCATCAATAGAGTCAGAGATATGTTGAAAAAGGTAATCTTCATCCTCGCATATATCAGGTAACCTATGAAATACTAGAATTGGTATTTCATCTGAGTGGGGCAAGAGGCGTCTAGTTGAAGGCAAATAAGGTTGCGACTACTTTTGACGATTGTTGTGATTGGTTCCTGAAATATTGACCAAGCAAAAGTAACAGTCATCAATGTGGTTTCTGGGTTCTCTCCATACCATTGGTAGGCCAAACTTAATACTTTTTCTTTTTCCCATGGTCCGCTGCCGTAAGTGTTGTGCACATGTTGTACAATATGCGGTGCCCATGTTTTATTTTGATCACCAAGCCCAACGCCAAAATATCCAAGACGTGCACGTTTCGCAAAGTCTGTAATGATTTTCCTATTTTCCTTTAATGTACATACATATACTCTCCACAAACGTAACAAAACACATCAGGATGATTAACATAGCTCCTGTGACTTAAACCACTCATCTTTGCATGTTAAACTTAACAATAAACTAAGAAAAGATTTGATTCAACTTTTATTTTGTTCATGAATGTGTATTATATCTAGCGGATACTTTTTGAACTAATTTTACCTACTGGGCCTGGATACCAACAGCTAGCAGCACTAATATTGAAAGTATATTCAAAAGAAGTATGGAGATTACGATTTTTTTCCGGTTTTCCTAGAAGTTGGAGGCTGAATGGAATTATCAATATGAAATACTTTATTTCAAAAGTTTTGAACTGCTTTTTATGGTGTGGTATTTGCTTATAAAATAGTAATATACTCGTACGTGACATTTATTGATAGTTTGTTGTATAAATAAGGCATAATACAGAGGAAACAACAAGATTAATTGGAAGTGGTGTCTTTGTGAATTTACTTTACTTTGAGTAATCTATTCCTCAGTATATCAAATATTAAAACAACTAATTACAGGATGATTGTCTATCTATAAAAGGAGAGCTGATACATAAAAACGGATTTCATATTTGGATTCAGTGCCACAAATATAGTAAAAATCGGCCCAAAGACTCCTGGCACCAAAATATTTTTTTCCTTCTGTAGGCCTATGTTATTTATTGATGTGTCAAGACAGTGTCTCAAATCTCTAGATGAGGGCCAAGATGTATAGTGGAAGAACTGGTGGTAGATTTGTTGCAGCGACATGCCGCTTAACAGAATTAATTAATTTTTGCTTGTTTCGTAACTTTCAAAGGTGTTATAGTTAAGGTTGGTATTCTTTAGTGGCTTGATTAATTATCTGTTTGAAAAGAAGGCTTCTGTCCACAGATAGATCAATTAATTTAATAGTTTCTGTAATCGTTATAGCGTGTATTTCACCGAATTCAGTATTACACATTCTTAAATCGATAAAAAATAGTTTTTGATGAAAAATTTATTTTATCTATATAAATTAGTGGGCGTTTTTTCTTTTTATTCATTAACTTTATAACGTCACATGATGAAAGTACTAAACGATTGGAAATAATGTCCAATTTAATGAATAGACTGAGGCACCATCTTTCTATTTGAAAAAAAAAACGGATTTCTTCAAGAAATGTCAGCAATCTTAAAGGTCTCCAAAGACAGCTAATAATAGGAGAAGGGCCTACTTTGTATTTTTTCCCAGTAAAAGTATATATTAAAAGCTAGTGCAGATCAGAATGGTTCCAACTTATATATAGAGTATTTAATTTGGAAATCAAAAATTGCTCTCATTTCCTGCGCAGTAGGCAGTGGTGGCAAGTTGCTCAATACATTGACACCTATGATATGTTTCATCAAAATTCACTTGTCATGGTGGTAGATCATAAAAAATGGTTTCAATGTAGCCACATAAAACGAAATCATCATTTCTTAGGTCTTATTCGCCCATTATAATAATGCTTATGAAATTCCTTTCAGACTTCAGAAGCACCCTAACCAGAAATTCATTGGTTTCATTTCCGTTAATCGGTTGTTACTGATCTGGTTTTCTTACAAGTTTGCTAGAAAGATTTTGCAAACGTAATTCCTTCTAAATAATCAGTCACGACCACATCTAGAAGGTTCATGTTTCGTTGATAGACTGATACCATTTTTGATAGTCAATATACACGATTCTATATTTATTTCAAAACAGTAGCCATTATCTTTTTGGATGTCATTTTGGTACGCTCGACTTCTGGCAGTGGCTGGCCAATAACCTGCCATTCGGAAGTTGAATTTCGGATCTATACTGGTTCGTAGTAGGTTAGGTTAGGTTAGGTTAGAAGGGGGGTGGCATGCGGGCCTGTTTCACCGCGACCTTTACAGGTCTATTGTGATCCCCTTTACCTTAGAGAACGCTCTCTAGTTTCGCCTACTTAATCAGACTTATCATTTTTGAGAGCGGCTCTTTTGTGTAGCCGTTGGCTGTGGGGTTCTCTACCTCCATTACTAGACACCTCGTCCTCGTCACAGTGGCACAAAACATGAACTGGTGTTTCGTCTTTCTCTTGACAGAATCTGCAGAGAGCATTTTCTGCCAAGCCTATGTTAAACATATGCCTCTTCAGTCTGCAATGACCGGTCATCAGACTTACTATCATTTTGACAGTCTTCCTGTCTTTACTCAGTAGGTCTTCAGTAAACTTAGGCCTCTGTTCCTTTAGGAACTCCTTAGCCTGTCTTTGTCCTGGCGATCTTTCCCACCATTCCTTGGATTTGTTTTGTGACCATTCGTAGATGGACCTCTTAATTTGTGATTTGGTAATGCCGAAGAAAGAGGCCGCTCCTACGAAAGGCCTTGACGAACCTCGTCTGGCCAGCTCATCGGCCGCCTCGTTTCCCTTCACTCCCGTGTGGCTGGGGACCCAGGTCAAAGTTATTTTCCTTAGGGTGCCCACCTCATTTAGGACTCTTACGCAGTCCCAAACCAGCTTTGAGTCAGCACTTGCGGAACTAATCGCTTTAAGTGCTGCGTGACTGTCAGAGTAAATAGCGACGCTTTTTCCTGGTTCTCTGACACAGTGGTGAATCGCAGCAACCTCAGCCTGGAAAATTGTCGAGTCCTTCCTGAAGCTCAATCAAAGGGCCTTGAACGGATTCTCAGGAGCATCATCAACTCTTTTCTTCTTTTGCTCATTAGACAGCAATTTAGGCAACCACTTTGCCAACACCTTTATGAACTGAAGACACGTTTTGGTAATGTGTTGTAGGCATCTTTCTGACTCGCTGAGCTCAGCAGAAAGTATGGCCAGTGATGATTTAGGATTCGTCACCAGACACTCGGTGATGGCTTTTAACAATCTCGGATTAAACGGATTTGGAAGTCGTCTTTCTTTCGTCTGCGTGGTGGTTTCCGTACCACTTTGTTTGAAATAATGGTACCCTTTGGAGATAGTGTTGCGATGTGGGCATTCACTGCAATGTGCAGTAAGTCACTTTACGTGTCGTTTCCACTAGGTTTTGATAATGTTTTAGGATTCATCACCAGACACTCGGTGATAGCTTTTAACAATCTCGGATTAACCAGATTTGGAGATGGTGCTTCTTTCATCTCTGTGGCGGTTTCTGCACTACCTTGTTTAAAATAATGATACCATTTGGAGCAATTGGATGGCTGCGCTTATGTTTATTTTAATTACAAAACAACGATTAACCATTTCAATCTAAATCACCGACTCTGCCCCGCTGAAAAGATGGATCACTCCACACCGATGATAGCGTATTTCCAGTTAACAAGTATGCATATAATTGTTTGCCATTTAAATAAACAGTTCTTAAAATAAAATGTTCGGAGGACTCGACAATAAATACCTACTACTGCATAACTTTCTAATTGCAAGTAGTACATAAGTGATTTACATATATCAAAAGAAATATTATGATTAGGTTCTTCCTAGTTTCACCGGTGAAACGAATATAACAGAGATATGTAATTAAACACTATTAATTCAGTATTAAATTGACATTAACGACATTAAATTGAGCACATTTCCTTTAATCGCAAGTCCGACTTTCTTATTGTTTTAATTTTGAGAGTAACAACAAAACATAGGTGATTCAACTAATTTACATTGATTTTAGTTGCGTATATCTATTTTTACTCCACTGACATTAAGTAAATTGCGTAGTTGTCACGTATGTATATACTGATAATTATTTTCTGATGTTCGTCGTATAGAAACAAACATAAAAAAATAAACATAATGTGTAGATACGTATCGGAACAGCTATTAAAACTAATGTCTTTCGACCTGTTAGGGTGTATTACATTCTTTATCAAGATCCATCGTTAAAATTGACTTTTTAACCCCTCGTAAACCAACTTCACATGATATTTACCTTTCTAACTTTTCTTACATTAATAAAGAAATTTCAGTTCGAACGTAATGCAAAGCTGTATTAACATACAAGAGGTTGTAACTCTAGGGAATGTTTACGTTTATCGATGGCATTTTACATGTTCGCAGCAGAAATAGAATTAATTTTTTAAACAATTACCTCAGGTACTATCATCAAGTATTCAACGAATTCTACCTATACACGTACATATGTCTAGTTCTAACTTGTAGTTGTAGTAACGACAACCGTATCCTGCGTTATAAGCGTCATGTTATAAAAATTAAGTACTCGCGCATAATATTGTATACAAGTCGTGAACGGTGTTGAATAAAAAAGTTGTCCCTTAATATGTAAATGCGCGATAATTTGTACACATCTGCTGTATAGATGTGTTAAATTAATGAGTATAGGCGGGATAATATCTTCGTGTTTACCGACGTTAAAATTAATTTTAAACCTTTCGAGTGTGTAATTTTAAATGTGCGAAAATAATCAGTGCTTTTTTTGCAGCAGGGAAACATGTGAGCTTATTCGACGAAGCAATTAAATTAAGGACGATAGTACTTTCCAGATGATGTGGCATGATTAACGGCCTCCTGTTACATTTAAGAAAACGCATTCATTCATAAATTTGAACATCACTCGTCACTTTTTCATAAATGCACACACATCAAGATTTTCAACACCACTTCGAATAGCCAGCCTACAACTTGTACTATGTCGGTGTACGCTATTCTAATTTCGAACTTGGCAACGGTTATAGCTGGTCATACCGATTTTGTCGTAATGTAATTGACAAACTTTTGAGGGTTGATGGATCTGATTTGGACGAAAAATTAATAAAAATAAATTCATTTATTTAACATAGACACACACACAAATATAGAACGAAGTTATTTTTACTGATTAGCGGACTTTTTTTTTACTTTAATTTGAGAACTGGTCGGAATAGCCCCTTCCACTACATACGATACAACATTAACCTAAGTCACGTGTTTCGTTTATCTACAGCAACTCCGCTAATAATATTTTTTGAATCCCAGGCGAGCTGCTACTCGAATAACATAAATAGAAAAGCCACTTCTATCGTTGTTTTAGCACCTACCATGTTTAGGCTGCGTTCACACAATTAAATTTTGATTTCAATCTATTTAGCCCAATATACAGCGTGTCCAGCCTAAGATGCAACGGTCCATAGCCGACTTATTATTAATTTTTTGAAAAAATCTTTGAAATAAATATTGCCTCGAATCAAATTCTACACATTTTAAAATTAGTATCAGTAATGGCGGACTTCCGGTTGTACTGTAAGTAGATACTAACTTTATTATTTTAAATGGAACATCCTATATATTATTGCAGTTTTTGATTCCTTATTAAATTTAAACGGCACTTTGTTAAGCTTACATTGAGTCTAAGTTGTACCGTTTCCGATTTACGTGACGTTTTTCGAAAAAAGAAAAAAATGACATCTGCGTCTTCGGTGTTTGGAAATATCTCCGTAACTGCGAAAGTTAGAAACATGCGGTTTTCAGATTTTGCTTAATCATGAAAGAGGTCACGTCTTTTATTAGAAAATTGTTGCATTTATGTTACAGGGTGATTAAATAGAGATCTGTAATTTTCCGACATTAAAATCATGAATAACTGAAATTTTTACATTAATGGATGTAAAATTTGATTTTCTTCCGCTTTTATACGGATATGATTGTGTCTATTTCCAACGGTTTTGGAGATATTTCCGATTTTTCAGTTTTTTTACCATCCCCACGTATTTCACCAGGCTTGGGACTGGCAGCAATAATACTGGCATGCTTAAAAAGTGGCCAACAAAACACAATAGAACCACTAGAAACAAACAAAACTCGAAAGAAAAAACATGTAGAATTTACAAAAATGTGTTCTGAAACATTGGAGATTAACCTAGCACGGATAATAGAATTTGTACAACACTAAGGATAGCACTTAGTGTTGTTTAGGGCCCTACACAATTGAAATCGCTTTTCCAAACAGTTTTGAACATTTCTGAGCATTTCTGAGCATTTCTGGCGTGACTTCTTGAAACGCTCTTAAAACACGATAGCGCATATCATCTTGAGTTGTTGGTGGCGTCTCATAAACTTTATTTTTAATAAAACCCCATAAAAAGAAATCGCAGCTTGTAAGATCTGGCGATCTCGGGGGCGATCTGACAGGTCCTCCACGTCCAATCCAGCGGTCCGGAAAAGACACATCCAAAAACTGACGAACTTCGACAGTATTGTGTGGTGGGGTACCATCGTGTTTGAACCACATCAGTAGACGTGCAACCAGTGGAATATTTTCTAACAAAACGCCCATACTATTTTGAAGAAATTCCATATAAACCCTACCCGTCAGCCGTTGGTTATGAAAAAACGGGCTTATAATAATATGTTCCCCCACACATTCACTGACCATCTGTATTGACTATGAGCAGCAATAAATCGATGGGGATTTTGTGTGTCATAATAATGGCAGTTGTGACGATTCACAAATCCATTTTTGTGAAAGCTAGCTTCATCTGAAAACATCACTCGCTCGAAAAAGTTCGCATCATGATGATTTCTTTCAATTGCCCACTGACAAAACAACAGTCTGGTTTGAAAATCGTCTGCAGTAATTTCCTGGTGCAACTGGATCCGATACGGATGATACTAATGTGCTCTTAAAGTGCTGTGTACCAAAGATTTACTGACATTAGTCATTCTACTTATTTCACGCACACCGGATCCTGCATTTTCTTGCACTGCTAACAATACTTGCAACTGATTTTCTTCCGCCAGTACGGAGTTACTGCGGTTTCGTTTTGTACGTTTTACAGATCCAGTACCTGTAAACCTATCCAGTAGCGACAGAAATGCCCTCCTATCTGGATGTCTTCTATTTGGATAATAGTGTGCATAAACTCTTGACGCTAACAAAACGTTTCTGTTACATTCACCGAGCACGAAAACCATATCCACTAATTCTTCTTGAGTAAGCGACATTTTTAATTGTTATCTTACGAAATAATACTCTGAACGTCAGTTCTGACACTTAGAACACTAATGACAGTTAAATACCTAATTTGTTTCGAAGCCTAATTTGATTTTATATCGATGTCGCTTGAAACAACTCAATACCTAGTATTTTTCACCATTTTGTTTGTTTCTAGTGGTTCTATTGTATTTTGATGGCCACTTTTTAAGCATGCCAGTATTATTGCTGCCAGTCCCAAGCCTGGTGAAATGCGAGGGGAAGGTGCCAGCATTTCGCAATACGTGGGGATGGTAAAAAACTGAAAAATCGGAAATATCTCCAAAACCGTTGGAAATAGACACAATCATATCCGCATAAAAACGGAAGCAAATCAAATTTTACATCCATTTAAGTAAAAATTTCTATACCATTCTATTTAAAAAAATCAAGTTATTTATGATTTTAATGTCGGAAAATTACAGATCCCTATTTAATCACCCTGTAACATAAATGCAACAATTTTCTAATAAAAGACGTGCCCTCTTACATGATTAAGCGAAATCTGAAAACCGCATGTTTCTAACTTTCGCAGTTACGGAGATATTTCCAAACACCCAAGACGCTGCAGATGTCATTTTTTTTTAAAAAACGTCACGTAATTAGGAAACGGTACAACTTAGACTCAATGTAAGCTTAATAAAGTGCCATTTAAATTTAATAAGGAATCAAAAACTGCAATAATATATAGGGTGTTCCATTTAAAATAATAAAGTTAGTATCTACTTACAGTAGAACCGGAAGTCCGCCATTACTGATACTGATTTTAAAATGTATAGAATTTGATTCGAGGCAACATTTATTTGAAACATTTTTTCAAAAAATTAATAATAAGTTGGCTATGGACCATTGCATCTTAGGCTGGACACCCTATGTACATAAATTGACTTACTAAATAAAATTATTTATAAAAACTATTAATTATTTCCCAATATATAACATAAATTGAAAAAAAAAATCCCTTAAATATTACTAAAATTAGCAAAATTTTCGGATTAAATCATGTGAACGTAGTCTAAATCATATCAATCCAACAGAAGCATTTAAGTATTGTTTGCCAGCTGAAACGCTAGTTTTATGACGTGGCCGATAATCCTACGTTTAAGAAAAAAATGAGTTAATTATAACACGGGGGGCCGTTTTACTATGATTATGATTATGGTGACGTCGACAACGTGAGCGATGCCAAACACGTGGTCAGCTCGTGTGTAACAGCCAACCAGCTGTCAAAACGTGTGAAAAAAATTAGAGAGACTACGAATTAGAACGGGTTATGTACGAGAGTAACACATACTACATCAAAATTCTATTCTGAAATTTTCAAACACGACAGACGCTATTATATTATGCCCTGGTGGTGTGGCCCGGTTTCTCGTTTGTCTTAGATTTAAGTCTGCTTTTTTTTCAACGTTAGGAAAGACGTCTTTAATATCGCATCTGTTTACCGTTTTTTTTGCATGTTCTTTTTTTAAACAGTGCATTGTATATTTTTTGTTTTCTAGTGCACGTTATACATACATACAGTTTTTGTCGAATTGCAAATCTCATTAGCTTCTTCTTTTATTTTATCAATTAAACAAATATTACATTTCAACCCTTTAATAATAACTGTTAAAGGAGAAATCGAATCAAACTCGATTAATTACCGCGGGGAATCGCGTAAAAGCATTTAAACAAACACGACGTAAACTGATTATTATACATCACGCGTATAATTTGATAAGTAGGGAAGACAGCATGTAGACTCTGGTAGGTATACTAACCCGGCAACCGACCATCGAAAGGGTGTCCGACCATGTCCATCCATCATCGAATTTTATCCTACGCACAGGGGTCTCCCCACGGTGGCGGAGGTACTCGCCCACGTCCGAAATACCGTAAAAGCTTGTGCTAATATTTACCTGAAACAAAATTTCGCAATTAGTTCTAAGCCACGCTCACTCTACATCATTAAATCTACCGCCAACCGTCGCTACAAGTTTTGTATGCGTACATGTGCTGCTTACAGGCTTCAGATAGATAAGTATCTACAGGTGTAAAAAATTTATCGAATAATTGTTCTAATTTCTTTATTTATGCACTGCTCACCTTTTGAACTTGTACGCTTACAAGAACATATGTATATAAATAACAAGTTACACCTTTTTGCTTAATTGATAGTACAGTAGAAACCTCTTATAACGAGTATTGGCTATAACGAGCATTTTAAAGAATATAATTTATCAAGTTCGACACTTTTTACGTTACTGAAGAATAAAACGAAGATGAATAAAGCAATTGAAAATACTGCCAGAAACAAGCTACGATCAACTGATAAAATGGACTTGGACGATGCTCTTCTACAATGGTTCACCCTACAAAGAAATTCAAACATTCCAATAACTGGTGCGATCTTAAGAGAAAAAACCAGTCAATTTTCTACTTCTTTGGGACATGGAGAGACTGAATGTACAATGAGTTGGATTAACCGATTCAAAAAAAGATATGGAATAAATTGTGGTGAGATTGTAGGAAAAGTCAATCCGTAAATCAAACAGTAGTCGAAAACTGGTTAATAAACACTTGACCTTTACTGGAAGCTGGATACACAGCCGCTGACATTTTCAACGCAGACGAGACTGCTCTTTTTTATAAACTGATGCCGAATAAAACTCTCAAATTTAAAAATGATACTTGTTCCGGAGGAAAGTTATCAAAAGAACGTGTGCCGGTCTTGGTCTGCGCTAATGCTGATGGAACAGAAAAAAGAAAAATGTCCATAATTGGTAAAGCTCAAAAACCCCGTTGCTTTAAAGACATCAAGAATTTACCTGTAAGATACCATGCAAATAAGAAGGCTTGGATGACATCCGAAATTTTTATGAAAAAATCTTAGACTGGGATATGAAAAAACCGAAAAATGGGGTGGTAGACAATTGTACAGCTCATCCTAAAATTGAAGATTTAAAAAACATCAATTTAGTCTTTTTACCACCAAACATAACAGCGAAACTGCAACCTATGGATCAACGTGTCATAAATTCCTTAAAATTCCATTTTCGGAAATCTCTGGTACTTCACTTAATTCATGGAATTGAGCAAATTATTCAGTCATCTATTAGTCTCCTAGATGCTACACGTTTCCTTAACAGAGCTTGGGACAATGTCACAAGTACCACAATCACAAATGCTTTTAAACATGCTGGATGGCTTTCAGCCGACACAGCCACACGCGAAGAGGGAACAGAAGTCTGGGATTGGGACGACCAGGTACCTTTAATGGCACTTGCTTCTGTATTGAACAATGAAAACGTTAATTTTCGAGAGTACGTTGGAGTTGACGATGACGTTTGAACCAGCGGTATTCCTAATAATGGAAGACATTATACACGAAGCGTACAAAAAGCACAAGCAAACCGATACAACGCAAGAATATGCTGACATCAATTTCGACGAGAACGAAACTGGTGATCCTCCAACTAAAGTTTCGGTGCCAGAAATGAGGGAATGTTTAATGAAGCTGAGAACCTGCTTCGAACATGAGGCAGTTGTAAACCCAGAAGAAAATGTTTATTGTCACCTATCGTTCCTAGAAAATTTAGTGGATAGTAGTTTGTTGGCAGAGAAGAAGCAGAGAAAAACGACAGATTATTATTTTCCATAAATATTTGCCTATTTACTGCATTTATTTTACTGATGCAAATAAATTATTTAATATGCAGAATTTGTTACGTATACATATGTATGTACATACGTACTCCTAATAAATAACAATACAACAAATATTTGAATCTTTAATAACTCCATTCTTAATGGAAGAATTTTTAATGTTTATAAAACCACGATTAGAAATCATGATTATTTTTGCGTACTTTCCTTTTACTTTCGACCACAGGTAATTTTTTTCGTAATTTTATTCCTTTTTTTTTTTGATCGAAAGTGTAACCTAGGTGACTCCGTGTAATTGAATCTACCTATTCCGGAGAATATATTAGCTGAGTTCGTGGGGTTTGTATTAAGTGTTTTTGTTTATTTTGCGGTTGTTTTTGTTATGCAAATATTTTGTTTAGTCCATCATGTGGCAGCATGTATTTTTAGTGTCCAATGTAATTTTTTGACTTCAAGTTAATTGGTGATTTTGGCGTTTGAATGATTGTTTGTGTTGGTATTGGTTGGTTGGTATGGTATTTTTTGCAAAAACCACGAGAAGGCAAAGAAATAAATAAGCCAGGCAGTACAAAGGATAGCAAAATCCCACCTACCAAAATTGTATTCACTAGATGCTTTGTATTACTCTATTGTACCTGTCAAACTTGCAATAACCTTCAAAAACGAAATGATAAAAAGGAGAGGACTCAAATTCTGAAAATGAACGCGTTATTGTTGTTGGTGTTCAACGAAATCTACTTACACTACATCTCAGTATGAGGGACTGTTGATAAGAAACAACATCAGAAGCTGATATCTAAATTCATTGTGGATGTGCCCGTCTAACGATGTTAGGCAAATAAAATGAGCAACGCATTCTTGCTATTTCCTTAAAGATATGCATCCACCAAAAATGTTACTTTAAAAATATTTTAGTATATTTTTAGGTAAGTAATGAGAAAAGAGAGCCTATTTTTAGAAACAGCTATGCAGCAAAGACGTTAGTAAACACCTGCTCAGTTTATTTAGGTGGTATACTGTTCTTTTTCAATGAAGATTTGTTAGGTAAATGTTTACAAATTTCCCACGGAAGATATTTGAGTGATTGTGTGTTTACGAAGAGTTTGTTGGTTGTTTCATATTATTTTACACATTAGGACATTTATTTTTAATATTTTGACTTGCATAGATTGATCGCGTAAAATATTAATCATCTAATAATTATTTTTATGGGAGCTTAATTAGAGTTTATCGACTCGTTGCATCACTCTGTAGAGTATAAAGACAACTAAAATAGATAACATACACACCATTGTAATTCCTAGAAGTTAAAGAAGAACTGGAAGTATTAGGAGACTGGTCATCTAGGAATATTACACCGGCAACTGGTCGTAAATACGGCTTGCTCTGTAAACTCGAATCCTGTTTCGTTTGATCGTCTAAAACAACTTAGCCCGACAGACAGCTAGTATTACGGAAAAAAAAACATGTTTGTTCTGTGATTTTTATTGACAACCGGCAATCATACTAATAATAAGAGTTGTGAACATCTTGTAAAAATGTTAATGAGTAATGTTAAAGATCATGTATTCTTGAAAGTATAATTGTTACTGCTAGAAGGATAAAATTTTATTAAAAAAATAAATGGTAGTTACAGCATATTACATATAAGCATATGTTGTGAGATTTTCTGTTGATTCTGTTAAGCGAGGATTTCATTTTTTTTCCCATAGTAAAGATAGTAAAATAGAAACAGGCAAGAAAGTAAGTAATCAAGTGGAGAAATATGAAGTGGTGGTAAGTTGATATTAAAGATATTTGTTCTTGCTGTTTGATCATTTTGCTTTAGAATCATTATTGAACATGACGTCTAGAATGAAGAAAATGTTGTCAGTGGTTTTATTCGCAACCAGATAGTGACCAGAATCACATCCGTGTTATCAAATCATTATTATCATCGGCGACAATATCTTCTGCAGAAGATATTGCCAATATGCCAATACTAGCTTACCCTCAACATTCCTACCATCATCAGAAGAGTCTGACCTATTTTCAGACTCCTACGTACCCTCCAAAACTGAGTCAGACGAGGTACTGCATGTGTGCGTGTTGATCAAGCAATGACATGTTTAGCAATAAATTCATTTAGGGAATGAATGATGAAGCATGAGAGGTTTGTTGAATCATCAGGTAGACCAGGGTGCCATTTTTATGGGCAGCACTTTTTGTTTCTATAATGCGCAAATATATATATTTTTGTCAATAAATGTATTATGATCATTGTAAAAAAAATATTTGACACCCTGTTGAAATTTAATGATTATTGCGAACCTAGCTGTTGCAATTTCGGATTTCTGCCTCTCAATTCATTTTACTGATCAATAATAAAGCTCATTTCCATTTATCCAGGTTTATTAACAAGCACACTTACCGTTATTGGACGGCAGAATTCCGAAATTGCAACAGTTCAGTCGACACCTGAATTTTTTACCTGATCGAGGTTTTAGCATTTCAAAGAAGCTCAAACTCCGGAGAATTAAAATCAGACTATGTAAATGGAATTTAATTTAATTAATGATTCTAGTAAAACTTATCTGAAGGAAAGCCCATTGGAAATGTCTGGATATAAGCCAAAATTTACGAACATGTTTATCCCTGAATCTTAGTCACAGAGACATTTCTTGTTTTATCTCTAGACTTATGTGCATATGGTAATTTTTATGGGAATACTTGAAACTTATAAAGACATCGTACCAGTTTTCAGGAGAAAATAAATAAGTAGATAAATGTTTTCGTTATTACATCACCATTTTCAAGCCTTCATGCTTTCAAGCTGCATATAATTATGTAACTTTTGGTAGGAATAAAACTGAACTGAGTTATGATTCTTAAAAAAACCGTTAAGTTTCAACCACACTCTTTAGTAATAATAATTGTTTTTCTGTGCGTAAAACTGTCAAAGCAAACTTAAAAATACCAACAGCATCTAGCGCATTTAGCCGAAAACATATGTCGCTGAACTTCTTCCAAAAGGAAGCCATAACATATAATAATTGTCTAATTAACTAAGTTAATTAATTCATTGTTAAACATGGCATATGCTTAAGACATGCATTGTAGGAGATATTTCGAGCGTTATCGGGCTTGTGATCGTGTCGTATATAAATATGCCACGATGATAAAATGGTTCAACGCAAAAATGCAGCTCCAATTATAAATACGCTAGAGTTACTTCAATTGCTTTGGCAAACATTGCTGTGTTAACAACTCCAAACCATTAATTCCTCTATTTCAGCATTTTCCAAATTTCTGATACCAGTTTCACAGAGTAGTGTGTAGTAACCATATTCCAAAGGAAGTATATTAAGAAAATTGCTGAGAACATAGAGTCGATGAAAAAATGGGATTTTGGACGTTCGCAACTATGTAGAAGTTGAGCTATAATCTATCAAAAAGCCACATATTTTAGAAATTGCTGGAATGAAATATTAAGACCAATTTACTATACGAAGATTTTAACTTGTTTAAAGGTTCCTATCTGACAAGATCTAGATATCTCTAATAGACTTGTAAACGTAATCACCGAAGCTCTAGTGGTTTTTACTATTATTTTTCATGAAAATAAAGCAATTTGGAAAAGCGATGTCCACTCCTACAAAGTTGATACTAGGAGTAAAAGATGAAATTAACAAGAATTTGGCCCGTAAAACTAGTTAGTCAGCAAATATAGAAAAACAACAACCAAAAAATGTTTGCGAAATTATTAAAAGATCCTTGGCAAGACATAACTTCTTCTTTAGTTCAAAACCATTTTAGAAAATGTGGAAAAACATCCATTCCACAGCAACGGCGTTAGTAGAGACCAATTTTTGAGAGTGCGGAGGAAGCTCCAGTCCATCTCCTTGCTGACTGCTCAACAACGGACGGGGAGAAGGGGATATACTTTGGGGTCGATCGATTAGACGATCTCGGAGTAAGCCAATTAACTTTTGACCAGGTGGCGGACCTTTTTGTCCGGGTGCAACCTAGCCAAGAGAACTAAAACGGCATGGGGGCACAATAGGTTTATCTTTTGGCCAAGCTTGCCCGTGCAGTCGAGGGAAAAAAACCAATTTGATCCACTAGCATATAAGAAATGGGAGTAGAGAAGCTCTTGCAAGTAGTCTTCAATTCAGTACTAAGCAGGAAGGTTTAGCAAGACTATAAACAATTTTAGACAGTACAATAAAGAAAAGCTATAAAATAAGAAGAAGAAAAAATCCGAACATGCAGAGATTTAAGGGAGGAAAACGTAAAGAACAATACATTCAAAGATATCAGAAAGCGATAAAGAGAAAATCAATGTAGAGTAGAAAAGATTCCAAAATTGTCGGTAGAATGGAAGAAGATAAAAGGAAAACATTTTGAAAGGCATAGAATATGACTAGGTCTTGGTACAATTTCTAGGCAAAAAACTATCAAGGGCTATGCTTTACCAAACAGCTCCAGTATTACTCAGAATGAGGTACAGGTTAAGGTTGTCCAAAAATATTTTGCCCCTTTCTGGTTTTGATTTTCCAACGTAGTAGGCCAAGCTCTTATTACAATTACCTAGATTTCTGATATTAATTTTATAGTAGAGGCATCATACGTTTTGATCCACTTTGGCCATCACTTTAAGATGATATTTCGAGGGCAATGGTTAGCTAGAAACGTCGTAAGTATCCATAGCTTTGGCGGTTTAAACTCCTTAGCTTAATTAAAGATCAAAGGTATATGAAATCGAAGCTTTTAGAGTGACCTAACTGTTGGTATAATTATAGATGTCCAGACCTTCAATCTTCATTATGTTGAACTGGTCATGAATAGTCGTTTATGGTTTAATTTGACTTCTTTTTGCGCAGCCTACAAGTCCACAAGAATTATAACGTTGAAAAAATAAATGACTTATGCAAAGACAACATTTATTGATTGATATCAACGTAACTTAAAAACGTTGTAGTTTTCCCTAAACTGTCAATTCTCGCCTACCTCCTCTAGAAACAAATTAATCTGAGCTGGGAACTGAAGTTTGATGCGTAACCAAGTATATATAGTGAACAGGCCCGGCTGGTTCAGCGACTCGTACATTACTCGAAATCTCATTTGTACGTCAACGGCTGATTTATAACCCGAAGATGAAACTGTACCGCTTGCGCGGGAGATGTATGTACATATATTTCAACTCTTTCCGTAAAATAGACGCAAATGAACGACTTGTTTATCAGGATCCTCATTCCCCAATCTCAACTCGATAGTTCTCGATATGAAGCAAATTTTATTGGCAATTACTAATAATTCTAAATGTGAAATAAAACAAACAAATGTTTCAGATTTACACTGTACAGTGAAACCTCGGGTTACGAGCACCTCTCTTCCCGAGTAATTCAGTATACGAGCAGCCATCAATCAAGAAATTAGTGAAAATGTCGAAGTGAAAAAAGAGATAATCAAAATACATGAAGACGGTGTTCGTGTGCTGCTCTGGCACGGCAATACGGTAAGGCTACATCGACAATATGTACTATTCTTAACGACAAGGATAAATTTAAGAGTAATGTGGCGAAAGGTGTTAAAGTATTAACGAAACAAAGACAAAAGCCATAGATGACGTGGAAAAGTTACTATTAGTGTGGATTAATGAGAGACAGTTAGTGGGTGATAGCATATCTGAACAGATAATTTGTGAAAAAGCAAATTACGCCGATCTCATTAAGCAAACTCCCGAAACAAGCGATTCAGATATAGATTCATTTAAAGCAAGTATGGGGTGGTTTGAGAAGTTTAAAAAAAGAAGTGGTATTCACAGTGTTGTAAGACATGGCGAAGCTGCGAGTTCTGATAAAACAGCTGCTGAGAGATACATCACGGAGTTCCAGGAGTTCATTGATAGTAATGGGTACTTAGCGCAACAAGTATTCAACTGCGATGAGACGGGCCTTTTTTGGAAGAAAATGCCAACATTACGAAGGAGGAAAAAACACTACCAGGTCATAAACCCATGAACGACTGACTAACTCTTTTATTATGTGCAAACGCGAGTAGATACCTTAAGCTCAAGCCCTTGCTTGTCTACCATTCTGAAACTCCTAGGGTTATCAAGTAATTAAAAGCAATCTCGGTGTAATGTGGAGGACAAACAGAAAGGCTTGGGCCACTAGGCAGATCTTCATTGAGTGGATGAACGAGGTTGCAGGTCCTACCATTAAGAAATACCTAACGGAGAGAAGCCTGCCACTCAAACCTGTGCTTGTCCTTGATAATGCACCGGTTCATCCGCCAGACTTAGCAGTTCCTTCCACCCAACACTACCCCTCTTTCTCAAACCATGGACCAACAAGTCATAGCAAAGCTCTCTTTCAGAGGTGTTTTGAAGTCACCACGAACACACAGCTTACACTTATAGAATTCTGGAAGAAACACTTCCATATTCTGTCGTGTTTAACTTTGATCGAGAAAGCTTGTCAAGATGTGACACAAAGAACACTAAACTCTGCTAGGAGGAAACTGTGGTCCAAATGCGTCCAAGATTTTGAACCTGTCACTGTTGTACCTGTAGTAGAAGAAATCGTGGCTTTGGGTCAGACATTGTGGCTGGAAATTGATGATGCTGATGTGGAGGAATTGGTTGAGGAACATAGAGATGAGCTCGGCACCGATGAACTGCAATCGTTTCTCATGGAGCAGCAACAGGAAGCTGCCATGGATATGTTTTCTGGTAATGAAGAACAAGGAAAACACGTCTCCTCTACAGTCATTAAGGAAATGTGTAATACATGGGAGAAGCTTCGCCAATTCGTTGAAGAGACACATCCAGATAAGGCCATAGCAAGTCGTGCCATTTACATTTTTAATGACAGCGTTATGTCACATTTTCGCAGGGAAAGGCAAATACCGAAGGACCAGTTCCTTATAAAAAATTACACCGGCTACATCGCGGTCAGACACTGCTGACAAAGATCAAGCTGGTCCAAGTGAAAGCAAACCAAAACAATAAAAATACATATACATTTATTAATCTACTATATTATGTATTTTTACTAAAAGTTCTACGCTGAGGAACAAATTAATTGAATTTGTATTACATATTTTTTATGAACAAATTTGTTTCGGTATACAAATGTTTCTGTTCACGAGTTGCTTTTTGAAACGAATTAATCTTGTAAACCGACGTTCTACTGTATTTAATAACAACGACAGCTGTTTCGCTACACTGTAGCTTGTTCAGGTTGAAATATACAGCGGGCCAGACAACTAGATGCTGCTTCTTTCAAATCTTGGATCGAGTTGGTCTTTACTGATACCTGAAGAAGCTACAGTGTAGAGAAACAGCTGTCGTTGTTATTAAACACAGTGTAAATCTGAAACATTTGTTTTTTTTTATTTTACATTGAAAATGGATTTACATCAAGTAAAGACCAACTCGATCCAAAACTAATAATTCTATTTTTGATCGTTTCTTTTTTATCGTATTTAACGCATCGCTCACGTATTAGGAACATACCTGTAATCAACCAGGCGAATGTTGATGTCAATGCACGCGATGTTGTAATTAAGAAAAGAAACAGGAGAAGTTTTAATGCAAATTAAATATACGATGATGTTATACAAAGAGAATCCGGTATATCTACTGCATTAAAGAAATTGAACCTATGACCTATATAAAACAACAAAACGTCTACGTATATTACAACGTAAGTAAATGGTTTCTCCATAGCTATAAAACAGCTGTGTATGTCATTTCCTCATCGTAACATATAAAGTAGAGAAACACAGGTAACCTATTGTGTATTATCGACTGCAATGCGGCGATCCCACGAAATGTATATCCTTAATAGTTTTTGGGAGAGAAGGTATTTTACTAATACAATGCAAATTGGTGTATGTTTTGTTCCGAGTTATTGTTATGATAGAGGAGGGTGATTTAATATTTTCGAAACCCCTGCATTAAATCTATCTGAAACTATCTGCAGAGGTTCATGGGAAAATATATGAGTCTTTGAAACGTTCCATGTTCCTTGTACTGCACGAACTGTTTGCAGATATATGAGTCATAGGAGATTGTAATGGATGTATGTCATGCACGGTGTCATACAACTACTACAACTTTAGTCTCATTGAATTTCTATTTACACGGATTATGTTTATTAAAATGCAACGATTCTGTATCAGTCTTCTGTCAATTATTATAGAACATATATTGGATCTATACGACTCAATACAGCTTGTCAAACATAAAATAAAGTTCCTATCCATTCCTCATTTTACCGTCATATTCGAGTAAATCTCTCGTGCCCTTCTAAGGATATAATTGAGCACAGGATCTCGCTAAAGTATAACTATGATACATAAGGGTCGTTAGCAGCAGTAAATCATTTTGGAAAAGCCTACGGATGCGATTCTCGTCGTCCAGGTCGATAAAGTCGAAAAGTGCGGTCGCTTCTAATTGTCAGTCCCTTATAGGCGCCTCCGAAACGTTTCTCCGAGATTAGTTGGGATTCCTGTAATGGGATTCAGTTGCGGTAAATGTAAGTAATACTAGTCTGTGTTTGGGGATACTAACAACGAATAAACCAATTCGTAATTAATTAAATAAGAAATAAAATAAATGATGTAATATCTTTGAAAATAAATATTTCAATCGTATAAAGTATTTTTAGTATATTTTTAAAATTATATTTGATCTGTAATAATTTTTACGATTTCTAAAGACGATTTGAAGGGAGAAACCAAAGAATCTCCCCAACTATCTGGAATTCTGGACTCCCGGATCCCAATTCCTTTCGAATCGAAGAAAACTGTCAGCATTGTCTTGATTTTTCTCTTCTGAAAGTCCCTTTTCCCTTTTGGCTCTTCTGGTTACTTCCAAACCGTACTATGTAACATTTTGTTTTTGGCTCGTATTGAAAACACCACCTTTCATCACTAATTACAATGGCTGGACATGCTTGCCGGATTCTTTTGGGATATTTTGAACAGGTCTTTGCAATGCTGAACTTTCCAATCTTTTTGGCCGTCTATCAGAGAGTGTGGCACGAAACGCGCACATACATTCTGTTTGCTCAAACCTTCTTACACAAAATTTGCAATTGCTTCATATCTATCTTCCGGATGAGCTTTCTAAAATATAGCTAAGCGATTTGACAATTTTTTTCTGGCCACCGTCATTTTTATTGTTTATAAGAGCCATATTGGGTTTTCACCACGTTGGAAACAATTTTTTCTGAATTCAATCATGCATAAGAAGTTGAGAGAAGTCCTTTATATTAAGCTCTAATTGACAAAAATGAATTTTAAATCTAAATTAGGTAACCATGAAATTTTAAACTGCGAAACATTTTAACTGTCGTTCATAATCATATGAAAATGTTCTTATTTACTACTGTTCGCGTTAAGATTTTAATTAAGCAGAACTAAATTTGGCACACCGATTAAGTGTCCTAAAAGCCTAAATTTATGGTAAGTAAAAGTCAGACGAAGCAGAATAATTTCATTTTATGGGAGATCTAATGGTAAAGCTTTTTTACTGTTGTTATGTTTTTAAAAAGCTTTCTCGGTTTTACGTTTCCATGAAAACGATAAATTATTTTGAAAAATAATTTATTTATTAATTCTGTTAAATATTAACAACAAGCCACCATGCAGAGTAGTTTTTGTCTAAATATGTTCATTATTCCAAATTGTAAGAACTATAGCGTAGAGGTGCAAAATTAATTTTGAGGACGTGACTTGATAATCCACAATTTCGTAAGTCTACTTGATGTAACGAGTTTCGAAGTTTTATACAGGATGAGTCACGACTATTCGCTCGGTCTCTTGTGTCTAACCGCTAAAAGATATGAGTTTCAAATTTTAGTCAAATATGTAGAACGATAAGGAGCACATTTTAAAATTATTTGCAAGTATACAGGGTGATTCAAAAAAGTACAGCATATCAAAGTTAGGTTATTTTTAATGGAACACCCTATATTGTACACCATTGTTGGATTCTACGCCATAAATTAGGATAACTTTATTAATAGTTCGCTATGCCTATCTGTTGCCAATTTCGAAAAAAAAATGATTTTTATGAAAATGTCGGCTTTCCCGCAATTAATTAATTAATTTTCTGTTTCGTTGACCTACAAGTGGGAATACTTCAGGAATTGAAAGATAAACAAATTAATAAAATTACAAATGTGCTAGACAAAAAAAAAGTAAATAAGATATAAAATTGTCAAAACCATATACAATTTTAACATATTTAATTGAAATGAATTTAATAAGTTCTTCTCCAAAAAATGTGTGCTCTACTAAATGTTCGTTTGAATTGAATAAATATAAATAAATTATTTAATGAAAAAGATTGCAGTAGATGTTCACATTGATTGACCATCTTATTCTATGTATAATGTTATAGACAAAAGAAGAATCTTCTTCCGTAAAATGCCTGGAGCGATTGAATGAAATATGAAATAAATGAATAAATTTGTGTTAACATTATTTATAATACAGATAAAAATCGGTAGTCCCTGAAATAACATTACTTATTATTTTAGTTTCAAATTGTCAGGAATGGTAGGTGGAGTATTGTTTATTTGTTTTATTCTTCACATAGTAGACGTAATAATTGTTTAAAGTACACTATTTGTTCCTAGGAATTAATGATAGTCGCAACTAGATTAACAAACGCTAATTTGAAAGCAGCATGGCATCCTATTTACAAGATGAACAAGTATCGACTTTAGGTTTTTAGAGAATATCGTTAATATCATTTTAACCGTTAAATTTAGATATAGACATCTTTATAGTTTTTGGTAGGGGGTTTAATGTGCCTTCACATAGGATGGAATACAGGGTCTTCCATTTTATATGCTGTACTTCTTTGAATCACCCTGTATACTTTCAAATAAGTTCAAAATGTGCTCCGTATCGTCCTAGATATTTGACTAAAATTTGAAATTCATATCTTTTAGCGTTTAGACACAAGAGACCGAGGGAATAGTCGTGACTCACCCTGTATAGCTAAATTTCTTACTGAGCGGCTTCGACAGGTCCAACATTCTGTCGGTATGGGAAGACACCGGCCGTTCTTACTGTGGTGTGAAGGGGTACTATATGGTAGGACCTTCGCGAGTAATAGAAGGCCGTTCGTGTTACATGAGCGAGTTAGAGCGAGGAATTGTTGTGGGTGTGCATGGCAGGTTTATTTTTCGACGAGAATGGAATGAGCATTACGTCCACACCTTTAGCCGCAGAGCGGGACTGTCCCGCGTGACTACAGCACAATACCGCGTCCACGTGTTCAACGCTATAGTGGTTTGGAGCTGTTTGGCCAGCAAGAAGGCAAGGTGTACTAGTAGAAAGGCAAAGCGACTTTCAGCACAGTTTGACCTTTGATTTCGCGAAAGAATTTACTTTCGTGTGTAAATTATCTCGTTATTATGAAGGTTGTTCTTGGAAAAAATTAATTCCATTTTACTGTTAGCTATTTAAAGAATGTGATCTCTTTGAACCGCACGGTGCTGTTTAATACCTGATCAAAGCCGTTCAATACCTGATCAAAGCCGTTTAATACATGATCAAAGCCGTTGAATACCCGATCAAATATTTTAAAAAGTTGATCACATTCTTTAAATAACTAACAGTGAAATTATGCCATTTCTTTTTTCTTTGAGTATACGACAACGCCTAGCCATATATCACGCGTGTTGTACAGACCTTTGCGGAAGAGCTTACGAGTGCTCTCACATCCGGTTCGTTCTTCGGATTTGAATCTAATCGAACATGTCTGGGATATGATCGGTCGGACACTTCGACGTTATCCAGTTCTCCCAGGTTGACGTGGAGCTATGGAGGCGAGTAGAAGCGGGATGGCTGGCCATCTCTCCCGCTACCATGTACCATGTTATTGACTCCATGCTTCGTCGCAGCTACTTTAGTATTACGTACCAAATTTCATTACGTTAGCATCACATGTTCAAATTATCTAGACTGTGCTCATCACATTATAAACAATCTGTATACATATACAATTGAATTTTGCAAGCAGAATACGCCGTTCTTCCTTCATATTATTTCGCTCTTTGTTTCTTCTTATCTTGAAAGCTTCGCTGGAAAACACTTAAAAAAGAATGCTTCCCCACGCTACGGAACGCGAATTTAAGCAAATAAATGAAAAACATCCACTTGAATTTATCAAATTTAGAAATCCCAATCTTCGGATTTGTTCGCAGCTCTCCGAGTTCTTGTTTGGTTAACGTTATTGGCGCACATTCGTACAGCTATTGTCACTCCACGTACATACATATGTCTAACGCTCTCTTTCTTTCGTGCGCAACTTCAGTTTCATTACCGCGATATATACTTTTTTCCCTCGTATTTCTCCCAATGTATTTCCCTTGGGTTAAAACCGGCCAAATTTTCGGTTTCCTCCTTAGTTTGTCGTAACTTTCGCTAACATTTTACCTTTGAGAGTTTCACCAATCTAATGTCGTTTCATTCCAATATTCACTTTCGTCTACTGCAATAAATATTTACCTTGTGGTGCCTCTATACTTACTCTGGATACTATTATAATTGCCCCTAACATATTTCCAAAGACTCCGAAATTGCTGTGTGGTAATGCACTTTGTGTCGTCGCTTTTATTGGTACTTCACGCTGTGTTAAAGACTGTCAGTTGCGTTTATTGCAGTTTCATAAACATGCATACCTATCAACGTACTTAATGATCCGATTGACGCCGAAATTATTATTATTGTAATAACTTTTACATAAACTTTAACGATGGAGATTTCGGAGACGTAACAAAGTACAGAGTGGTATGATTTAAAAGTGACGCTAACTTTATTATCTAGCAGAGTGTACAAAGTAAACATATTTGGTACGAAGTCTAAATTTCCCAAATTTTCGAAAGAAATTATAAACATTTCAGGAGCCAAAGTTGACGGCAATTTTTATACTACAATTTAAACCTAAACTGAAAATAAGTAAGACATTATCAGGTCCAAAATAGATTTTAGAAGCTGTATCATTCATGTGATGTGTTACAGCCGTCATATATTGTGAGCAGGGTAATATTTTTATTATTTACAAGAACCAAAAAAATCAAGATGAATGTAACTATTAAAATAAAACAATGAAGTCTTGTCCGCAAGAAGCTTTATACGTAGAGGCACAAGAACCGCCAGTTGTACTACGCCAACAATTCTTGGCTGCGAGGTATGTAGCATAGCTGACGATCAAAGGTCATAGTACAACTGTTACATCATCTTTCCATTTTGGATCTAACAATTCCATATCGGGAAAAGAAAAAAGTATATCCAAGGAATGGAAGTTTTTTTTGCGACTGTTCGGGCGGGTGAACCGTAAAGGCAAAGTCGGTCATAAGAGAGACCTAATGTGTCCCCGTACCGTTTTAGTCCTCTTAACCAGGTTGCACTCGGACAAAGAAGTCCGCAATCTGGTCAAGAGTTAGTTTAGTTACTCCGGGATCATCTAAACGATCGACCCCAAAGTAACTCCGCTTCTCCCTGTACACTATCGAGCAGTCGGCAAGCAGATGGACTGGAGTTTCCTGCGCATTCCCACAGCTTCTGCACAGGGGAGAGTTTACTATGCCCATGCGATGCAAGTGTTTATTCAGTGTGCAGTGACCGGTTAAGATCCCTATGAGTAACCTCAGAATCCCAGGAGTTTTAAAGTGTTTTATGCCGGCAAGTGCATTCCAATTGGAGCAATGCCTAGCAGCGAGTTCGGATCGGACAAAGGCTTTGATGCTGCCATAGAAATTCCCACTTGTAGGTTCTGCACCGACGAGTGCTCGTTTGCTGGCACCTTTAGCTAATTTGTCAGCTATTTCATTGCCTCTGTTATGTTATTTCCGTGATGTTAATCAAAATTATTTAGTTAGAGTAATATATTAAGCACTGGAAATTTAGAATAGATTGAATTGTCAAAATTACACGTACACACATGCTACTGCTATTTAGAAAAACTTTTTAAGAAAGAACGAGGTCAAGAAAAACAAAAGAAAATGCAGAACGACTTTAAAAGTTGATTATAAAAAAATAAAAAAGTCAGGTGAAGGAGAAAAGTTATCTTTTAAAAAGAAGAACAGTCAGTAATAAAATAGAAAGTCTAAAGATTGAAAAGACGATTGAAAAATAGATAAAACAGGTGAAAAAAAGTTTTTTAGAAAGGAAGAAAGACATTAAAAAGATAGAAAGTCAAAAGTTTTGAAAGAAGAAAAGACATTAAAAAGATAGAAGGATAAAAGGAGACGAAAAGAAAAAGTAAAAAGGTTTTCCTGAAGACCATATAAAAATTTTAAAAACATTTAAAGTGTGCTTAACAGCCCCTGGATAGATTTTTTTTTATTTACACAATAGTTTAAGGTAAGAGAGGGTGGGTTTAGGTTAAAAAATTGTAAAGTGTTTAATATATTATTGTGTGTGTCACTAATGACACGAAATAAAAAATATATAAACAGTTTAAAAAGAACCAGATTATAATATGAATAAAAGATTTTTACAATGTTTATCTAACTAAACCACCCTCAACCCTTACCTGTAATTTCCCAATGTAATTGAATATGTGTGTGTGTGTGTGTTTCCTTGTCCAATATCCTCCTATGTGCGTTACAAACTCCTCCTTTTCCGTTTTCAATCTTCTTTTTCTTTTCCCGGGTTTTCTTCACGTTCACTAGTAAAATTTTGATCTTGAAGGTCTAATGGGAACTCATAAAACTTTCACTTGCTTTTAAAATGTTGTATTTCTCGTTAAAATCTCTTTTTTGTCACTTCTGACTTCTTTTGTCTGTCAGTCGTCCAAAAACTTCGTAAACCATCTTTTTTCTCCCCATTGTTTTTTCTATTTTTTCCCAGGCCTACCACACAGAACTTCCAAATGTACTGCTTGCTATTTTATAAAATTGATTTTCGTAATTTCAGCTTGACTTTCATGTTTGTTGTGTCGAAATGAATGTAATTATGTGTTATATGTGTTTGTGATGTGTCTTTACAATAAATTTTGATTAATAGATTTTTTCACATTATAATCTGGATTTTTTAATTTTACCCCGTGCACGCCGTTGGCTGGAGTCTTTTTTTTTTTTTTTTAAACTAATTAATTAGTAATTAATTAATATAAAAGTTAATTTAATTTAATTTAATTTTTTTTTTTTTTTTAATTATTATTTTAATTTTACACTGCTGAACAATATCAATATCAATAATAACATAACAATATGTATTTTATTTACTTGATTTGATCTGATTCCAGAGTGACTTGGCACCCATCTCAGCGTGGTATTGTCATGTTTAGCCAGTTTTGCAAGAGTCCTACCGAATAGTACCGTACATAGACAAGTTACAGAACTATAAAAACATCCCAATTCAGATAACAAAAATCCCGAATTTTTGTGGATTATATTTAGTAATTTTTAACAGTATTTAAAATGGAAAAAATATTATCAGTTAGATTACGTATATAAAGTAGTCTTCTTCCTGTAAATGACTTGTCCTATTTCTGTAAGACTATGATAGAAATCAGTATGCTGTTTCTTTTAACAAAGCTTTAGTTTAAATTAAAAAAAATAAACCAAAACCTTTTTTACAAGAAATTATTGACTTTATTATTATTGAGTCTACTACACCCTAGATAAGTTTTCATGGATTGAGTCATGTAACAAATTTGATAATGTTCTGCTTTTAGGCGTTGCACAATCCACAGTATATCTAGAAACACCATGGAGGACGACCTGGTAATGTTGCTACATATGATGAAGTAGTTAAACGCTTTGTGCGAAAAATAGTGCATGCTTTCTTTTACAAAAACGAATTACCTACTTCGGACAAAATTTTGAAATAAAGAAACGTCTAGATTTACCACAAATGTTTCGTTCGTCGCTGTACAAATTTATGAAGCAAATTAACTTCAAGTACATGAAAAGAAACCGTAAAAGTATTCTTATCGAACGGGATGATATCATTAGGTATGTACGTGGAGACGAAAATATTTAGTTTAAATGAAGGAATTTAGAAGAGAAGGTAGGACAATTTATTATTCAGATGAGACGTGGGTTAATAAAAGTCATACTAAAGAAAAAGTATGGATAGATAACAGTATAACAGATCGGCGTTAAATATTCATTGAAGGGCTATCTACAAGACTTAAAAACCCGTCAGGAAAAGGGAGGAGGCTAATTGGATCCGAATATGCACACAGAAAAAGGATTTCTATATTTTAGAAATTATTTTCTCTTGAGGAAATCCATTTAACCTAAGTAATTTTTTATTTGTTTCGAGAAATTTTACTAGCTATAGGTTAATTGAATATCTTGGGAACAGTAAATGAAAATCTTAAAATCAGATTTGATCCAAGAAATAATTTGTACAGGCAAGAACATCGTTTACTTGATGGAAATAACAAAAAAATGTTATAGGTGGCGCTTCTACCACTATATGCAACTATGCAATAGACGTAATATGTGCACATGTGCTTTTGTATTGTGACTACAACCTTATACCTTTTCTTATAACAGCGTACAAAATTAGGGACATTCAATACCCGGAAATGTTAATTCCTGTGATTAAAATAGTATTCAGGCTTTCGCAATCGTCGTTGAATGCACCTTTTCGGTGGTTTCTCTATCATATAAAGGATTGTGATTTTATTGTAGGTGATTAATCTTATGATTTTCAGAAGTGAAGTCAGATCCGGGAATTTTCTACACAACAGAGAACACGAGAATCGTAAATCAGCATATTTATTTCAAGAAATTAAAATTATCAATCAAGATTAATATATACATACTTATTTGAATATAATGATAGACTCATTAGCTTACTAACAAGATTTTCTAAATTATTTGAAAGAGTAGCATTCAGCCGATTGTTGGGGTTTCTTGATAAGTTTGACATCATAAATAAAAGTCAGCATGGTTTTATTAAGGAGAAAAATACGGGGACTGCACTTTTCGAACTAACAAACGGAATATTAACCGCTTTGAAAAACAAACAAATAACTTGAGCACTACGGAATAAGAGGTAATGCTTTAGCTTGGCTTTCCTCATATTTAAATGATCGCCAACAAAAAGCGTATGTTAGAATCAAAAATAAGGCTGCTCTTTCAGATAACATGATTATAACATATAAAAGGTGTACCACAAGGAACTATATTAGGTCCTTTACTTTTTATTGTTTATTTTAATGATATTTATAAACTTCAGCCCACCTCTGCCATAAGTAACATTTTAACAATAAATTACGCGGACGATACTACTTTATTAATAACTAGAAGTACACTAGATGAAGCTATCGAACTAGGCAGCACTTATCTAAACGCAACTGAAGAATGGTTAGCCGCTAACAATCTTAAAATTAACCATGACAAGTCCAATGTGATATTGTTCAAAAGCAACAAATCTCAAACTTTCCCAGAAGTTGTGAAGTTGCGTTAGGCTGCTGGGCCTTACAGTTGATGAAACCTTAAAATGGAAAGACCACGTCAACGTACTCTGCAAAAAGTAGTCACTGCTTCGCGATTCGTCGACTTAGAGATATAGTAAGTCCGCATGTCCTTCACATTATATATTATAGTTGCTGCTAATCAAACATAAAGTATGGGATCGTTGTTTGGGGTGGCGGTAGTAACCTAAACAGAGTTTTTCTGATAAAGAAAAAGATTTTGCGTATAATTAAGAGGAGCAGAGGATTCCTCAAATTAAACAATATTTTAACTGTATATGGTATTTACATATTTGAATTGCTGATGTTCTTATGGAAAAATAAAAACTTATTCGAGGACAGTGAACTACAAACATGAGTATTCTACAAGGTTCAAAACCGATTACCGTTATCCTAAACATCGACTCACCTTAAGTGACAACAATTTAGAATATAATTGCCATCACATATTAAAACTGTAAGAAACTTCTCTGTATTTAAAAAACATGTATATAGTTTATTATTGGAAATTGAGCCATATAATACAGAAGAATTTCTAACTTCGAATGTATATATTTAAGTTTTTGCGTATAATTAAGAGGAGCAGAGGATTCCTCAAATTAAACAATATTTTAACTGTATATGGTATTTACATATTTGAATTGCTGATGTTCTTATGGAAAAATAAAAACTTATTCGAGGACAGTGAACTACAAACATGAGTATTCTACAAGGTTCAAAACCGATTACCGTTATCCTAAACATCGACTCACCTTAAGTGACAACAATTTAGAATATAATTGCCATCACATATTAAAACTGTAAGAAACTTCTCTGTATTTAAAAAACATGTATATAGTTTATTATTGGAAATTGAGCCATATAATACAGAAGAATTTCTAACTTCGAATGTATATATTTAAGTTTTTCTTATTTTTTGATTTGACATTTGCATTTTTTCTTTCTTGTTATATTGAAATATTGCAATAAACTATCTATTTATCTATCTATATATGATATATTTAATCCAAATCAAATAGTGCTTTAATTTAAATACTACTTTTTCTTACTGTAACCCAATAAACTTTATATAAGAAACTTAATTACTTGAATATAGTATTTAACATTTCTTACATTAAGTATTATTTTCTTTAAACAAGAAAATGATTTCTAAAATTCAGTATACAATTTCTTGAAATTCCAAGAAATTAAATTTCTTGCTCGAAGAAAATAAGTATTTGCTTATATATGAGAATGAGAATGACTTGAATTAAGTTATTCTTACTTAAACCTAGTAATTTGTTTTCTGTGTGTGGCTTTGTTGATGGAGGGGTATAGCTTTTCGAAGGTAAGAAAACAGGAAATTACTATGAAGAAATGAAAGCAACCATTTTTAAGATATCATTTAATAATTTGTTATCAAAATTAGTTGACAATGCTGTTATCGTCATGGACAACACGTCTTACCATAGCCGTAAAATGGAGAAAATTCCTACAGCAGGATCTAAGAAAAAAGATATGCAAGAGTGGCTGCGAATCAAGCAGATTGAAATCAGAGAAGAGATGGTACGAGCTGAACTTCCGAATTAAATCAAAATAAATAAAGAACATAATAATAATAAAGTTGTGTTAAGGTTGTCACCGCATATACCATTGTGAACTCAATCCAATAGAGTTGATGTGGGCAAAAATAAAGAATGAAGTAGCATCAAAGAACATCACTTTTAAATTAACAGAAGTGTGAAGCAAAAATGTTAAAAATGTTAGTTGGAAAAGTTGTATTGAGCATATAATTAAGGAAGAAATAAAAATGGTCACACTCGATGGAATCGTAGATGATCTAATCGAACCGTTTATTATTTCTGTGGTGCTGATAGTGATACTATCTCAGACAATTCACATTTAGAATAAAGATTATTTCGTCTAATTTTTGTTAGTAAGAAGTAGTTAAAGGAGCCTTTGATTTCTTTAAATCCTTTATTCATGTTATTTTTCGTGTTTAATGTAATTAATTTTTAAGTTTATTATATGCTTCAATATTAGCTGATAATGTTTTATATTATTCGTCAAGTTTACTTTTAAGATCTGTAATCTCCATTGTAAGTGTATCCTGTTGCTCTAAACATTCTTTTATTTGATCGGCCATCATTTCAGATTTTTCAGACATGTTTTTGCGAATTTATATCGAATGAATCTAATTGGTTCTGCAATTCTGCATCCATCTTTACGTTATCGCCCTTTAGAACGAGTATTTTACGTTCATAATCAGTTTTAATTATTTTCTTCTCATTTTCTAGCATAGTTATGATTTTTTGTAATGCCGACATCTCCGTTTCTAAATTTGTCAACGCTTCTCTTTCATGTTGGGTAGTATTTACTAAATCTTTCATTTGTTTTAAATATACCAAGAATACTATTGCGATAATATGAAAGGCAATCTGAAAGGCATTTTAAGCAGGTTATGTTTTGAAAAAATGTCCCAAAAAAGCAGGCAAAATTAAGGTAAGATCTCTTAATTTCAAGGAACAAAATCCGTCCATCTCCTAACATTATCCTTAAAAAAAGGCGATAGAAAAGTTGCCTCCTATAGTTATGGACATTTTCATCATTTTTTTTACAGTATATAGAGTCGAATAATTCAAACATCAGAGTGTCGGACTTATGTGCAAACCCATAGTATTACCAACAGTTTGTAAATAGAATAGAATTTATCGTTACACATGAAGTAACATGTGTTGGTGATGAAATTAGTCAATGAAAGACCGCGATTAAAGTTTCATCAAAAAAAAATACAAAATTTCTCCGCGATAATTAATTTTTGAGCAATGTGAAACTGTCAATCATCTTTACAAAGGTGATGGCTGCCTCTAATCGCACTAACGCGTAATTTGCCGAAGATGTAAAACCAATAATGTGTTCACCAATTTATGTGGAACTATATAAATTTCATTGGGTGTACATATGTGCACACACCACTTCTTTAACGCGTTCTTTGAACCGGATAATGTTTACGATTATATCCTCGGAATTGTTCTTCTTGTTTCGCCGGCCAAACAACATCCTCAATCGGAGTTTTTTTCCGAATCATCATGGCCATCGGCCATCCACCGCTAATGATGGATATACGTACTTCACACCATATACCAGGTAGTTATATCGTTTCGATCACCGTAATGATATGTATTATGGTAATAGGTGAGTATGTATCCGATGATGAAAGAAAAACAATAAGTCGCACCGAAAAACGAGAACAGAATAAACCCCGATATTAGCAATAAGCAATTGGAATTGTAAAGATCGCCTTGAATTTCTACATCTCCGCGAAAAACGACCTTGAACGTGAAACACCGCCGATGCTGCTCTTGCTGCGTTCGACAAACGCCTAATTAAATTAACACCACTGTTTTATTACCATGCGATGCTAACTTGGTCGTTCGTGGTGGATTGTGTAGATTTTTTCTGTGTTTTATTATTTTATTTTTCATCGTTGATCGATCGCCTCTTTCTAGAATCTTTTTTTAATAGTCGAGCGCGGTCCGATTCCACCCAATTAATTTTATTGTGCGCTGAATGGGCGTACAAGGACCAGTTTTTCATAACGACCGGCGTTTTACGGTCACCCTCCTAGGCCCTCTACAAAGACCTTTTACACACGATCGTGTTCGATTGTAGACAAAAGGGAAAAATAACAATCGCAGATCTATTTGGTCGAGTACGTTAATTTTTTTTTGTGTGTATTGGTTGAGTTTCTGTTGATTGTCTGAAGATAAGTCTCGGAGAGTTTTTGCTAGTTTTTCTTTAGATGAATTTGTATAAGACAACTCTTTTATTGTACAATTATAAAAAGGGTATCCTGATAAGTACCGAAAAAAGTGAAAGGTATTTAGTAATCTTACCAATAATTGCATCGAAACTACTTGATCAGACTATGGCAATTGATATCATGAACATTTATTAGAGGAACCAGGATTAAACTACTGGACTAACATTCCATTAAAACCATATCTCGCAAGCTTGTAAAAGAGTGTTTCATGCTTGACACAGACAAAATTAAAATTGAATTAAAAACCACAAACATATGTGTCTGATGATGTGGAGGGCATGGAACATGTCGAGTTGGTATGTACCACTGATGATATGGTTTGAATTATGTTCTGAGTCCTCGAAAACATTGCAGGGATTGTTTCTTGAATTGAACTCTTTTCTGGTAAATCCGTTGTAATGCTGGCTCCTCTGAGCAAATTTCATAAATGTGTTCAAGGCTTCTAAAGCCTCAGCCCAAGGGGCATGAATTGCAGGCGTTTCTTCTTCATCACTTTCAATTTCTCGTGCCTCATGTGAGCCGAAAACAATTTTCTTCTACTAAAAATGCACTCAGTTTATTGAACCTATAACTTCAGAGTGGCCAGTTGTAGGCTCATCATCAGCTTCACTATCGATTTCTTCGGTCTGTCTAGGTCTAGACCATAATTTCGTTTTTATTGGATCAAGCTATTGAAGCTGCAAAAATAGCCTCTTTAGTATTAAAACTGTATGCGCAATCTGAGCTCAGCAGATTTTCCACAAACATTCCACCGTACTTGCCATTGAAATTTTGTGTAAGCCCTGAATCCAAGGCTTGTATTTGTGGCATTACATTGGCAGGAAGAGATGTGTAAAAAAATATTATCTCACACAAGCTTAGATTCTGGAGGGTGAGCTCGACAATTGTCGAGGACAAGAACCTACAAGATGCGTGTAGTCCTAATTATTCAAAAATTTCCTTCATAGCAAAAACGAGCTAAAAATGAAAGCAGTTTTTGAACAACTCGGCTGTTATCCCCGGATTAGTAATTAGTTAATACGAAGATTAGTCCCACACTTTGCTTTTTTTGTTTTGTTCATGCTATTATAGACTTTTTTATCTGTTTGTAGTTCTCTTTTGAAAGGACTGCCTTGCGTCAAAAAATCAATTTGTTTATCTTCCTGTTTTTACCCATAATTTCATTCAGACTATTTCCATTTTCTAACCTAGCAATTAGGACACTTTGGTTATGAAATTTTATAGATTGCTTGTATAAAATGCTAAGCAATTTTACTAATTGTCTTTGACACAACGTATGACATAAGGTATTCTGTAAATTTCACACAAGCTGGAGATGGTCAATTGGCTTAATGTGAGGAACCGAAGTTTATTACATTCTGCTACACTCTATCACAATATTATCAGCACCGGTCAGCCGCCTAATTTGTACAATAGAATAAAATTTAGATCGGACAATTCCGATCGGAATAAAATCGGCAGCATCAATCACAACTTAAAAAAAAAATATATTCCTCGTACCTTTCTGCGGAGCAACGGAGTAGCAGTCTTTAAAGCCTTTCAACTCAACTTTCTTTTTGTTTTCTATGTGCAATGTTCAATGTAGTTTATATGTATTTAATAGTACTACATTATTTTTCTCTCTGTCGGGTTGGATGGAGGAGCGGGTTGTTCCTACTTTAGTGGCAACCTGAAACCAATCCATTTTCCTGTTTGTTCTTTTTCATGTAGTTGTGTATTCAGGAAATAAATCATTTATTATTATTATTATTACTTCTCTTGTTTGTGTTTACACTTTGTAGAGATCGTGTGTGTTATATCCGCCATTACTTTTTCGACTATAACCTAAATATGCTCATCGATGCCTCAGATTGATCTGATGGTGAAGCTTACTCGTCTGGATGGATGTCAAGGCAAACATTTTATCTTCAACCTCACGAAATTTGTCGAATTTATTAAGCTGTTACAGGACTCAACTGTTCTTGATATACTCGACAATCGTAAAAGTCATGTACATCAAGATCTTCCAATATGAGGTTTCATTTTGGTATGTAAAAAAAATAGTATTTTTAAGCGACATCGTGGGATGTTTATTTAATTGTAAAGAGGAGGGTATGCCATTAATAATGGAAAAAAATATCAGCCAAATGGACGCCACGGCTATGCCTACAGGACCATATTCTTTTCATGAAATTTTCCATTACCAATTCGCACATTGGCGGCTGTATGTCCTCGATAACGTTACGAATTCTATCCTTGAGGTCTTGAATCGATTGTGGGTCATTGGCATAGACCTTATTTTCCACGTAGCCCCAAAGAAAAAAGTCTAAAGTTGTTACATCACAAGATCTCGGTGGTCAATTGTGCAAAACAGCGAAAGTATCATTACTTGTGTGGCATGTAGCGACGTCTTGTCTAAAAAAACGTCGCCGTCGTCAACATGAATATCTACCAATTCCGGCCATACAAAATCATTAATCATCGTTCGATAACACAATCCATTCACTGTAACAGTTTCCCCGGCCTCATTTTCGAAAAAATAAGGTCCAATGACCCCGCCAGACCAAAAACCGTTCCAAACAGTCACACGTTGAGGATGAAGAGGCTTTTCAACAATCATTCTTGGATTTTCCGAACCCCAAATGCGACAATTCTGCTTGTTTGCTTAGCCTCCGAGATGAAAATGGGCCTCATCACCCAAGATGATTTTTCGATGAAAATCCGGCTCAGTTTGTTCAAGGACCCAATCATCAAAGACACGACGTTGTTGACGGTCGGTAGGCGTGAGTCGTTGTGTTAAATGAGCTTTAAAAGCCTTAAGACCTAAGTTTTTATGCAAAATACGGGGTAATGTCTTTCGTGGAATGCCCAATTCCAAAGATCTACGAGAAATTAACAAACCTGGGTTCGACTCAGCACTATGGGTTACAGCAGCAATATTCCCATTTGTTCCATTTTTATCAATGACGTAATTTTTACTTGTCATCTGTCAAGTAGTTACCGGTTGAGTCGTGACAACTGTTAAAATGGCGGGCTATTGAAAATGAAACGTCTTATTGGAAGACCCTATATATACATATAACCCTTGGACTAACCAGATTATTCTAAGAGATCATTTGATCACGGTAGGGATAACCATACGCCTGTAATTTTTCGCATGATAGGTCTAACTTTCTATAAGTAGGTTATCTGTTTTGGGACATTTTTAACTTTCTGGTCATTATTGGGGGTGTATTTTGCCCTATACAGTGACAACATTCAAATAATTTTTGCACAGAAAATTTTGAACACACCTCGTATAAATAGTGATGTACTATGGTGCTATTATGTCTTGAATCCAAAAGCTATATCGAACACACTTATTTACTTAATTGAAATTCTTACCACTCATTTGTTTCTATTGTTATTCTCAAAAATTAAAATTTTAGGAAATGCTTTCATAAACAAGTTATAAATTATAAATTCTACACTCTTGAATGGAACCCCTTTATCTAATTTAATGCAGCATTAACAATAATTAACTTCTTACAAATGAATGATATGCATTTCATTGCATAAATATTTAGGATCTTAAGTAATCAATACGAACGATAATTATCTTGTTTGCATCATTTGTTTCTACGTATATGTATGTATTACACAGAACGAAAAAATGTGTAATGATGACGAACCAATTCGAATTTAAAATAGCAAAGATAACTGGGTAAGTGTACAAGGTCTTCTAGTTAATAAGCAATTATAAAAGTTTAGTAATTTATTCAAGAACATACACTTTCATAAACATTAGTTGCATTTTAAAAGTGGCACAAACTTCTAATAAAGAATTTTAGTTGGTGGTTACCTAATTTTAATATTTGAATAAACTATTTCGTAGAGGTACATACATAGATACTTCCATAGAATAAACGAAATAACATTAAAACGATCTATAAATGCTTGTTTATCAATTTAACGTTACCAGTTAGTAATTGTTTTCAATTCCCTCTAATAAAATGGCGCGATTTATGCGCAATTTACGTCAAACGAGCTTCGGATGTGTCTGGTTGGATTGTCTATTAATCAAAGTCGATTGTATGCAGAACATGTCTCCGCGTAACAGTTTAATTCAGACAATTAAAATAGATTAGACTCATATTTATTTTTTCGTCCATCTCTTTTTTTCGTGCCAGAACATGTGAGGTACAATGTCTGTTTGAAAAATTAGTATCAGTCGGTCAAGGTAAGCAATAACCACTTTAGTTTCTTACCGACTTCAGAGTTTTTTTTTTCCTTTAATAATTATATAAGTTGCAAAATATAAAATAAAGTTTCGGTAAATTACGTACGCGTAGATTGCCCCAGCACGTTGTGATAAAGTGCATATTATTACGTGTCTACGTACACACATGGTACGTAGACATTACGTAAAGAAATTAAATCAAAATAATCACTTTAGCCTTGACAACATGGGGCCAAATTTCACGAACGCGTGAGGATATTACGTAAGTTTAGCGAGAAAAGGACCACCAGTGAAATTCTTTGTTGTTTAACATATTTGGGTTGGTGCATATACGGTCTAGAACCTGATCTTTTTTACTTTCTCTTCAAGCGACAACTATGCGCTAAATCGGCGATGTGTTATTGACACTTGACATTTCTGCGATAGAAATATTTTAGTTCCCATTCCATTTTTTTTATCATCAATATAGTATATTCTCCTTTAACATTCGGTTTATATATCCAGCCCCTTTCATTTGTCTGTATATTGTGTTATTAATTCTATCCAACTTGAGATTGGTTTGCAATTCTAAAAAAATTTCATATTTACTGCGTCTTTGGTAGGCCTTAAAGCAGCAATTCATGTCCATATCCTCTCTTACAGCTATTTCTCTTAACTGTCTCTTAAGAAACATTTGAGCGTTTACATACCTATTGTGTGTTTTTTCCTACAGTGTGCTCCACTATCTCTCTAAAACTTTCAATGTCATATTGTTAGGGGAGGTCCCTGCATAATTTTGTCATTTTCGTTCGTAAATATTTTGCCTCCACCTCCAGTAGTTTTTCTTCTTCTTGATATGCCAATCATTGTGAAATGCTACAGCCTCTCCGTTTCCAAGAGTGTGGAACCTCTGGTCCTTGAAGTATGAATGCCTTCTACAAGTCCATAGCTACAATGACAGTTGTCTGGTTCTTGTTACTAGCGGTGGTAATTCGCTATGAGCTCTCATATGAGTGAGGTTCCTTCTTAAACTTTTTAGACAATTAGCAAAGAAATAAAGCTTAGTTAAAAGGTTTTTAACAATAGTATATAAGCCAAACATTTTGGTGTCGTCTCTTGTAAATAAATAAATGGTTAATTAAAATTTGAGCTGTAAAATTATGTCCTCAGCCACACTTGGACCCTAACTGAACCAATAACCTTAACTGAATAGAACGAAGGGATCGACGTGGACCAAAAGAGAACCTTCTCTTAGCAATGTATTTCTAAGAAATCCTTTCAGAATAGGGCTTCTATGGAAGAAGGGTGAAAGCCACACCAAAAACGCAAAAAAGAGTATAGACACAGAAGATTCAAACCTTACATGTTTCCAAGAGACATTCTTTCATGTTCCTTGTATGGATATATTTCAAGTAGGCTTCCACATAGTTGGACAGTATGTTAGTTAGAGTGATCACCGGCAAGTTGAAAAACAGCTTGAGCGTTTGAGTCTTCAGTGCTCCATTGAGAATACCATTTTCTCCAAGGATTCTCTCATTGGTAGCATCCTTGATGACCTGAAAAACCACTTTTGGAGACCCAACGATTTGTAGATCTGGATGCACCTGTAATAAAATAACCCAGAAAGGTGTCCTTTTCAATGTTCTCCCAGCATTCCTCCTGATTTTTGTACAAATATCAGTGACTGGATAGTGATATCACGTCTACCCCTATTCAATTCAGCACGTTGGTCCAGTTCTTGAGAACAAAGATGTCTAGGACATCTAGGTTTAATCGGCAAGGTGTTATTATCGGCATTATTGTGCTTAATTCTTCTTCACGAGTTTTTAATTTGAAGTACAGACTCAACTATTCGATTTCCTTTGTTGTTTTGCACCTGGCAAGTATTCTCACCCCCACCCCCTCTCGCCCCCTGCTCTGACTCGCCCCCAAATACTACTTTTCAGTTTTTCGGTTTCCTTAGTTTGCCCACTGTTTTCTCTAACGCATAACTTCTACATTCAGGTGTCCTTCTTTACGAACTCCTTTACGAACTTCCATATCTCCAGATCTTCTTCAAGTGGTATGCCTTCTTCTTCTCCAGTAATAACCATCATTTTCTTTTCTGGGGTTCTTTTAATTTGTTCCAATCTATCTTCCAATCAATCGTTTTGTTCTCATTCTATCTCCAATTCATTTTCTAATATGTTTTATTTGTGTCGTCATCTCTGTGTTGTGTTGTTTCCGGTTCTATGTGGTCCCTTTCTTCCCTGATGATCTATTACCCAGTTTGATTAGTCTTAACTAAGCATCTAGCTATATCAGTCAAAAATAGTAAAGATTCAGTAATGTTTTAAGGCTGTCAGACACAATATGGTGTTGGAACTTTGGCAAATATGAAACAAAACTATTTAGAAGTCTTAAGAGTCTTTAGTTTCTGGCTTCACACTGCGAGTCCCCAACATGTTATAATCAACCACCATTTTGACCACCAGCATCTAATGTTAATGGGTTAATCAAATATGCATTGCCTCTATTCTCTGTAGCATCTTTATCATTGTGTATGCTCATAAGCTTTTAAATGAGATTCTCTTCAAAAGCTTGTATTCCTTATCGTTATTCATAATATCTGTGACCTTTAATAATAAAGATAAGTTCCTCATTGTTGTCATTAATCTAATTTAATTTTGTTTTAGAATTTTTTTACTTATCTGTTACTAATTTAATCTTAATTCAGGACTAATTATACATACAAGCTTTTATTTCCAACCTCCAGGATAATATAATTAGCTTTCTCAAATACATATTACTGACTTAATCCGGAAAATTCGACAGTTGGAAAAGAATTTCAACGGTCCAGATCTTACTTAATGGATTCCCCATCCTACAACTTCTGGAAAGTAAAATTGGACGTTGTACTTACCGGTTTCAAAAACTTCTAATTGAAATTACCTTCTTCTGCGCCTACATTCTTCGAGAACTTCGACTTCCTCTCTTACCACAATTTTCGCTTTCTCGAGCATCGAAAAATATCCGAGATACATGAAAAGCGAAATATTAATGAAATACTGAACGAGGTCTTTTCTTTAATGAATATTTATCGATTATTTTTATATTACTTCCTAGCTTTTCTCCGTATTTAATTTAAGCTTTTTGTATATATAAAAAAAATATATCACCGTTAATTTTGTTAAGTTTGAATGTAAAACTTTTTTTATCGGCGGCCATTCAAACCTTTTTTTTATTGCTCCTGTTTTTTTTTTCGTCTCCACTCTTGTTGTTTCCGAAGTGGTCAGGGATTTTCGTTTTATTCGCCGTGTACTAAAGTTTGGAAAGTGATGTTTCGAGCAGAGATTTAATTTTCGGTTTTTCAGGTGCGCGCTTTCCCTGCGCCCGTTCCAGCAGCAAGCCGCTTACAGTCTCTAAAGTTGGAGCTTACGTTTCTAAACTTCGAAATCGGCTTCTGATCCTGCTGTGTCCTCCGGATGGAAACACATCACATTTTCATTTGGGGTCGAACGGAGGAGAAAAAAAGTGCGACCGCATTTGTTGTCGCTGCTCTTATTATGATTATTTATTTATAAAACGACCGACGGGCTTCGACATGAAATGTGATTAAAATTTAAATGTGATTTTTGTTCCATACAAATCGTATCATTAAAATCGTATTAGTTAGGTAATCGTGTCGTGGAGGTTTGGTTGGACGCCCTTATCTCTACATGCCATGTAAACGGGAAACTAGTACATGATAACGACTTAAATAATTACATATAGCTCGATACAACACAATATTCTAGCGTTGGATGATAAATTACCGTTCATTAATTAATAATTAGAAGCAAGTTTTAATATTGTTTATGTAAATTTGAAATAGGATATCTGGACTTTGGCTTTTTTTAGAGAATTTCAATTGTTATTTCAAATAAAAAGAAAGAAATTTGTCATAAAAATTTTACATAGAATCTATTATAATTAAACCATTGGTAGTGCAAGACCTCCTACAGGTATATAGTAGAACGTTATTTAATCAAGTCTCCTTAGCCTGGTCCTTGATGTCTTGGATGAGATCAAGAACATAACCACACTTGAACATTGGAACAAAATTTAAGAGAAACATTTGTGAAGCATAACAGACACTACAATGCACTCAAACTTGAGCTGGATAAATGGTTTCCCACTGATGTGATCAAAAAGACGTCAAGGATGTTCTGAGCTATTTCTAAGAAGACAAATGGTGGAGAACAGGTCTTTGCAAAAGTTCCTCTATAAATTGTAAAACGTCTTCTTCATATAATTAAAGTTGTTCTCCAATTTGGACATTTTCCGAATTCTTGGCAGCATCTTCTTTGCCCTTGATTTCATCCAGAGAAAATAGTTTGGATTTCCCATTATTGAGGCTAGTCTAAGCTATGCACAGCTCTGTTGAAGAGAAAGAGACTCTTGCAGCTGTCTTATTTTCAAAATGGCCTCAAGAGGAACGAACCCTAACACCAGCTATAGCGACAGGAACCTATTAATATGCCAGGAAAGGATCCCTCCGAGCCTCTTCATTACTTTTATGGCTGATGTTCCCAAGACTTCTACGGTTGAGTTGGCAGTATTCGCTCATAATACAGCAATAGGAACACGCATTTTTCAAATCCGCCTGAACGCAATTCTTCATTGTGTTTCGAAATGGCAACTGGAGCTTTATAAATAAATTATATTTCATACTAGTAGAAAATTTTCTGGGCATGATTATAACCAAGTTTTTAGACAGCATGGTGACAGCACATTGTTGTTTAATTTTTTAAGACCAATTGGACCAATGCTTGAAGGGTTTACTCAAGCACAGCTAAATCCCACGTAAAATAATTGGAGACCTTGCACAATCGAATACCACTCGATTAATACCAAATGTTCCCTGATTCTTCAAAAGAGAAGATTTGAAAGTCCCTTTCCTGAAAGACTTTGCAGTTTAAGTGGCCTTATAGACGATCCAAAAGATACAACGATCAGATAACCTTCTTGTCTGCCAAATTATGGAATTAAAATCTGATAAACCGTCTCCAGAGTCATCGTCAGAACAGCGTTGGCCAACAACGATCGCTAACCTAGCTTTCTAAAGATCGCCAAAGTTCAAAAACTTAGGGCAAAGAAAATGTTTATGTCATCTAAATGTAAAGATATGACGTTTAATATAAATAATTATGTTCTTATTTCCATCCATCCAACTTGACTAAGCCAGAAAGGTTGGTATGGACATGACGCACCACAAAGGGCTACATCCAATTTTTTTAAACCTAACAATACACTTACATCGAAACAGCTCCTTCTCTTTGCGCAACAGGCGGTTGTTGGAAGATCGAGCAGGGAAGGTGTTGCAAAATTTTCTTGCCAAAATAGCAAATGTACAATACAATCAACAAAGTTACGCAAATGCATAAGTTTAGACTCCTTATATAACTGTTAAGTTGGACATCTTGCAACATTTGTGGACTGATATTTGCAACGTCTTGTCAAATGTTTTGCTTGATAATCTCTGTTCCTACTGGAATGTAGGCAAAAATTTGGTCTGTAAGAAACCCTAACAAATAACAGATTCCCCTCGATCGACCTACTATCTTTCCATTGGCAAAGGAGCTCTCTAACTTTATTACAGTACTGAAGCAGGCCGAGTATTGGCATCGACATGTACTTTTGACTCAAAGGAAATTGAATTATGATGGAAAAATTTGCATAAAGTCTGATGTGCATAAACCATATCCCTAATATGTTAAAAGTGGCACAGTTTCCAACAAATTGTAATTCATTTCTTAAAAAATCTAAGCATACTTGTCCTGTGCAAAGATAAGACAAAAAATAGAACAAATTAAAAAGTCTGCCACACGTGATTAATTTTAAAACCCGGCTTCGGCACTGAATAAAATTTGAGCCATAAAATTAGTACTTTCTGTTAGCTGCGTCGGCCATTCTTGCATCTTGTACATATTCAAGCATAATAGGAAAACTAAAAGAAAAAAAATAAAGAAGCCCTGACGGAATTGAAGAAGGTCAAAAGGAAATGGAAGCTGCTTTTCTCTCCCACCCTCCAGATATGTAATTCCAAAAATTCCTTCAAATAACCACTCAAATACAAGAGGACTTTTAAAGAAGTCGGACGAAAGCTACTAAGGAGAATCTAAAGACTGTCATTCAGATTCACAACTCAGTGGCAACAGAGGACTTGCTAAGTCAGGACGATCATCAAATTCGAAGAAAAGCCGAAACTGTCTTAAGCATAATTCTCACAACTGAAAGGATCAAATTTGTCTTTCCAGGCCACATATTGAGGAAACATCTAATTGAGCACCAAATGCTAAATCCACAGGAAAGGCCCCACACAACTTTCTGCAAAAGATTGAAAGGACTTACACAAATCAAGAGATAGTGGTACTGGCCGTTAAGGACGTAACGAATGCCTTTCATAACAGATTCGGTGGTGGTGACCTTGACGTGATCTGGCGATGAATATTTGATAGAACAGATCATCCCATCAGTACCACCAAGGTTCTGCTTGATTAAAACAGCATTATTTTATAAATCGAGACTTCTTCTAGATAAAACCGCAAGTAGTGGTCTTTGGCATTTTAGCATCGATCCTACAGTTGTCTCGACTTCGGATGAATAAATATACTAAAGTTGTAGGCTCCACAGCCAGCATTTAGGTCTTATTAATGATACACATTTAGTTTGTAAATAAAAATGATTATCACCAAAAAGTGCCTCTATTTTTCTTGACAATTAGACCCAATACGTATAGAATGTTAGAATGCATCAGAAAATTTAAACAAGCACTTTGTGTCCGTCCTTAAACTGATAATATTGACCGAAAAAATTAGTTACGAGTTAAGAAAGAGTCTGCATCTTCTTCGGACGAAAACGAAAGGTTCAAGGTTAACTACACCACTTGAATACAAATAAAAAAATCGTCAACAAACCGCCAAAAATACCACACAACTCAAGCTCGAACTGTGGGCGTACTTTAGTGCATCAAGAATAACCATTATCGTCCTTACGAATCTCTCGAATATTTCGTTTACGTTATTTTTTTTTTTTATTATTTGGGACCCATCTCGAAGCCAGTTTTTCGGTCGGTATAAATTGGTAATAGGGCGTGTGGTACCTACAACATTTACCCTATGGCCGTTAAACGTTAATGATGTATATGATTTATGCAAATAAGATATTTTAAAACACCCCGCGCCTCTCTTTCGCGGCTTCAAACGAGGGGGTCTTATAAATCATACCTCGCTGTAATTCGGGGAATCTTCGTTCTCTCGTTGCGAAGTAATTTGTACAGCGCTTTCGCGCAGACGAGAAATAATAAATTGCCAGCACGTTTCGAATACACGCTCGTTAATAGACTGATGAATATTTATGTATGTATATATACTATCTACTTGGCCTATACAGTTCGTAATTTGAGAGAAAAAACATATTTGCTTAATGTATTTTTTAAAGTTGAATACTTGCAATGAAGTGTCGTCAATTGAAATTTAAATTTCGTTCTATTACTTGTTAAACTCTGCTTGTTTAAGTAATTCACTACTGGCAGGAAAATATAGGTAATGAGTTTTAGTCGTCCAGTCGCCCATTTTCAACTACTAGTTCTTTAGAAAAGGAAGCTATATCCTAGAAACGTCATTGTTACAAAATGTTATATTAATAATGGATTCCAAAACAACTGAAGCAAGAACTTTTCCAGCTGATTCTTGAACATGCAACTTCAAGCCTTGGAGAACCAGAGTGGCTCCATTCCATCGATGGTTAATTTGTTTCTGGGTCGTACAAATGTATACAAGTTTCATCCATAGTAACAATACGGCTTAAGAACTCTGCATCATTTTCAAACCGAGCACAGATCAAACGCTTTTGATCAACATTAAGATATTTGGGGATCCATTTTATAGAATTTTTTTTATCCAAATCGATGTCATTGAGCTATATAATGGACGGCGTTCATCTTCAATGGAAACATTGCAAACATGCGAAGGGCATTGATCGCCAAGGGTATTAAGCATATTTTCGTAAATCTGATTACTTCTTAACCCCTTTAAAAACAGGTAGTTAATGATGGCTCAATACTCCAATTTTTGCAAAGTTGCACAATTAACATTTGGAAGAAAGGACAACCTTTCTGTCAAATGTCATTGCGCAACTTTGTTTTGACTTTTTAACGTGAAACTTTACACCTAACCTAATATGTTATTTTTCGTTGCTATGGTGTCACAAAATTTTCTTTATCTACGGAATCGGTTTAGGCTAACTAGATTTCAATACATCCGCGATCCGAACCTATCTAATCGCAATGATGGAGGCCCTATTTGATCTGGTTCCTCTCAAATTAGAAGACTTAGTGGATCATCTTCAAATCCTATAATATCCAGGAGAGTTGGCTACACACTAAACTAAAAGACCATATGACAACAAGGTTTCACTTCGACAAATCTCGGTGGACTAATGAGATTTGAGGCAAAACCATTATGAAGCTAAGCTAACCTAATACTGTTTGTTCACTTTCAAAGATATGGCACGAAGAGAAGCGCATTAAAAAGAGTTTGATTGATTGAATCAAGCTGGAGCTCAACAAAAGAGATAGCACGGTTACCCACTTGGAAAGTTTCTAAATTTCTTCAGAAGTTTGGTATGGAGAGATTAATTGGTACTAAAAATTTGAGAGTATCCATAATAATAATAATATATAATTATTATTAATTGTAATTCATATCAACATGGCCTTATTCCTAGAAGGTCAACTGTCACTAATCTGACAACAATTACTCAATTTCTAGCTGAACAGATTGATTTGCAAACACAGGTTGACGTAATTTATACCGATCTATCTAGTGCCTCTGATACAATTGATCATGGTGTTCTACTTTACAGACTTAGCAATTTGGGAATGAGTCCATCATTTAACAACTTACTAGATAACTACTTAGATAAGAGAGTAAATTATGTCCACTACAATGGCTTTAATTCTCAGGAATTTATATCGATTTTAGGAGTTCCCCAACGCTCAAATTTAGGACCTTTACTCTTTATAATTTATATTAATGCGTTGTTTAATATTGTAGGTTGTCCTATACTTGGATATGCGGATAACATAGAGATTTATACTACTGTTATGTTATTTCGTTAATTTCCAACAAAATTCGTTAGAATATTATGTTAAGCATTGTAAATTTAGGAAATATTTTGTCAAAATTACACGTACGACGCACACTCATGTTACCGCGGTTTTTGAAAAAATAATAAAATTTGAGAAGGAGGTCAAGAAAAAACAAGAAAAGGTGGACAATTGGTTTTTTTTTTTTGAAAGGTAAAAAAAAGAAGGAAAAGTCAGACGAAAAAGATAAGTTCTTTTAAAAAGTAGAAAAACATTTTAAAAATAGAAAGTGAAATTTGAAAAAGAACATTGGAAATGAGTTTTAAAAGATTGAAAAGTGAAAAGAGGAAAAGAAGAAAAGAAATTAGAGAGACAGGTGAAGGAAAAGTTTGAAGACGACCAGAAGTCGGGAAGAAGTTACTATTTTTATTTTTAATATTATACATACTAAGGTAAGAGAGGGTGGGTCTAAATTAATTGTAAAGTGCTTAATATAAAAATTATTTGAATTATTTTGATTTAATTTTGACATAACAAATTGGCGACCGTGACAGGACTTATTGGCAAAAGTCAATAAGTTTAGAAATTTCTAAGTTAATAGTTTCTAAAAAATCAGTTCAAATCAAGTCATTTGTCAAAATTCTAGATTTACATATATTCTCAATATTATTCAATAGTAATTGGAACTTTATTTAGAGTGTTTTATAGTAATTTCAAATTTTTATAATGCCAAAAACTAGATCTGTTGAAGGAGACAGTGGGGATAATATTCAAGGTATGTTGACTACTATTCTTAATAGATTAGATGGTGTGATATCTAGTCAGAATGACTTCGAGAATAGGTTGAATACTTTAGAAAAGAAAGTTAATGAAACTGTATCTGTGTCAATTCCTAATGTGTCAAATTCAATACCTCCTGCTAATGTCAATTCAAATTTAAGGCAAAATTCAAATTTGAATGAATCCAATTTTTCCAACGTTAAATTAAAAGATCTTGTTCCGAAATATGATGGTAAACGAGGAAGTCCAGTAGTTTTTTTAACATCAATTAGACGAGTAATAACGCCAGATACATCGTATTGACACACCCCATGATATTGAGTTATTACAAAAAAATTGAATAATTTAGTAAATTGGTGCTCTGCTAATTCTCTTAAAGTTAACATAGGCAAATGTTGTTCTGTATCTTACAGCAAAAAAACGTACTATGTTTGAGTCATCATACAATATTAACGGTCTAAGAATAGAGAAAAACACAAAGTTGAAAGATCTGGCTGTAGTATTTGATTCATGGCTGTCATTTTCGCTTCACATCGATACACTTTGTTCACGGGTTTCGAGGAATTTGGGACTTATTATGCGGTCTTCTAAATATTTTACTAATTCAGCTACGTTAAAGTCTTTATATTTCGCATTTATAGTAAGTTCTTTGGAATATGCTTCACTAATTTGGTCAATGTAAATTTCATAAATTTCTGTCATTCAAACTGGATGGTGAGTATCCTCCCAGAGGTTTTGATTATAAATGCCTTCTAGATAGACATGGCATGGAATCTTTGACAGTTCGACGAGAAATTCACTGTGCTCGATTTACTCAAAAATTACTTCAGGGTCAGATTAACTCTCCTAATTTATTGGAACTTTTACACTTTGACGTAGTTCGATTGTTGCCCGTTATTCTGTCACATTTGTTTTATCGGCACCTAGAACTAATCCATTGATGAATGCACCTGTTAATAGAATGTTAGAATTGCAAATTCTTATTTTGATAATATTTTTTGTAGCTAGGATTACTCATACTTTTATATTTTTGTTGTCTTTATAATTTTGTGAAATTATCTTCGTAATATTGTATTGTGGTTATGAATTGTAATTAAGTTACTATTATTAATCTGTAATACATATATAATTGTGTTGTTAGTTTAACTGTAATTTGTTTTCGTTTAATCTAATGTAATCTAGAAGGTCCCACTGCAAAGTACTGGTATGGTGAAATAGAAAATTATAGAGAAGAACAATGTCAAAGACTAACTCTATCCTTACAGATAAATTAGGTTGGATGAAAATTTTTCTGAAGGCAACAAATAAAGATGGTACAGGCCAATTACAATAAAAATGCCCAAGAAGCAAAGTGTTCTTCTAATTTTAGTCCAAAAGTTGCCCCTACGTCCCACTCCCTCACTCAAAGGTTGATATAAATCATGTGAAAGAAACCAAAACCATATTAAAAATTCTTCTTCACTAAAAAATGGCAAAATATATCTGGATTATTATCGGTAGCCCACGTGATATTAGCCTTCATCTTCGAACGATTTTAATAAGGTAACTCATTGAAAAAGATTGTCGTACCGAGTGACGTGCGTCGTAAGAGTGCATAAACGGAATAAGCTTCCAGCAAACAAATCTGCATATGATTATACATAAATTGATGAGCTAGTGAAGTATCTAACATACAGTTGAACATAAAAAATAATAATAACTTCACTTGAATGTACTCTTTAATTGTATGGCCATTCATAACGTTACGCAGTATATAACAAAATGGTCATACAATTAAAGAATACATTCAAGTGAAGTTGGGTTTTATTATTTTTTATATTCAACTGCATATGATTATTAAGATATCCAGTGAAGAATTTAATTTAAATATGGCTAAATGTTCTTGAATTTTTAGATTAGGTAGAAGATTCAAATTCATTACAAACATCTTTTGTTTGGAAAGTTGAGTCCGTTATTGATGTTGTAAAAATATCAGTTAAGATTTAATTGCCTGTTTAATTTAACTTCGATCATTTCTAAACATTAATGAAGACAACCATTCAAGTCTTGTGACTGGAAATTTAACCTCTAATTAAGTAAGATACAAACAGGTGTTATCTTACTAGACATACATTTTCGTAGAAGTCACTTTATAAAGCGTTATACCGAGGCGGCTGCACACAGCCGATGCAACAGCTATTATTAACATCGAGGTACTACGTCTCTGGTGACATGCAGATAACTGTAACAGACTTTATGGGGGTATCAAAAGTATCAGAATGCCGAATAATAAAACGAGTTTCCACTGCCACTGCTTCCCTAAGTGCTCGTTACATTATTATGTATGAAAATATACCATGGACGTGGAACTAGCTGTGAAGAACTGTTATGCAACAGCGTCTATCTAGCTTCCCCATGGTAATAGATGTAATAGAATGTATGTAGTACATACATACATTGATGATTCACCTAGTGGTGACGATGGCTGATATATTCCGATAAAAAAAGGATTTTTCGCTTTAAATGTGCTAACTGTCAATGATTTTAAATTAAAGATTTTAGATATAGTTGCACTTTTGCTTGCAAAAATTCATAACCAAACAATTTTTAACAGTAATAGTTTGAAAAGAAAACTTGTTTCCTCTCACAACTTCTCTGTGTGCTTATCTGAGAAGATGAGCCTTTGGAAATGCTACAAAATGGTTATCATCCAATGAATCAAAACTCCGTAGCTTTCTTTGCAACCATCAGTAGTCTTGTTGCTGGCAGCATCTTCAGCAACCCAATACTTGTATCATCTGTTTGTTTTTGTTTGGATAAAGGTTTGAAAGTGAGCAGACAGTCTTAGATTAGCGTGGATTGAAAAATACAGGCCATTAGACATCGTTTCAAACATTCATGGGCATTAAGTCTCCTGATTTGGAGACGTCCATCATAGTTGACGTCTTCACCGCTGGGTTCAAGGAAATCATATCTTGTAAGGCCTTTATTCCTGCGATTGAATAGGTTTGGGTGAACATCTTAAGCTTCACTTCCCAAGTTCCAAGTTCCCTCCATTTTATGAATTGCTCCACAACAATTTTGTGTAGAGTTGATGTTCAGGTCTTACTGCAAACTCTACGACCTGGTAAGGCTTAAAACATTTTCTATACGAGGAGTCATTGTTGCAGCATTACACCTAGAAGCAGAAGGCAAACCAACCCTTGTCGCCTGTGCATGGATCAACATGACCAGAAATGAAACTATAATTTTATCTGTAATTTCTGTTCTTCATACTTAATAGCGTCAAAATTAATTTTGCTTCAAATTTGGCATCAAAAACCAACACAAATAGTTACCGCCATATTTCCATATTAAATTGCTCGAGGGTTCATGTAATCCATGTGAAAAATCACAAAAAATCAATTATCAATTAGAAGAAAAAATTGACGTATCCGAAAGTATTTCGTACGTAAATTGATTTAATTAAAAAATCACGAAATCTACGCGGACTATCTTTGGTGGCCAATCTTGTACATGTATACACACATATTAGATTAAAGATCTAAATATAGTTCTGATATCAATCTACGTTTTACAACATCAACATAATAAAAACATCCAAACAAAGAACATCAATAACCTCAAAAAAATCATCGAAAGTGAACGTCGTGGAGTTCTTTTTTTATTACAATATTTAATATAAATTCTGCCGGTTAATAATACACATTATAATTAATGCATATACACCTAATAAGTATAGAATGAAAACAACAAAAAAGACTCGTATCCTTATTGGGTCGGCTGACAAGTGCTTTTTTTCAGGGTCAACAGCACTATTACATCACTTAAAGAGTAAGATAGAATTTAGAGAAAAAAAACATCAAAGAGGATTAAGACAACATTATTATAATTGGTTAATATTAAGGAAAATATCTTATACTCTCAAGAAATATAGTTTTGTAATCACTATGAATATACTTAACACTGAATCTAATTCATTAGGGCATGTAAAAAATGTGTTAGTCAATTGCCAAACTGACAGACATTATTGCCAGAATACCTCCAGGTATTATTAGCGTGATCTATGTGGTTTGTAGAGTTACATCAGTATAATCTGTTTGAATTTATTGCTTAGAGAAGAAAATGTAGAAAAAACAAATTACATGTGGATAAAAAACGTAATGTAATAAATGGGTGGTACTGCCTTCTAGTAATTTTGATTAATTTATGACTATTAACGAGTGAATTTTCTAATGTAATATTAATGATAATTTCCATAGATTTTTATACTAGATATTGTAAAATTTTTGGAACGTAACATGTATCATGTTTATTGCCAATAATTTAACTGGTTTTTTTATATATGTATATATTTATACGATGCCTGTCTTATATTAAAGGTACAAACCACAATTTAAGTAACATATAGAGGGTGACTGGTAATGAAACGGTCATACTTTACAGCGTGTTAGCAGAGATCATTTGCAATAGATAAAGCTCAATTTGCCTTATCCAAAAGTCATCCGTTTTCGAGATATTGCTATTTTTTTAGTTTTTTTCACCACTTACTTTCACTCAACCTTAAAATAATGGAAGATTTTCTCAATTTTTCAGTTTGTCTGACTAGAGGACATCTCAACACATATTATCTATCGGTGACAATTACGTTAAATACTTAGACAAATTAAAAGAAAGAAAAAATTTAAATTTCCGCTTTTGATGAAACTGTAGACACAATCGCTAAATTTAATTTTAATTTTTTTCCTTCAATTTGTGCAAGTATTTAACGTAATTCTCACCGATTGACAGTAGTGTATGTTGAGATGTCCTCTAGCCAGGAAAACTGAAAAATTAGAAAAAGTTCCATTATTTTCATAAATTTAAGTTTGGGTGAGAGTAAGTAGTAAATTTCGAAAAAAACAAGAAACCACAATATCTCGAAAATGATGACTTTTGGATAAGGCAAATTGGGCTGTATCTGTTGCAAATGACCTTTACTAATACGCTGTAAAGTGTGACCGTTTTATTACCAGTCACCCTGTATATTAAAGCAAATATTTAATACATTCTACCTACCTTCTAACCCTACCTACTTTTGTTTATTTCTCGACACATTCTCCCTACAGCGTTTCCTCGCCAAAAATTTATTCAGGGATCCCAATAAATTAAAACCAGGGGGAGAGGTGAGGAGGGGAGGGGGCTGTGTCAACCACTCCTTGGTTTGATTTGACGTGTGCAATACTGCGCGGAGTTTAACTCCTTGTCGTAATCGTCCCGGTCTTTTCCTCCTAATGTCTGTATGCAACTTCTGGAGTTTCACCCTATCTGTCGCTATCAATGGTTGTGCGTGGTTCAAGGAATTCACTATCCCAGAACACGGTGGTAATGGTTTTCAACACGGGCAGATGGTTGAGTATTGAATTTTTGTAAACGTCCTGGATTGTTGGACGCTAGGGTGAACTTATCCAGATTTCACCTCCTGTAATAATGCTTTCAATGAAAGATTCCCCTTCCTATTGGTATTGAGTGAGATGTTGAAGGACTTTTGTTTCGATTGATTCTATGGCTTTCGGAGAGCGTTTTCAACGCCAGCAAGACGAAACTGTGCGACAGTTTAAACCGCATATGATATCATGGATACAACTCTTAAAATGCCAGTCATTTCACAATTTTGAACAGCTTTCATCCAGTTTTCATGTGTATGGGGTCCTTGGTTCGCATCTGTTCTTCTCTGCATCATCAAATAAATACGTTCGTCCATCTTTAAATTTTTTGCACTAAACTCTGAGTTCTTTTAGGCTGAAGACCTTCAGGCCAAGATTAACTCCTTCGGCTTGCAAAAGTTGGATAACCGCACGCGTCAATCTATCTAGACATGCGTATACCGGCAATATTGCGCTTGCACTATTTGTTGCACAGCCATCTGTATCTTTAAAATCGAATTTCCTCGTATATCTTATTTCATCTCAGGAACTTTCAGTAAAACTTGGACAAACTGTCATATTCACATGAAGTTGGGAATAATTACACAACCCTGTATTTGTTCACATTTACAACATTCTCTCGAGGTGAGAAGCTGAACTTTATGCCCTTTGGTGTACTGAATTCATTTACGTCTTTTTTTCATGTGAGAATTTTTATCCAGCATCCTTGGTGTCTTCTCTCCACCTCTTCCACATCTTGGTGGAAACACTTGCCTGTCTCCTGGGTAACGGCATCTAGATTCTCTGGAAAGCAGTCCAAGTGGAAGTGAAGAACTGGAATTTGGGTCTTTATTGTTGTCAAAGGACTTACTTACTACGTCCTTGAACGATAGCCAAGCTGCCTTCTTCTTAAAATTCATTTTTGTCTCAAACTGTATATCTTTAATTAGTTTGCAAATATCAGGACAAACAGATACACTCCCTTTTTGAGTTTTGCCTCGGAGATTGCAGGGAATTTGTCAAGTAGGTATTTGAAACATTTCTCTTTTTATGGAGAAAAGAGTGCCTTCTCTGGGTCCACAAGGTTTTCCTTCACAATATTCCTTATTCCAATTTACAACCCACATCTCTTCGCCCACTTCTCGATTATCTAGTGTTGTGTTTTGTTTCGACTGTTTCACCCGCACTAGAAACAGGAGGTATTTGGTGCACCCTCCTTGCCGTCCCATAAGCATAAAAAGTACTTTCAAATCTCTACATCAGATCCACTCATGGTCCTCCTATTGCAACTTCGACAAAATCATATACAAGTTCTCGTAGCGTTCTTTTAAATGGACAGAATTAGCAACTGGTACTGGGGCAAACTTATTGCCATGACGAAGAAGAATTATTTTTAGACATCATTTCAAAAGATCAATAAACAATCTCCAACGCTTGATATCATACTGCACATTCAACATATTTAACAGTCCAACGAACTCTAGTTCATCCTCTTAAGAAAAGTATGGAAGCACATCTGCTTCTCTTTTCCTGCATAATGAAAACAATATACCTGGTGCCAGTAACTTTTTTCCTTCGATCTAGAGTCTAACAATTCGGCTGACTCCTTTGGTAGATGCAAACCTCCAACAAGATCATTTAATTCTGAATAGTTGAATAGTTGTGCTGTCATATCTTCTAAGGAACTTGGTGGAGTAGGTAGTGGGATGTCAAGATGGTGAGCAACAGGAGGTATTGCGGATGGGAGATGAGAACATGAAATTGCTTTCTTGTTTTTCAAATTATACTCCTGAATATTGGTTAGACAAAAGTAACAATCATTTATAAGACCATTAGCACTCCAAAATGAAAAGATTCTTTTACCTTGAGACTACTCAGATTGGGTGCGTAACCCATGCACACAGTCTTCTGTAACTGTGGAAGCCTGTAAGAGAAAATAACCAAAAAACGAGATTATAAGACGCTTTCTGACGAAACCCTAAGCAATGGAGAGAAGTGGATGTCAATTTCAAATTTATCACATCAAAAAAACGTATTAGGACAGCATTATTTCTTCTAAACCTTCTTCATGTGATCGGCGTTGTTTATTTTAATTTTTTGATTATTCTCTCTGTTAGCTAAACGTAGAAGGTGGACGTAGTATTAGTGGGATTAACTAACTATTCTAACTATTCTCTCTGTTATTCTTTTTTCACTAGATCTTACAGAACTACGAGCAATTAAAGATGATTTTTCTGTTGAAAAATTTTCGCGCAATAATTTTGTTCCCTTCTCTTTCTTGCTAAATGAAATATCATCCAACCTAGTTGTGTCAGGTCTTCCTAGATAAAACTTTCTCTTATTTATTCAATAAATTGGTACATTAAAATCTTGGTTTAGCCAGTCCATGGTTTTCAACAAAAAAATTATTATTTAGAGTTTACTACTATAAAAACAGTTACAGATTAATAGTCATTACAACAGTTACAACCATCAATTTCGAAAGCATCTGTATACGAACTATTTTATTGCGCATAAAACCATCTTATCGGAACTAGCGCCGCCTAGTGGAATGTTGTTTAATCAAACACAAACTTGATTTGTTCCCTCTCGAATGATATCTCGTCAGATGCGATTGGTCTTCGGAAAGCTCCTTCAATATTTTATAAAGTTAGTAGTTCTAATTATGAGGTTTAATTAGCTTTTCGTGCTTTAATTAGAACAGTATCTTCCGAATTTTTGCTGCTTATTTGCTTGCTTAATTAAACCTTTTCCTTTTTTCGCTAAATATAATACCTATTTAAGAACCTGTTGTTTAAAAATTAATTACCTTCTCTCGATCGCCCCGCTTATTGTTTCTTGGTTATAATTGTAATTTGTTTTGAATAGGTTCTTGTTGTGGGCTCTTGGTGGTTTGGAATTTTTTATCTGTCACTAATAGCGACCAATACCTTTCAAAAAAATTTTTTATTAGGATATGTCCCCAGTTTTGAAATGGAGAATGGAGATTATAAAATAAATTCACGGTCGAATGATCTCCTCTGCATGTATTATTAATGGATTATTAAGAGCATTATTCAGTAATTAGAAAAGTTAACATCAAAGAGATCAGCTTTTATAACAAAGGAAAAAATTCAATTAATGGAGCCTGTATAGAAGCAAAAGGTGTACATGGAATAAATGAAAAATTGTGTATATATTGTGTATGTCCCAAGTTATAGGAATGCATGCGTAAAAGAATTGTTTCAATATAAAAACACAGTAGCGTAAAAAATAAAATGCTTCTCTATAAATCATATCAACTTCGCAACGCAAATTACAAGCGTATGAAGAAATAAATTACAATCATATTAGCGCAAGTATGTACGCGGTTTATTAAAATATCGTATTATGTAACAGCAAAAAAGTGGTAACAGTCCGTTGATCTGCAGTAAAGAGAACAAGTGATGATTTCGGTGGACATTTCCATAATTACAGAGAATAATCCATATGGACGAACTAATCGGAAGTTACCACACATGTTCTTCCGACTTTCACAACAAGAACATAGGATACAATACAATTACTGTTACTGTTTATGTCTCCAACGTATAATTAAAATTCTAATTTTGATCAAATAGAAATAAACTTAATCTTCAAACACCTTTGTAATATAAAAATCGTAACCCTAAATCATAACCAATATACATATGACATTATGACAATATACCAGCGTATACCAGTTCGTTAAGATTTACATTTCGACCCATGCTTACTGATATTAGTTTTTAATTATTTAGTAAAGTCTATATTTGGTCTCTTTGCCGTCAGCGCTGGTTTGGTAAGTTTTTAAAGCAGTTAAAACGCAAGAGCTTGGTTTTTAAGTTATTTAGAATGAAACCAAATTAAAGAATGATACAAATATTATAATTGTCATCCACCACCCTCAACCACTACAGTTGAAAAGTAGTGGACAGACAAGCTGTTGCTTTTTAGTAGTAAAGTTTCTTGTCGTTATTCTTATGTTTTCAGCCACTGTATTAGGAACCTGTATGTGACCGCAGAGCCAAATAGGTCCGAAGGAGCATCTTAAGTTTAATCCAGTAAGTTTTAGTATAGAGATGACGGTAACTGCATAATGTTATGGTATCCTTTTCATAAGACTTTTGAACATAAGAGTTCCAATTGAGTTTCTGACCTACAATCACAACAAGATGCGTTTGTTCATTGGAGGAGTCAAACTGCGTTTCTTTTGGTGTCGGTGCCATTAAGCATAACTTGTTTCTTTCAGCGAATGCTACCACAACAATTTTTTTTTATGATGATTACTGACATAGGACTGTAGTTCGAAGCTAAGGTTTGATATTCTAATGAAAATTCCATTTGCGGAGAGTGACCACAGTAAAGATAAAATACACCCTCCCTTCTTGGGGATACCGCTTCATAATTACAACTTTTACGCTAAAGCAGCAAGTTTGTGTTATTTAGCCAGAACCAATGTTCAATTTACTAAGCATTAGTTAAGCAAAGGAAATTATACTGGGGAGTAGGGCTGGGCGATACCGATATTTTTGGTATCGGGTATCGATACCAATCGAGGTATCGATACTTACCGATGTATCGATTCCGTGCATGGTATCGATTCCGAGTACTGGAATGAGTTAAGTATCCACAGGTATCGATACTTGGGAACCGATACCTTGGTATCGATACCATGAATCGATACCTTGGTATCGATACCTACGACTGATTTGTAGGTATAGATTTTTTCAGGTTGATTTCAATAATTATATTGAATAACATATCTACGGTATCAAATGTAGAATATTATAATACTCTGGTTTTTTTATAACAATTATTATTTATCTTTAAATTGCTGAATTATTTCCACTTATAGGTCAATTAAACAGCAAATTAATTAAATACCAATTTATTCCAGAACATACATATAATGTCAATTTCTTCCATTGAATAAGTCTTATTAACGAAAACATAATTTTATATGTTCTGGAATAAATTGGTATTTAATTAATTTGTTGTTTCATTGACATATAAGTGGAAATAATTCAAGAATTGAAAGATAAGTACATAAAGATCAAAACATTAATTATTGTTATTGTACGCGAATAATAACACCTACCCTTATTCATTAATATTTGAGTCAATATGAAAACTAGTTTCATAAATATTTGTCTAAATATGATATTTTTACGATACTGGAGTTGTTACCGTCGTTCGTTGGTATCGATACCTAGGTATTGATTCCTAGATATCGATATCCAAGTATCGATTCCAAGGTATCGATACCTCGTAGGAGGTAGTTGGATTTTTTTAATAATTTGAAAATAGAATAAGAAACGTTTTATATCAGAAAGCCTCTGAATTGAAACAATTAGGTTTTGAAAAAAACATTTCAAAGCGAAGTAAATTCATTAAATTGGAAAATAGTGCGAGCAGGCTATTCATGAGGTTGCCTGAGGAGTAGAGATTGCCTTTGGCAACAAGAAAATTTTACTAGCCATCGTCCTGGACATTTAGCGGGCCTTTACAAGTGTCCTTTCTGTCGATAGAAAAGGCACCGCAAAAATGTTGTCACTTTTGCTGTGGTGCCTAGTGATGGACGACCTGCTTTCTGCTTCTTCTGGCGCTGATTTATGGATGCTTCTAAGACGCCGATCGGAGTCGGAGTTGGAATTTGGAGAGATGCAGAATCCGATGGAAAATCAATTGAATGATCTCAGAGTAAGTACATACTTCTTTGTCCGGGTACAACCTAGTTGAGACGACTAACACGGTATGGGGGCACACTTAGTCTTTCTTTTAGCCGAGTTTGCCTTTCGAGATCGTCCCGTCCATGCAGTCGCAAAAAAAAATTTAAAGCAATAAATGCTATGCAATTTTGTAGGCGCATTAATCAAAAAAATTGAGCGTCTTCATGGTGTAGTAGCACAAGCTCCAAGCAAAAATAAGTCAATAATAATAATAAAGTTTTCCGCAAATTAAAAAAGACTTGAAACTATGCCCTTTTAAAAGGTTAGTTAGTGCAAAAATTCGAGGACTTTCACAGAATTGTCTTCTCTGATGAGGTAGAATTTCATGTGCAATTCCAGAAGGAAACACCTTACTCTATCACATAGCCTTAAAGATACTGTTTGAGCAGCTATATCCAGTTACTGTAAATCCTAACTGGTATGCCATAAACTGTTTGACCCTGCCGTCCACGAATTTGTTGATTTTAATGACCAATGGTGACTTCATCAGGATAAAGCTACTAGTCATACACCAAACACCGCATTGTGTGACATGGCTGTCTTAACAGTCGAGCTCCAGTAAATTTGAATTAGAAAAAAAAAAAAAAATCTTATGCACGAAAAAATTGGAACCAGTATTCTTAACTTATGCAAAAGAGTAATGGAAACACTAAGATATCACTATGAAGAGTATCAGCGCACGGTGGTTTAGGATCTGAAATACACAAACGAAACCAAGCTTCTTAAGTAGTTGACTAAACAAAGTGAAAATTTAATCACAGGGACACCTTTAACATAATCGAAAAATAAATTATTATGATTTTTTGGGGAGCGAACCCGTTTTTTATACTAAAAGGCAGGTAGGGTCAGGAAAATAAATTTCTAGTACATTTAGAACTCATTAAGCAACAATAATATCTTAGCCACATTTCGTCCTGAGTTGTCCTCCTTAATGAATGTTCGACTAATTACCTAATTCATAAGAAATATGCGTATAATTGCAGATTATAACCAGAGCAAACAAAAGATAAATTTCTAATACTTTTAATCGGAATAAATGATACTATTAAGATAAGACTTTCATTATAAAGTCATAAAACAATTATATTCACAAAGGATTTTTCTACACAAAGCCAGAAACCAGAAGCATTAGAATCGCATTATTTAAGAGATGTGAACTTTACAATGTTTGAAAGCATATATCTTTAATTTGCGTCTTGTATCAGTTGTAATTCCTAGCTTTAAACTTGCTTTAATGTGATAAGAATATCATATTACAATTTTGCTATGATTGGGTAGAGTTGAAATTTTAGGTTTATTAGGAAAATGCATCTATAGAAGCTGTTGCAATGTTTTCTTTACTTGAATTCGTTTTGAACAGGGTAATCAAGATACAGACACTTCAATCGTAACTTCGATTCCACTCTCCTTGATTAACGTGGATTAGCGACAACTACAACTGTCTCACGTTACATCACAGCATCTTTTTTTTGCGTTTAAAAATATTTGATTCTAATTTTTTCTTGTACTTGCAATTTTTTTATTCTTACGAAGACAATTCTAAAATAATTAACTCATTTAACAGTTTCATTTCTTCAAGCAACCACACAATTATTAATTGCGTGCTTTTAGCGTCCAACAGAGTAAAATGCTTTACAACAGTAACCGACTGACCTTTTACAACACGTTATGAAGTAATTGACTTACATATCAACGATAAAGAGCCATCCGAGCGTTAGCACATCGCTTCGCTGATCAAGTATGTACCTTCTATGTATGTGTAGTAACATCGAATACTACAAACTCGTTTCCAGTGAAAGCGAAATTTTTGACGTTCTGCGAGGTGTTTCAACGTATAAACGTATACGCTTCGACAAATGACTTCGTTATCTTTAAGAGTCATATAGTGATTTACGCAACTATATAGAACGGCCAGTTGATGACCTCGCTTTTTTTCACGACTTTATTGTTTTCTCTCTTCCGATTTTAGAATTGAATAGGAATTGGTACCGATTGCGTAACGATGTCTGTTAGATTAGAAGATTTTGAATTACATCATTCGAAAGTTTTGTTGATGATCCTCTCGAATGGAGAGTAAATATTACGTATAATAATCTATGGATTCCCATTATAAAGAAGACCATACCGTTTAGTGCGGATACAGACGGAAGCTGAGAAAAATGATGAGTGGGATGAAATATTTACAAAGATTATGCGTGCTTAAAATAATATAAATAATAAAACGAGGTGTTCGCGATTCGAAAGAATTATTATCCATCAGTAAAATATACCATTAAAATAAGGCTATTATGATTTCTCAAAAATCTTCATAATCATTTGGCTACAAGCCCGCATAGCGTGACTATTCTGGACTCAACTTGATTATGTGATTATTGGAACACGGACAACAAAAACTAGGCAACTACACTCATACATGTACACAATCGAAATTATAACCTGCACCTTCGCGCTTAAATAAATAAATTCGCTATCGTATAAAGTAGAATTGTGAATAAAATTTAGTACAACATAAACGTTGCTTTGAAGAGAAACGGATTATGTAAGAGCAACAGTTTGAAGATCCAGCCCGGTAAAACGCTAAATTTAAATGTTTTGTAGGTTCGTTACGGTTACCCTCGTTATTATTAGGAGCCTTTAATGCGCATTCTATTATTATAAATTACAATATATACGCGTACGTTAGATTGTGCTAAATTTAAAATAATAATTGTATACACCTTTTACGTGACGATTTGTTACATACGAGCGAAGTTACGGACGCTAACAGTTGTTTAACATATGTGCCCGCAGGCGGCCAACATTCGAAACGAAAAATCAAAGAAAAACGCAGCAAACAGAAATAGACGAGACGCCGAACCGAAACCGTTGTTATTCAAGCCAACAACTGAGATGTCAATAGATATAGACAGACAGTGGTCTAACGATGTCGGAGTAAATATTGTCGAGGAAATCAGCGACGAAGTTAATAGTTTTCTTTAGTGTCTAGGCGGTAGCGTCTCAATTACCTCTATATAGACACAACAATATCTCAGACGAGTATTGTTTAGAAGCTACGTGTACTGCGAGCACACTTTTCTCAAAAGATCGATACTTCAGTGAGGTTTAGGTTGTAGAAAAATACTTGAAAGTAACTTAAAACTGCAATTCTTTTTTGCAAAATAAAATTTGACATGTTTGGCGCCCAAAGTGGGGTATCTCGTTATTTAACTCAAAACCTTCATTAAATGAGAAAATTTTTTATTTAAAATGATCAGTATTAAAATAGAGCTGTCAATTTTGACAGAAACCAGTAGGTGCCTAATAGATGTATTATGTTTAGCAAAGACTTCTCGTTAAAATCTTTTTCATTTTTTAACTCCTATATCATTTTTCCCCACATTTGGCGCCCCACGTGTGAGGCATTTCTTTATTCCTTTGAAACGTTTCTCGATTTTAATTGCTAACATATGAGATCTCGTTTCTTGACGAAACTGATAGCAAATTAAACAAAAAAATCAAGACATTGTTTCTGTAGTTTTGTATTTACACTCGGATGATTGTATTCTATTGTCATTAGATACAATAGAATGATCAAAATCCTTTACAATACACTGTTTGACAACTGACAGAAGCATATTGACAGTTGCTACCAATAAAATAATTATGAAACAACCACGTTTATCCATTAAATGTATTGGAAAAAAAACCGAGCATTGGTTCCAGAAAAATTGCATTGCTTACAGATGTAGAAACTGTAGAAGAATGATTGATTTGACATTTGACAGGCGTCAGAAATTTTTTGACAGTTAGAACACCCAAGATTGTAAAATATAATCAGTTCTACAACTGAGGGATGTGTTTCAAGAGAGCCATAATAACGATATCTATCAGCTGCATCTGATAAAATGTAACTGTTGTTTACAAATGCTGTTTGGAACTTTCAAAGAAAGATGTAATTATAACTGCCATTGAGGGAGGGGGTGGAGTAACAAATTTATCAATTTTCATTGGTATTTTTATTCTGGAATAAAGACTACGATTATATTGAAATTTTGAAAAAATAATGGCGTTCAAAATTTGACAGCAGTCAGATATATTTTGATCATGCCCAAACTCATAGCTGTACAAAGCAACTATTTCAACAATTTTTCAACGATCACGTGTATTTACATTTTAATATACAAGGCGTTACAAAAACGTTAGTCAATTTGTTAACCACATATTCTTTGATCTAACATAATAGGACTTTCCTCATGTCATTTTCTATTTGAACGCTTTGTTTTCATATACAGGGTGTCAAAGTTAAGTTTTTTTTTATAGAGATGGTTTTCCTGCTGCAGTAAGTTTAAATGTGGAAGGGAGACGACATCACGTGGTTAAAACGGGTACACGTCGGCCATATTGGTACTACATTTACGTCAAACACATAGATTATAGTGTATGTTTGCTTTAATTGTTTACTACAGTTATATGATAAGTAAAATATTAGAAGACATTATGGTTTCTTGTGCTCTACGTAGTTGTAACAGTAGAAACAACAAAAAACAATGTGCAGGGCCCTAATCGGAAAATTGCAATTGGTACCCCTCTATGTAGGTACATAAATAAACTATTACATATTGGGTGTTTATATTGTCAAATTATGACATTTATCGACCTTGTGCCTAACAGATGTGGGATAACGTAATTAATTTTAAATAAAGCCATCTGTTAAGTGGCGGCTTAAAATTATAGGTACCATAATTTTCAGTAGTCCGGATCTGGTGAGGCAGCCATATTGGTGCTATACTTAGCCCCCCTCCTCAATGCTGTCATGGTTTAGAGGAAGTATTTCTTCTTCGTCTATGACCACCAAGTTTTCCGAGTTTTCATCCTCCAACCCGCAGAAACTGCAGCCGCTATTCTGTTTCAAACCTATCCTTGTCGTGAGTTCCCCTAGGTGACAATGTCCTGTAAAAAATATCTGTGAGGATACGTAGTCTGTTTCCATTTAGTTCTAGCTAGGCTTTCGCTCTATATTTGGTGTAGTTTCCACGAAATATTTTGGAATATTTGGAGATATTCTGAGTCTTCCCTCTCTATCTTTGAATTCATTTTTGTAGGTGCTCAGCCCTATATTGCAAAACGGCTCGGGTCCCACAAACAAAGTTGTGGCGGCCTTCTTTGCTAACAGGGTAACTTCTTCGTTGCCGCTGATTCAAACGTGTCCTGGTACCCAATATAATGCAACTCTGTTTTCTTTGGGCTTGGTTGTTTCTGGTAGGTCTAACAAGTTTAGCTTTGATTAATAGCTACTAAATGATTCTGCTTTCAATTAGCTTCTTTTGGGTGTTAAATATCAATAAAAAGTGAATTGAGTTCTGGTCGAATTCGATTAAAAACCTCGATCTTTCTTTATTCAAAACGTCACCAATTAGAGGTTCAACATTGTACCTGCTTATTTTTAAGTTTATTTTAAAACGTGAACGTTTGAATGGTCTGCTGGGAACAAGATTAAAAAATCTGTTAAACCTGACGGAGTCTGACTAGGAAGCAGTTTGAACAATTCTAATGAGGAATGAGGTGTATGTCGATCGAGACCTTCCCACAACTTTTCTTATCAAAAAATTCTTTGAAGCATCTCAAAAAAATCCGCGTTTGAAGACTTCAAGGTGGTAAAAAGGTTTACTTCGCCTTACAGCAAAACCATAAGTTATATTTGCTTCCTTTTCAGCTGATGTTAGTCCATGAACATTCTTTACTTTCTTTAGTAGACACCAGCTTTCCAAATTTGTTATTAATTTGGAAACTGAACTTATCAATATAAAAAAAAATAGCTACGACTTCCTGCCGGCACCTACCTTTATCTCTTGTCACCAGTCACTGATGAGTATTTTCCCACGATTCGAGGAAACATGCTTTAACGTTTGTAACCAAAACTGTTGACTACAATAAAATATTTTAAAATTACTTTTGCATAAAAGCCTACAGAATCCTCAATCATTCAAATCTATCACTTCAATTCCATATTCTTAAGATTTCCCCCTGCAAACACGTCCCATAATCTCTACATATTTTATATTTAGCCGAAGTATTGATTGGTAGATAATTCGATTGGACATCGCGTTATCGAGAAAATCTGAACCCTGTCAGGGCGAATCCTCAACGTAATCAGTTAGTCCTTGAACGTACGTAAAAGAAGCAAGACAAGTAAAGGGAAAATAACGTGGAAACATACGGAAAGATTTGAGTAGCATCTCACTGATGACGTATTATACGAAACGAGAAAATCGAATTTGAATTTTGAAGGAACGCGAAAGCAATTGGTCCCTGTATACACGCGTATCCGTAATATACGTAAAAAATTCAAATTGTATCATGCTGTCTTTCGTCTGACGAATCGGGAAGATATTCAACGTTAATTCTGATATAAATCAACTTCCATATGAAGTGAGACGGGAGCAAATTCTTCTGAGTGATTAATTTTATCTCTTATACAAACGTAGTACTACAAAAGAGATCATTATATCATAAATACCTTAACAAGTTACTCGCTCTCAGTTATTTATTTATACAACAGTAGCCAAAAGAAAATATATATGTTAAGAATGGTAGATAATTAAATTATCGCATTGATGTTAATAAAAATCATTTATATATACAAAATATTAGCGGGTTAACAATTTAATACATCTACGCGATATAAAGACGTTCACCATAGTTACAACCACGTTTTGTCACTTGGTTGTAAATTAAGGATCAATAGATGTTTACCAATTTATAATTTCTTCGTTTAAACGAGGATTAGATGTTAAAATGTATACGTGTGTGTTTTGTATCGGTAGCATCCTGTGAGAGAATGTTATTTTCTTTCTATTTTGGAATAAGTAAATAAATATGTAAATATAGTCTTGAAAATATTTTAAACAAATGAATGTCTTTCTTATAAAACGGTCGTTTACCTGTAAAAATTTAAACTTCTTACTTTTTATCATGAAAACTTAACACAACAAAAAAGAAATTATTGGAAAATAACTGCGAAGTAAAGCAAAAAACTAGATGAAAGGATTCGGTAGTATGTACAAGACAACAACAAAGTGGTGCTCTGGTTTCTAATCAAAATGATACAAAAACGGGCTCTCCTAATGGAAGACGAATCCATAAGAAAGATGACAATGAGTTTTCACTATAGAAATGTCATTTCTCTACAGAGATCCAGGTTGCAGAACATCAGTTCTAAAAAAAAACGAATTGGCCTGCTAATATTCCATTTATACCAGCTGAAAAGCATGGATACGATGCAAAATCATAGAAAGGATTGACCATTTACTGACCACTATTGACCATCAGCAATTTCGATTGACCACTGTTTATTTAATCATATTTTGGAGTCTAATGGCGACAAGGCTAAAGATTGGAAATACAGAAATTTTGTTCATCAGATACGATTGACCATCGTTTGGCCATATTAGACCATCTTTCACATTTTCAAAATTACAAACAGCGACAAAATCTTTGTTGCAGGATAGGATTGACCAACGCTTAACCATGTTTAACAATCTAATAAGTTTTTTGAAAACGTAACAATAGTCGAAAAAAATTAAAAAAATCAAATTAATATCTTTAATGAAATGAGGTCAAACGCAGAAACTGTAACAAGCTCTTGCTTCCGGCCACTTAACCATAAATCATCGTTTGACCACCTCCCGGCTAAATATTACCCGAGCTTGAAGATGTATGTATGTATATGAGTTTTCAAAATTCACCGCCACTTTTGTCAAACTTTGAGAGGTAGTCACATGCTGAAAATGATATGGTTTATTGTCCTGTGACTTTAGACCACACAAAATCGAAAATCATTGTTTGATCATTTATCGAAGTTGTATGTAATAGTTTCAAAATTTAACACACTTTTCATAAACTTTGAAAGGTGGTTAAATGCTGAAAATGTCTCTAGACCACAGAAAATTGAAAATCATCGTTTGACCACCTCTTAAAGTTTGTGAGAAATGCGATAAACTTTGAAAACTCTTTTACAGTAACTTCAAAGTAGGTTAAAAATTAACCGTTGGCTGGTCAAGCGATGATTTTCAATTTTCTGTGTTCTAGAGACAGTCGTAACATTTGTACCAGCGTTTGACCACCTCTCAAAGTTTGTAAAAAGGCCGATAAACGTTGAAAGCTCTGTTAAGTGTAACTTCAAGGTCGGTTAAAATTTAACCGGTGGGTGGAAAGGATAATTTATGGTTTGCAATGATTAGGTGGCCTGAAGCATCACATTTACAGTTTTTGCGTCTGACCTCATTTCGTTAGCCCTGATAGTGGGGGTTGGATCTCCGAAAGCAGGAAGGCAGTTCAACAGTTTGTATCAAAAATTTAATGAAAACTATTTATTTACGATATGACTTATTAGCAAGACATATAGAAGTGGTAGAATTAAAATAAAAGGCGAAAGTTTGACTTGATGGTTGCGAAGGACCAGTTCCGAAGCTTGACCAAGGATTAACGGGACTGCTGGGCGGATGTACCCCAGAATATTCAGGTTGCCATGTCCTCGTTAGATTAGATTAGATTAGTCGGAATTTATAGCAATACCTTTTGCAGACTAAATAAAAACATCAGATACGCCCTTTGCTGAAATGGCACACCATACCAATACTTTTTCCTCAAACTTTGCTTTTCCTATGAATTTAACTTCAACTGGAATAGAATCACCTTCTTCTGTATAAAACTCTCTACGAACAAATTCTTTATAAACATTGTGGATCATATCTTCAGTTAGTATCATAAACATGCTGTTTAACATATTTCCATACAAAGAGTTCAATGGGCTTAAATCAGAGGAACGAACCAGCCAATTAACAGGTCAATAACAACCTATCCATCTGTTTCCAAAATGTTCTTGCAGATAATTTCTTACCGGCACTGTTGACTGAGCAGGGCACCCATCTTGTTGATAAAATACACTTTCCAATTAGGTTTATCTCTTATTGCAGATAATTGAAGCATTGAAATTGAAGCAACTCCAAATACGTACCTATATTGATTCACATTTTCATTTAAAAAATACAGAGCAATGGTTTTTCTATACATAACACCACACCACACCATACATTAACCTTTTTGTAATACTGACTTCTAGTTACAATTGTGAAACTAGGATTTTTTCCCATTTTTCCCAACTTTCCCATTGGTTGTAAAAATTTTTGCCAAAATTTGGATTTACAGACTGATTTTCTCCTACCCATAAGCAAAATTCTAAAGCAATTGAAATTCTTTGTAAGAGTGATTTGCTAATTAAGTGATTTAACTGTGTAGACCTTTATCGTAAGGATGATTTTGGATTTGCAGAATCTGGAGCCAGTATTGTAACAGCACCTTCTTCATCGTGTATCCTTTTTCATTTCTTGATGTCATGTACACTATCTGTTCCTTCAAATTTTTCTATCAAATTTCGTAAAGCATTAATCCACACGTGAACATTAGTAAAACACTGTTGAAGAGAGCTCACCGATTCCATAACATTGAACGAGGTAAACTCTTTGTTCTAAAGTTAGCATTACTATTAAGTATACTTATATACTTTTTTAAATTTTGAAAATGTAAAAGGTGGTCAAACATAATCAAACGATGGTCAATCGTATCCGATGAATAAAATTTCTACATTACCAATTCTTAGCATTTTCGTCATTAAATCTCAAATTTTTGGGTATAGTGGCTGTAGCGTAAACAAAAATAGATCAATGGTGGCCAATCCTTTCTATCGTTTTTGTAGATTATTGACCACTTTGTGGTGCCAATTTCACGGACATGAACATGTAGCCTCCACAATAGTACACATGAGAAACCTGCAAACATTATACAACATTTTGATGTCGCCAAAGACGACATTTTTGTATTTAAAAGTTGTGGCCTCCAATGTTTACTTCAATAAAACTTGTAACAAAAATTCTGGAACAATTTATACCGTCTAAACAATGACCCAGCAATAAATGAAGCATAATAATCCAGAGTGACAAGTAATAACTTACACCACAATAAATCTATGCATTTTTAGTTGGCTAGCGATATCCTCTTTGCAGCCAATTGGACTTTAGTCATAAGATGTTCTTATAAAAACAAAAAATATGTACAGTCTGTTCCAAAATTAATGTCACCCCCTCTGCCGAAAAACACGTTATAACTGCTAATGCAAATTAGATGCATGAAGTTTAATCGATATTTGGTTTGCACCGCATTTACAAGATTAGTATTCACTAAGGAAAAATCGTATTGGATTATGGGAAACATCATTTTTATGGGCTTGTTTAGCCTTGGGAGCGACATTAATTTTGGAATAGTCTGTACATGCCAAGGAGTGTTTGTTTTGTTTAATGTTTTTAATATGTGCCATAGATATATCTTGCCGATTTTTCGAGATAATATAACACATGATTAGGAAACACTAAAATTAATGTTTCGTGAATGTACTTTTTAAAGTATTCATTACACAGAAAAAAAAATCCTTGAAACTTTCGTATACATCAAAATTAAGCAATTCAAATTCATCATGCATTTATAACATTTATTTATGCGTATAGCTATTAAATTCAGCTATTACAACTCTCTCTCTCTTAGTGTATTGCGAAAAAGCGAATGAAGAAATAATAAGAAGAAGTGTACATTTAGCTCTTATGCTTGACAGCTCGATGACTTCGTACCTAAAACTTGCGCAAATATTTAACGTTTAATAAGATGTAAGTACCTGGAAATTAGAATACGAAGTAGATATCCAACCCTAAAATCCCCTTATATACATATATATGTTGCTCCTAAACCCCGAATATCTGACAAATACGTAAGATCCCGGTTGCTAAGGGTTGCAAAGGGTGAAATACGAACATCAGCGTTTACAAGTAGACCGACGGATGTTACTAATTGAAAACTGGAAGTTCTCCTCGCTTAATGCAAAAGTTAGGTAGGTATCCGTCTGATCAAGTAGTGGTCTGGATGTTTAAGAGCTAAGAACTGTTAGTAAACATTATATTCGAGAATGGTTCGCTCTGTGCATTGCGTTTCGAAAAATAACTGATGTAAGTGATTCGTGATTTTGTTCTATCGTGTTTTGTTTCTTTTTCTCCAAGAAAGATTTAATTTAAAATTAATTGAAAATTACAATATTAATTTAGTTTTAGAAACAACTTCTAAATTCTGGTCAGCTTAATAGTAAACTGTTAAACTTTGTTAATCTTGAAGGAATAAAACAGAACAAATTAGTGATGGTAATGTTGAAAATTTGTAGCTTAAATACCACACGAATAAGGTGGCTGCCAAGTAGGTTCCACGGTTGTTGACACCCGAGCAAAAATTGAGAATGCTGTAAATTTCATTAAACCATTCGACTACTTTAGAGAAGAATTCTGACTTTTTGGCACAAATTGTAACATGATATGAGACTTGGATACATCACTGAAACCCAGAAACGAAATCAGAATCAATTCAATGGTGCATAAAGGTCTTCACCGCCAAAGAAAGCAAAGACTCAAAACCATCTGCTAGAAAATTGGTGGCAACAGTTTTTTGGGACACTATCCTCCTGATCGCATATATGCCGAAAGGAACCACGATAAATGCAAACACTTATAGAAACACTTTAAAGAACTTGCGAAAAACAATTAATCAGAATATTCAAATATTCTTAAAAAAACATCTTCGAGAACGCCGTTTCAATTTTAAAGAGACATATGAAAACGTCGTGAAATGCCACAACATAAAAACAAAAAAAATGTCTATAATAGGCGCGTATGGTATCAAAGACTTATGTATTGTGTTTACGTGTCGTTTTAATCCTCTCAACTAGGTTGTACCCTGACAAAGAAATAAGAACTCCCACACGTCTGTTCTGGACCTGTGAATGGTCGTTCGTTGGGGCCTCTTGGTAATTTGTCAGCTATTCCAAAGAGGTTTGGCACCCAGCTGGCTGCCTATAGCACTCAAGTACCACCTCGGAATCAAACCTGACAGTCTTAAAATGCCTTTTAAGCAGGTTTAGATAGCAATTATTTTGGTCTGAAAGAAGATCTGGAGAGGAGCCTCTAAAGTTGATGGGTCCTCAAATCAACGGGAAGGTCCTTGCCTTAATTTGCGAACGAAGGCCTTTGTAATCGCTCTGCTAGAGATCTCTACGTTGTATCTTCCACTAAAACTGAAAACGGGCGAGATCTTATCCGCCCTTATGGACAGTGGCACCAGTGGTAGAAATCCCTGCACCCACTAAACTTTGCTCTATAGGACCTACGAGTTGCTTCTGATCACAACACGAACTGCAACGGAGGATACTCAAGGATCGCCATTGCTGCAGTCGGCGTCGAGGACAAAGCCCGTTGTAATGCCTAAACAGACAATTCTCTGGACCTTGCTAAGTGCGTTGGTCACATAGACCAAACTAGTTTTGTGCCAACAGACCAGCGACGCGTCAGCAGAAGTTTCAACTCCAAGTTGTACCAAACATTCCTCTTCAGGCGAGAGAGGACCTGGTGGCTTTATTCGTCACAGTTCCAGGTGTGATTTGTACGTCAACGTTGAGTTCAAGATCACCTCTAGGTATTCGACCTCGGTTGATAGCCTTATAGGATCAGAGAAAAATTACAAATTTAGCAAGTCATCATCTTCTATTGAGTTATTTGCAAACCACTGGCAGTACGCACAACGTCTAGGATAGTTTACCGGCAAAATAGCCTGATGTGATTGCATCTTACGGATACATACGGATGCATGTGTAAGTTTTTCTTTACAATTTTCTGTTCTATGTTCTATAAGAAAGTCCAATCTCTTGAGAAAGGCGTTTCCAAGGTTTTGTGGTTTTTTTTTCAAACGTTGACGAACATCATTTAGAACTTCTTCCGAACAAATAGTTGGTCTACCAGTACGTGATTTATGACCCACAGAACCTGTCTCATGCGAAACACACCACACAATTGGAAAGGCAATTATAAAAATCTTTGGGAATTACAGCTAACTCTGGAAAGTGCTCTCTAAACTCATCTATGGTAAACATGCATATATATTGTAAACCATATTTGAATTTACTCAAATGTTGTATGTTTCAAACTCGACGTTCAAATTTGCCTTTTATTGTCATTTTTTCATGCCTAATTTGATATCTAACAATTACATACAGTATTTTGATAAAGCTCATCTTTCATTAAGAAAATAGGAGTATTAAATATCTCAGAAATTATCGATTTTAGATATAGGGAGTGGTTAATAAAAATGAAAGTGCATACAGTGTCCTTCCTTTTCTTATAAAATACAGGGTGTTCCATTTAAATAAGATAAGAAAATAATGCATTTGCGTATTGAATCGCCCTGTACACAGTTTTCGCAATATTGGCAAAATATCACTTTGCTATAAAACTGTAACAATATAAAAGTCATTCCAGTACAAAAAGATTTTCAAGTTGTTTCGTGTGGAATACACAGGACGTTGAACAAGCAATTATTTTCAGAGAAAATTAACCATAACTTCTGAAATACTCGGTATAACTCAATGAAGGAGGATATCCTTAATCTAAATTTGAAATAATATATAGTGTGTCCCATTTAAGAAAATGTATGTTTGGTTCACCCTGGCAATATGAAACACTCTGTATACACAACAATAATTTTAAAACATGTAGCTTAAGACTATCTATGATTTTCGTAGATAACATTTTGTGATATCTTTACTATTAATGGATATATTGAGCTTTGACGCACTAATGCCTCACCCTGTATATACTTATATATATAATCGTGAACCCTTCTACCATTAGGTGTCGGGTTGTCGTGTAGTCTCATTCTTTATGTATGAATTTCTTCCATTTGGTCCTATCTTTTGCTAGTATTCGTGCTCCACTGTATGTTCATTTTTGGTTATTACATCATTCTAGGTCCTCCTCGGCCTTCCTCTCTTTCTTCTTCTGTATCCTTGTTGTATAGGAGTTGAATACTCCTTCAGCTATTTCGACTGGTTTCAAATATCTATATTCAATGTGCATTTTCTTGGTCTTCTCGTTACATTCTTTGATTATGTCATCCATAGAGATATTAAACAGTGTTGGGCTTAATCCTCCTCCTTGTCTGAGTCCCACTTCTGTTTTAAAACCTTCCGACTTCGCATTATTTTCTATAATGTAGTTTACATTATTCTCATATATACATATGTTCTGTATTAAGTTTATTTCCATACTTCTGCTCTTGGTACTCGGTCAAAAGCTTTCTCCAAATCAATAAAGGCTAAGTATATTCCTCTTGTCTGTGCTGTCCTTTTCTCTACTAGTTTTTGGATTGTAAAAATGTGGTCATACACACTACGCCCAGGTCTGAATCCGCTTTTTGTACTGTTCTGTTATTTTACTATGTAGATATCTCCTCTACTCAATTTTTTGTCTTTTTGACTTCTTTTTTTATTTCCTCATTCCATCATGATGTTTGTTTATCTCTCTTCCTTGATTTGTAAATGCCACACACGTTTGTCACTGCTTCTACTATAGTACTTCTGAAAATGGTCCATGCTTCCTGTGAGTTTGTTGATCTGATATTGTTAATTCAGACATACTATTTATATTTCAAAGCCGTCTTCGTCCTAGAAACTGCTTACCAGCAGTAATGAAAAACTTGTTATCACTTTCAATCTATGTAACAAGCAACAAACGAAAGTTGTCACTGTATATGTGGGCCATTACATTCATTTTTTTCCGGCACAGGAGGATGAATGCATGTGCAGTATTAGAAAGCACAGAACAACCAAAAACAACGAAAGAATTTGCCAAGAACAAGTTAGGAAACAAAGGCCTAGAATGTAAAATTGCGCGTTTTATAAAATTGTTTACTTCAAAACTGTTAAAATGTGTAATATAATAAATTAAAATAAAAGTACGAAACCCTCATCACATTCTACAAGAAAAATATTTTATCCGTGACAGCTTGACCAACATATCTTCCGTGAAATAAGCTACACATTTATAATGTGTAACATTACTCGTTAAATTTATTCGAAAATAATGTAAAAACACAAGCTCGGTGAGAAAAGAGCTTAATAGATACCGGACGTTGTTTAGGGTGCTCGATACATTTCGGAGCTTAATTTTTATACCTTGTTTACTTATTTTGCTAGGAGGGTGTTGATGTTGGCTTTACGCCCTGGTAAAAAAACAAGCTCGACTGCGATCTGATAATACGTAGAATTATATTTCCAAAATAATATAACGTGCCTTATCTCGTGAGTGTTACCGCGCTGAATACGAATGTGAATATATTATTTTATAAAAATTTCCAGCTTAAAAATAATTAATTTAATTTTCTTGGCAGGCTGCATTAATTAGTTTTAATTAGGTGCACAACCTACAGAATCATTAATTTTATTATAAGCAGTTAATATGACACAAATTATGGCTTTTATACCAATTAAAGGGTACAATAATGATTCGTTTCCGTTTGGTAAATTAGTAGATGTGGGGGTCGTAACTAACTTAAAGGATTTTCTAGAACGACATTATTAAAAAATACCTAACTAAATTGTAGTAAAAAAAGCGATGTATCTTTTTTTTTTTTTGGCTCATTGAGAGAATACGGAGAATGTAAGAATTGGCATCGCTATCAAACTGGAATTTTGGCAGACAACCAAAGCAGCTTTTCTTTTTCAAACAATCTAGTTAAACACGTATTCTACGGAGTAAGAAGATTAATTAGATCCACAATCGTGATGTGTAGTTTGTACTGGGGTTAATTTATCCGATTCTCTCCTTAAATCAAAGCGTATGTCAATTTTTATATTCTTAATACGATCTACATATATACACTACTGTCCAAATATTTTGTATGTTCGTAACATCAATGATATCTCTAATTTAATAACATCTTTATGTCGGAATAAAAATACCGATTGTAAAAAGAAGTGACATCTTCCTCGATCTCCTTCGATATCGTATAAACCTTCAAAATGTTTAAGTTCCAAAACTCTCCGTTTAACGACACGGCCATAATCGTAATATTTTCAAAATTATATTCGCGGAAAAACATTATTGTTTTCTATATTATAGCCAGCTGCTATACATATGCTTATCCTCCTTTATCTTGCGCAATCGTTCGTTCTTAAAAATTTTGCCGCTTTATTGCAAGATCATAAATTCTGAACGAAATCACAATATTCTCCGATATATACTTTTACTATACACTTAGTTATATTGTCCCCCATCATGGGTATGATACTTATATGGCAGACGAGACGGACTATAACCCTCGAAATTACTTTCATCTATATTCCGTAATCTCCAGAGCGTTTTCTCTCTCATCTCATCACGTTGCATTTTTTTTTCGATATATACACATATAAATACGTTGGTCGCCAAGACAAAATTTTAAGGTATTAATAATCGTTAGCTGTGCTGAGCTGCCTGACGGCAAATTTTATCACCTTAATTCTCGAAAAGGTACAGCGAAGAATATGGGAACGACTTGTTTTTCGAGACTGGTCTTTTTCCGAGGTGAAACTGCAATTTAACCCGAGGAATTTGATCAAGTCTGATTCAATTATATCCTAAAGTTTTGCGTGTATAATCAAGATCTTGTATTGTAATTTTCGCGTAAATATCCAACTTAGTATTCTTGGTTTTTATTTTATTCGTGTCATTTATTCAATAATTACATACCCAAGGTGTAAATTGAAATTTAATAATACCCTTTGCGATCTCGTTGTACAATTTAGGGAAATATATATCGAACGAGTTTTAGTCTTGTTATAGTTTAAAATTTATCTCGATTTATGTAGGTTATGATTACAGTAAAATAAATATAAGCCTTGTTGGAAGGAATAAAAAACAAGAAAACAATTTAAATTGAATTATATCCTTTTAAGGCATATTTCTCTGGAAAAAAAAATATTTTGATTAAAAATATATTTAAGCGAAATAATAATTTGGTATCGTTTCTATTTTTTCCGACAGCGAACAAATTTGAGAACAGAGGTTATCAAGAAAGGTTTTTATCACCGTAAGAAATTCATGTGGATATAGTATAAGTACTGGATGAATCTGCACCTTCATATCAGGCGGTAAAGAACGGGGCAAGCGATTTTCAACAAAGCATTGTTCTGATCGTCACGAATCACTATGAAATTCACAGCTCAAACTTGTGACTTTTCAATAGGTAGAGTAGAAACCATTTTACATAAAGAATTAGATCTCAAAAAGGTGGCTCCAGTATAGGTAACGAAAATGTTAATCCGCCAGAACAAAAGCGCATTCGACAGGTCACTTCAGAGATGAATTTGGCCATCATTAAGGAAGATCCTGAACACTTCCTAGCAATTATTGTGGTGAAACCTAGGTTCACCATGATAATGGTGAATCAAAAACGGAAAGCATGGAATGGAGGCATAACAGTTCCCCACCCCCTCGAGAGTTTCATGCAACAGAGTATGCGGCAAAGATCATGGCTACAGTTTTTTTTGGAATATCGAAGGAATTATCCTTATAGACTTTTTACCACGTGGTTAGACTATAATTAGGCAATATTATGCTACTTTAATTTCAAAACTGCGTGATTACATCAAAGAAAAAAATCAGGGAGAACTCAGACGTGGTGTGCTATTTCATCAGCTGAACAACGTTCCTGCCAACAGGAGCTGTGTTTCAGTGGTCGCAATTCATAATGTAGGCTACGAAATTTTTCAACAGCTGCCCTATTCTTCAAATTTGGCCTTTAATGACCACGCACTTTACCTTGGTGATATCAAGTGTGTCAACGTCTTAGGGGACTACATTGAAAAATTAAAAAGTCCCCTTTCCAAGTTGTTTCATTCCATGTCAGGGACAGTAATATCTGAACTGTCACTCGGACCACGACACACTTAAATATAACTGTACTAAGCGATCTCTCAATTATAGTCCAACCAAGTAGAATTGAGACCTGAAGTAGCACTGTCGAATCAAGCGGTACATTCGGAGACAAAAGTTTTGTGGCGTAAAATTTGAATCTTTAACAGATAAATAGCGAAATAAAGACAAATGAGCAGTAAACAAACGAAACGGGACTGTAATTGATTGTCAAATGTGAAAAATGAGGGTGCGCAGATTGACAGTATGCCAAAGTGAACATCTCGTGTGATTTTTGTAATAATGGAAAAAACTATATTGAAGGCTATGGTAAAAAATTTTCATATGAAAGGCTCAATACCAAACGAAATCAAAGCACAACTGTCTTCAACACTATTAGAATCCGTTCCTTCGTTTTTAATAGATAAAAACTGGATTTCCGAATTTGAATGTGATCGTATGAGAAGAAATGATAAATCCCGTAGTGGACGTCCAAAAACTCTTACTGTTTCAGATACAAGTGAAAAAGTTCGCTGTATGGTCATGGGTCAACCATCAAGTAGTAATAGTGAGTCCCACTGTTACTCACACCGCACCGCAGCAAAAACTGAATCTTTGGAGCGTTTTTCTTGACCTTTTGGCGCAAATAATCCAAACAATGGACAAATGTTCTGCTATACCAAAGAAGTCTAAAACGTTTTTATCAAAAACAAATGTTATGGCAATTGCATTTTCAGATTCCCGTGAACTTCGTCGACTAGTTAGAAAAGGAGAAAATAATAAATAGGGAGTATTATGCCAACTTCTTGCAACAATTAGTCGAAATCATCAAAGAGAAATGCTATTAATCCTCATTTGGCGAAGAAGAAAGTCTTGTTCCATCAAGATAACCCATCTGTCCAAGATAAGAGATGTAAGAGATATTTCGAGGACTTGGATTCATCGACCTTTGGTTGGAATAAGTCTATTAATCGAGCAGAAGACTATATTGAAAAACAGAATGTTTCTTTGTCAAAAGAGAGTAGGAAAGCATTCAAAAATATTATTTAAAAATTGAAAAGCCAAAACTTACTTTCCTTGTCTCGGAAGAGTTTGTAATTCCTCCTAAACTGAATGCTTCCTTTTATATTCTAAACTATCTTCCTCAACCCAACCTATGTGTATCATTGTACAAGTTGATTCACTTTCGACCCTCACCAGAAATTTGACAACAGGTTTTTATTATTCTATCCTCCTTGCTGGGGCTTGACTACTTTAAAATGGTAAAATACAGTTTTGAAAGAATCTTTTTTTATAATAAACGAATGAGAGGTTTATATTCTAAAATTTTACCATTTTTTATTAGATGGTTCTTGTCTATTTCCTCCTGCAAAACTTACTTTCCTTGTCTCGGAAGAGTTTGTAATTCCTCCCATATTATATTCTAAACTGAATCTTTGCTGCTTCCTTTCTACACTTTCGAAATTGGGGACAAAACTGATTAAATTGTCCCCGTATTGATGATCTTATATCTTTTGTGGATTGCGGTATTGGTGTTTTTTGTAATTTCTTAAGTGGAAATTTCCTCAACCCAACTCATGTACATTTCACGTTCAACTATCCATATGAATAACGCTTAACAGTTATTATGGCTGACAAGATGACAAGATAGTTTTGAGAAATATGCGTTTTTCTACTACTCCACAGAAAATTGAAATTTATAATCCTAGCAACACGACAGAAATGGAAAGTGAACGTTTGAGTTTCCTGGTTGCTATGCTTTACTAGATTGGAGAAGTAAAAAAAAGGGAGGGAAAGACAAGTAACATTTCATATGTTCTATTGTACCAATCTTTGCTTTTTTCTGACAGTATTGAGGTACAAGCTGTTAACTATTGAAATTTGAAATCTCTTATAAGCGCTAGTGCCAGGTAATGTTGACGTTTCATAATGACATTTCAAAATACGAATTTAATATTATATGAAATTTTGTGACGGTTGGTAACATGCACATTAGTTTGGGATAAAATTCAAATAATAGATTGAATTGACAAATTTATTTGTCATTTCATTGTTGAATTATTTTAAAACGTGTTCTACAAATCAGTCTGTACATACATATATTACGATTCATCCAAGCTCAGAAAATTATTTAAATTAAATGTTTTGATAGTTAAAATAACTGAATAAAGCAATTAATATTCAATTTCATTCAATTGGATTCAATTTCGGGAACGAAAATCTATTCAGGTAGGATATAAAACTATGATAACAATCGTTGGGTTCTATAAATTTTATTTAACGTTTGGTATCGAGTAAGTAGTCTCCGTTTTAACTGAATTCGAACTGGAGCGAGAGATTTGGATTTTCCGCGAAACGAAATTGACAATTCGTTTAGAAGCACTAGAAACACCATTCAGAAACATATCCACCATAATGTTTTGAAAATGCAGAATTATTAAAAAAATATATATTATTGATAAACAAAATTGGGTTATACGTGTACTATTTTAACATTTAAAAAATGTATTTAATTTTGTTTTTCAAATGTAAATTTTAACATAACCCGAAAAGAACAACACATGCAATTATCTACATACCGCTTTTAATATTCTACACGGCAATCTAATTTACTTAATGAGTTTTGCTCGAGGTCCTGTATCACTAAATTTGCCATTAGAGCAGATAATGGAGAACCCATCGCTGCGTGTCGAAAATTTGTTTGCATATTTTATCGCTGTACTATGTAAAAGTAGGTGGAATTGATTATAAAGACATGATCATTGTATGTTGAGTCCTTTTTATCATATATTTATACCTTGGTGTTGCGGATTGCTGCACAGATTAATATATTTTTACTATGAATTTGCCTTGTTTATTTACAAACAATTGTACCAACAACAGTTCTTCTCCTAGTCGCTCTTGAATATATTTATATATATATGAATTTGTTCTTTTTCTTTAACTTTTGACAAAGATGACCATTGGGGTTTTTGTTAATTCGGTATTCATTTTAGTATATCTTCATAATTTTGTGAGCCGTACCATATTTTACATCAAACATTGGGCTTCAGTTCATCATAGTTCCACCTGTGTTATAGGCTTCAATTATTAAGCGTCTTCTTTTGTTACTAATTTTATTGTAAATCATATTTTTTGGATTAGTAATGTCTCAAAACTAAAGCGAATGCTTGTGACTAACTTAACTGACAGCGATTGTTCTTTGTTTGAATGATTTGTTCATAGCAAACTTTATTTTGAATAATAGGACCTTTGTTTTGGAGATTAGAACTGTAACATGTTGACAATCGAACTTTCTACTGACAACATCGGAATTACTTATAAATACAGCGCAAAATCAATTGGGTTGAACTGCAGTTTACTAAGATAGCCAGAACGGATCGACACGTTAATGAAAATGTTTGTGAGCGAGTTTTACAGGTACTAGAAGACGGTTGGTCTTATATGTAGATACATTGAGGAACGTTTGGATATTAATAAGGCAACAGTTTATTTCTACAAACTGATGAACAAAGAACAGAGCTTGAGTAGAAAAAAAAAACAGAATTGGGCGATAAAGGAGCACAGCTAAAAACTTCAGTGAGTGCTTGTGCAGCTACTATATCTACAGTCAATATCAGAACTGCACGAAATAGAATCAAAAATAGCTTCCTCATCAATTAGCTGCGCAGAATTTTGGCGAAAGAAAAGAAGACTTCTGGAATGTTAGCCAAAAATTTCCAGTCATATACCAATCGACGGATGTATCGATCATGAAATTGCAAGTATGAAGAGCAGGACGTTTATAATGTAAACGCTGGTGGCCAATTTTTCGTAAATATGTGGGTCGGGAGGTGGATTCATGATGAATATATGGATAGTAGGCTAAATAGACAAGTTTGAATTTTGCCGAAAGAAGAGAAGACTTCTGGAAGGTTGGGAAAAAGATATCCAGACATATACCAATGAAGATCTTCGGATGTATCAATGACGAAATTGCAAATATGAAGAACGATACATTCGTAATGTCATCGCTGGTGGCCGATTTTTCGTAAATATGTGGGTCGGGAGGTGGATTAATGATGAAGATATGGATTGTAGGCTAAATAGACAAGTTTGAATTTTGCCGAAAGAAGAGAAGATTTCTGGAAAATTGGGAAACAAATTTCCAGTCATATACCAATCGACGTCTTCGGATGTATCTACCACTAAATTGCAAATATGAAGAATAATATGTTTAGAATGTCAACACTGGTGGCCAGTTTTTCGTAAATATGTGGGGGGAGGGAGAGGGCTGTGGATTAGTTATGGAGGTATGGATAGTAGGCTAAATAGGGAAGTATATTACGACTTTTTGGAAAATATAATGCCACCATCTGTACTGCATATTACATCCAGCACAATTTATATTGTAGCCAGACAATTCGCTTATCCATATGCTCAAGTTTGCGCAAGATTTGTTCATAAAGAATAATATTAATAAAATACCTTGGTAGTCAAAACAGTCCGGATTTGAATCCGAATCCGATCGAAAACGTCTGAGGTTTACTTGTAAAAAAAAATTATTCTCAACACGATTTAATAAATGATTGTTCAATTATATTAATTAATAAAATATTTTTTTCATATTTGGTTAATGGTTGATAACTGTTAAATGTGTTTGTCTGTTAACTTTTTAACAACAAGTCGATTTAATTCAATTAAAATTAATTTTTCGCTCATTTGTTAATTTCATCAGTTTGCCTTCGGCTTCTCTGCTTCATCAGTGCCTTCGGCTTCTTTATTGTCAATTCTATCAGAATCTCCAGACGATGAAAATTAACCCCATGGAAGCCGATGACGATTACTAAGGGTGCTTCGCATTAGAACTAAGCCATTGAAATAGTATTCAAACGAGGAATTGAAAACACGATTTCGTGTAATGAAAGAAATTGCCTCTCTCTCTCTCTGTACAAGGATCAAATTTTTGACGTCATTATTTGCAAAAATTCCAAAACGAAAACTACAGCAAAAATCAGCTTCATTTTTGTATTTTAAAATGTACTTTGTTTTGGAAAGTGATTCATCAAAAATTTATCATTTTGTCAGGCATGTATAGGAATCTAGCAGGCAATAGAGATGTTATTGTTGTAAATTTTATAATAAAATAAGTTCAAAACCATCGAGTAAATTGCTTATTATTACGTAATTATTACATAAGGTTTTATAATGAGTGATTTATGCAAAATCCTGAACGTACTCAATCAATGCAGAATACTAAAAATTCAAAAAAAATCCAGAGCCAACCCACCCCAAGTAACCCTAAAATTTCTACGCGTTTTATAATAATAACACTAGTCGGTGATAGAAGTTTTGTAGCTTTTGCACACGTCTTCTGTCGACTTGATCAAAAAGAGGATCCAAGCTGATCTGGTGAAATTGACAATGTTGTAAGCATTTATGTAATCGAGATAAACCATAAATATAAAGTAAAAAATAGTGGACCGAGTGCAGATCCTTGTAGAACACTAGCAAGAATATGACAAAAATTTTATAGGTAAGTATGAGATCTGACTGCAGCAATTCACGGCTAAATGACGTTGTAGGCAAAATATTCAAAAATTCCTATACCAACCCACCCCCAATTAACTCCAAAATTTCTGACGCATTTAAGGAAACTTTCGATGAGGCCCGAAACAAAAACAAAGAGATAACGTTGTATTCCCTCTTTATTTCAACAGTCATAATTTATGAATGGTATTATTTAATGATAGAGTTATGACATATGCTGTCGAAACTCTATCAACAAAATGTCAAATAGTAAGCTGTACAATAATAGAAATGATGGAAAAGCAAGCATTAAAAGAAACATAAATAGTTTAAAAGGACAAAAATACGGATCTGTAAAGATTATTTAAAACCAGTTTAATTCGAATTACTTACGTCTGAAAAAGTAGTAATAAACGATAGAATCTCCGACCAACAAGATTTAAAAATTAGAAATTCAACAGGAAGATCAACAATACAACCAAAAAAATCTAAAGCAAAAAATCGAATACAATCTAGACATAACAACCTACCTACACGACAAGAAAAATCGAGTAATAATAGGAATAGAAAAAAGGAGAGGATATGAAGAGAAAAGAACGAAGGAAAAATGGTGCTGGAAAAAAAGTAAACCCACAAGTAAAATAAGAAGATAGAGGACTAACAACACGAAGGAATTAGAAACATTTTGAAAAATAAAACAACCGACGCCGACGGCAGAATCAAAATCAAAATATATACAACATTAATAAGATCAAAAATCAAGAAACCATAGTAACAAACGAGAAAGGACGTGACGAAGCAATTGTTAATCAAATTCGTAACAGCAAATAGGTGCCTGATTATACAAACTTCAATACCATAAAGTTGGTGCTTAATTTCAAGTCGTATTGTAACGCATAGAAGGCACATTGATTATAAAGACAAGTAAAGAAATAAATTTTAATATACCTACATATTATATTATCTTTATAGTAAAATGACAGGAGTATGTTGTCAGTATAAGAAAACTCCTTTTTTAAGCTAAAAGAGCAAGTACCTTTCTTTGCGGCTGCCTGATGGACGGCTGCGGAACGAAAGTCCTTAGAGTGGCCAAAGGCGCCGGAAGACCTGTTAACATCGGTTGCACGTGCACAGCAGGCGCCTGCAAATGATGCAGAGCACCCGCCGGATGTATTGGAACAGCTACCATCTTCTGGAGTGGAACACCCCAAGGCAGATACCAAGTTCCCGGATGATGTTGCATTGTTTCCGCGTTTCTTTTTCGTTTGTTTTATCTCAAATTAAATCGAATCAAACAGTCAATTTTAATATTTCCTCTTAATTTAATTCTAAAAAAAAATCTACCCCCGATTTTATTTAAAAAAATTACTTCACACTTATCTCACTTATTTTATTTAAATATATAACACTAACAATTTAGCACTTTCTCTTTCGTTAGATCTTTCTTTCTTTCTCAAAATGTTGTATACATGACTACGAATCCACTTGTTTGAATGTTCTCGCGTAATATTTTAACACAATGCACGCGGAGACACGTTTCGAATACTAATGGACCATCAGCAATATGATTCAAGCGGATTTCTTTTTGAGAATCATCCTTATTAAGTGATTTCTAAATTATTAAGGTTTATGTCATGATTTTATCATGAATTAAAGGTAGGGTTACGCTGGTACATCATCAGCTGTTATTAATTTATTTTATCTTAGTATTATTTTCTGTTTAATATTATTTCATACAAATTTTAATCAAAAATTGGTAATAAAATAAATCTTCGCGATGACTATAATTGTTTATATTAAAAAGGATTAATCTATGTATAATGCGGTGATTTAAAAAAGCTCCGAAACTACCGTTTTAACTTTTAATAGAGTGGGTGTACCGATGTGAGCGGGTAACACCGAACGACTGTTTGTAGCCAGCGAGAATCCGGCGCAGACTAAAAGCTCTGCCTTACGTTGTCCTCATAGCAGCTATCGTGTCTACGGCTGACGTACTAGTACCGCTTTTGCTGCGCTGTCGCGTTAAAACATAACGCTGGGCTCTGTAGAAAGTTTAGGCCGTGTTCTGCGATCGCAGAATAGCTGCCGGTGACCTGCGTTACGTTGCGTCTTTAATTTTTGCGCGTGCGATGCTGTATTACCTACTACCGTATTCTAGCTAGCCGCTTTATAAATATTCTTTTGAGTAATTATCGCCGTTCTTCCTTTTTGCAAGAGTAACCCTTAAAAAAAGCTCGGAAAAAGTTATTCTGTCTAGTCAGCATTTTAAGTATCTTTACACGAATATTCTTTTATCGATTTGGTTAAATTACACAGGCCAACAAAATAAAAAAAAAATTTGGTGCCTGAGATCTAAGAACTTATTTTAGATATACTGAATGTGCTGATTCTAAAACTGGCAGCAGATTTTTCCTATCAGCTCTAATTTTTGAGATAGATACTAATTGAATTTAGTTCAAATAAAAGACAAAAATAAATAAATCAACGTCTCTTTAACATTTAAAATAGAAATTTGGTACTTGAAACTAGGATCTAATCAGCCAAATATACCTGAAATTGTCCATCAACAAATATTCCTGGTTAACTGGTTAACCGGCAATACTTTTATTAGCTATTTTATACTTGGAATTCCCTATGATCCGATCTCCCCATACCTGCTCAACCCCGACTAATTGGTTTTGGAAACATAGTACCTGTTGTCTACCTTTATCCTTCTCGACTTAGTATATTGTGTAGTTTTGGCAAATAAAGTTGTGTCATAATTTTGTGTATTTTTTCGTCGTTTTCAAGTGTTAAAACGAAAACAATGGCATCCACAAGCAGGCGTAGCTGTGTAAACCATCCAGATGTTTTTTTTGTTATGTATGTGGCGAATACACTGTGAAAAAAAGTAGAAAAACTATTTCTGAATTTGTGAAAAGGTCTTATCATGCCTATTTTGGTGTTCATTTGGGAGATCAAGATAAATCTTGGGCTCCACATGTGTGTGTAAAACATGTGTTGAACATTTGCGACAATGGACAATTGGAAACAGAAAGTGCCTGAAATTTGGTGTACCAATGGTTGGGAGGGAACCACGTAACCATTATGATGACTGCTATTTTAGTCTCGTTAATATTAAAGGCATAAATAGGAACAATCGACATAAATGGACATATCCTGATCTAGTTCTGCAAGAAGACCTGTACTGCACTCTAATGAAATACCCATTCCAACCTTCAGTAGTTTCCCTGATATCCCGGAAGATGATACAGATACATCAACATCTGATGAAGTTCAAAGAATGCAATCAGAAAACGACAGTGAATTTGAAGCACATTTAACAACTCCTCAGTGTTTTAATCAACAAGAACTGAACGATCTCATGAGAGACCTAAACCTCTCGAAGGAGTGTGCTGAATTACTGGCATCCAGATTAAAAGAAAAGAACCTTCTTTATCCAGGCACTAATGCTACATTTTATCGTAAGAGAGAAAAGGATCTGCTGCCTTTTTTCACTCAGGAAAATCAGCTGGTATTCTGTAACGATATAAATGGGTTTGCCATATTATACTTCAGACGATTGGCGCCTTTTCATTGACAGTTCAAAACGTAGTTTAAAATGTGTCCTTTTACATAACGGTAACAAATATGCCGCAATTCCTACTGGACATTATACTACCATGAAAGAGGAGTATAAAACAATAGCACAAGTTTTGAATCAAATTAAATACGAAGAACATCAGTGGGCAATTTGTGTTAATTTGAAAATGGTGAACCTTCTCCTTGGACAGCAAAGTGGTTATACGAAATACCCCTGTTTTGTATGTCTTTGGGACAGCAGAGCTAAAGATCAGCACTGGGTTAAGAGAAATTGGCCTTCAAGGAAAACAAAACGTAGTGAACGAAGCTTTGGCTACGAGAGAAAAAATCTTACTACCACCCTTGCATATCAAGTTGGGGCTTATGAAGCAGTTTGTGAAAGCGTTAGATCGAGATGGAAATTGTTTTGGGTACTTGTCACGTAAGTTTCCTAGGATTAGCATGGAAAAACTAAAAGCTGGTATATTTGATGGTCCTCAAATAAGGCAACTTATTAACGATTCACAGTTCACCACATCAATGAATGAGACTGAATCTAACGCTTGGGGTTCATTTGTTCAAGTAGTTCAAAATTTTCTTGGAAATCACAAAGCAGACAATTACATAGAATTAGTGGAAACTATGCTTTCAAATTTTCATATTCTGGGTTGTAACATGAGTATAAAAGTTCACTACCTCCACAGCCACCTAGATCGCTTTCCAGAAAATTTAGGTGACTATAGTGAAGAACAGGGAGACAGATTCCATCAGGATATTAAAACTATGGAAGATCGATATCAAGGACGATAGGATAGCAACATGATGGCCGACTACTGTTGGAGCCTTCAGCGAGACTGCACCAGTAAACTCCATGCTAGAAAGTCGTATAAACGAAAATTTGTAGGTGATAGTGACTAATATGAGTATGAATGTATGTTATCTACTTTTTATAATAAATATTTAATATGTGTGTTTTTTTAGTGGCTATAGTCATAGTTATAACGTAAAATATATATAGAGGTTAAAAAAAGTAAATAATTCCTATTTTAAAAACTAGATCTGATAGACAAAATCTGATGGCTATTTCGGATTCTCCATCCAAAAATTACCAAGGAACAGTTAAAAAATCGCCGGCACCAAAATGTGTGTTGGCCTGTGTTATCAATCTAGAATTTAAAGAGGTAGATAATTATATGTATCTGGGTTCGTTAATAAATGACAAATGTAACGAGGAAATAGAGATAGATTTAAGAATAATGAAGAGTAACAGAAGTGCTAGTGAACTGTATTAAGGTCCAAACGAATTTCTATAGAAGAACAAAAATAAGAATATACAAAACTGCCATAAGGCCAACTTTATTATATAGAGGAGAAACATGGACGCTGAACAAAAGAGCGCAAACAAAGATAGAAACAGGGAAAAGAAAAATATTACGCCAAATTTTTGGAGGGAAACGAACTGAAGTAGGATGGGAAAGACGGACGAACCAGGAAGTGTACGACACATTTGGTAAACCAAAAATCAGCGATATGTTTAAGTCAAGGCGATTACAATGGGCAGGGCATCTGGAAAGAATGGAAGAAGAAATAGTAGTGAAAACGATAGGCTGGAGAGAACCGGAAGATAATAGGAAGGGCTCCCAGGACAAAATGGAGCGAAGTCATCGCCGAGGATTTAAAAGAGAAGCAAATTGGAGAGAGAAAGCAAGAAATAGGAAGGAATGGAAATCCATTACACAGCTATGGGGACGAAAGGCTTGCTTAAGGCTTATATATATTTCACAAATAAATTTGTTCTAAGTTTTCTAAATGTAGAACATTTGAAAACTAGTTCAACCTCTTTCTTTGATACACATTTTGTGACGCTTCTTTTGGATGTAAGCTTTAGGAGATCTCAAGTCTAAGATCTCAACACCAATCACTCTTGCAGATTTCTGGTAGTAATTTGTGAAAAATTCTTACAAGCTTCCATAAAACGATCAAGTGTCAATTTACCAATGCCCAAGGTCCAAGCAGGGTATTTCTGTGTTAGTCTAACTATTATTTTATATTCAAGTGGGATAACTACTTGTGTCCTTATTTACAACCACATTGCATTGATTCTCATAATATAATCGCCGAAATTAATTTTCCTAAACATTCTAAAAGTAGGAGACGTAATTCTGATTCTCCGATGTCTTAATTTTTGCCTAAGGCTGGATTGAGCATCCTTCAACCTTCTAAATTTTTGTTTGAGCTGTTCGGTCTTACCGCGGAGTGTGAGGAGATTTGTGTGACTAGAAAGGTGGAGACTATGTCGTGACTTTGCCCTAGTATGGTTCTTATAATATGCACCACGTTTTCACAAATGGTGGAGGCCTGTCAAGATCCAACTCCCCAAGGTATTGAATTAACTGATTCTCAAACCGATGGACCCCTTCTAAGGTAGATCTGGGCAGCACCCTCGCGTGGATGCTTAAAAGTGGAATGTCTAAATCTCCACGAATTTGTGCGTTGGATACAAACCACGGAGCTGCGACGATGATGCGTAAGACGAGATTAAATAAATAAAAAGCTTCAGTTTTAAATTCAGAGAGCTTTTCCGACAGAGGAAAGGATACACCTCGTTTTCGGACGGCGCTGTGTTCTATTTGCTAAGAATCTTAAATGCAAAATGTTTTTCACTGTTCTTTGCACATGCCTCAACCATTTCATACGTTCGGCTCTAACAAATTGGGTTAGTGTTGCTTTTCCATACCGCTGCATTATTTCTCGGTTACTTCGCCGTTACCATTTAATTCTCACTTCTCTCAAATATTCTTCTAATAAGGGAAGACCTGCAACTGTCACACTCCGATTCCGATGAAACTTTACAAATCGAGTACTTTAATATAAGAGATACGTATTTTTCTGTTTCGATTTTGGGGTACAAACCCGTCGAAAGTTTGGATGATTTTCTAATTTTTGAAACTATTTCCTAAACTATGAGAGATATTCAATTTTCATCTTAATATAATTTGCAGGGCGGCCCCAAGAATGACGCCGTCCATTTTCGCAAAAAGTTCATAACGGGGGACAGCGTGCCCTATACCCCCCAATTTTTTTCCTTATTATTAATTCCTTATTTTCTTAATCATCAAAAAAAGACCGCTTTTATGTAGACAACGCCGATGTAAAATTTCGAAAATTATTAATAGTAATAATAGAAAAATAATAATCGAACTTCGAAATCTGCTGGGTGCTCTATACCCCCCATTTTCTTTTATTCAATATTTTCCTCATCGGAAAAAATGTCTCTTTTACATAGAAAACGGTGACGTATAATAAATTTGGATGATTAATAATAAAAATAACAACGGAGTAATAACAATTCTTGGTTAAGAATAACCAACAATTGTTATTCACTTTAAATATTTCTTAATTTAGAAATGTATCTACACGGCAAGCTAAGTCTTTCCAAATCTTTCTATGACTAACATACTATACCGGGTGTTTCTGGGAGATAGCTCGCCCCTATAATATCTAAAATATTTGAGATAGAGAAACGAAATTTGGGAATTATGTACGGAGCTTTGACATAGTCGATACATTCTTATCACTTCCGCTTTTACCGGAAATGACTTTGATTTTCGATTTTTAAATGGGACTACCTGAATATTTTTCGATAGTTTGATTCGAGATAACATTTTGAGTAGGTACAACTGCAGCAACGATATTTTTTGATATAAAATTTTCTTTTTCAATTTTTTTTCATCGAGAGTGCTTTAAAGTTCTTAATATGCTCAGGTGTACATGATACGAACAAATTTTTTCATTTTTATTTATGCCCAGTTTTTTTAATGCATTTTTTACAGGTCCAAAATTTAGTTTTTATGTTTTAATATAATTTTTCCAAATGGGAACAGGGTGGCTCACTAAATCATAACGAAAGAGCATTGAAGTACCTTCATTTTGATACCCTACATTACTATCGACTATGTCAAGAAATGTCTCGTACATAATTCCCAAATTTCGTTTCTCTATGTACTACACGAAACTTTAATCGGTTGTAGAAATATAAATCATTTTATCAGTGTATAGTTAGTTACTTCGCGTTTAATATATTTCCTATGTAAGTATCTTCCGTTCGCAGATCTCTAGTTTTTCTGCCTCAGCCATAAGTCCCTGTTGATCAAGAGATACTATTTGATTTCAAATGTTTCTCCATTGCTCCAGCACACCGATCTCGTTTTACCATCCTGGCTGCAATCTCCCAGACTCTAATAGCCATACACCCAAGCACACAAAGTTCTTAATCTTTTCGATTTGCATTTTTCTCCCATTTTTTAAATGAATCGCCATTTCTTTTCGTGTGTCTTGTACAGTTTTTGTGTCTTTCATGTACACACATATATTTGGTTTTCTAATCGCTTATCTTCCGTCCCACCTCCCTTGCATTTGCTTCTAACCTTCTGGTTATTCTTTCAAGTTCCTTCCTTGCTATCGCAAGTATCGTTATAATGTCTGCATACGCTAGACATTGGTGACTTTTTTATTATTGTTCCAGTCCAATTTATTTTACTCTCTTATTTATTGAAATAGCTTGATATTATACTGAATAAATTTAATCTATCACTTAATTTTCATCTTTGTAAATAAATTATTTTATGTAAATTAACACCCACAGAACGCAAAACCGAAACACAGGTCCGATTCCCTTGTTACAAATTAGCCTCCCGGTTTATATTCAAAGCTAAATAACACTAACCGGCACGATTTTTATAACTGACTTAACAATCTAAAATTTTAATATTTTGCATTGGGATAAGTTTCTAAAGCTGTCTGACGCATCTTTTAAAAACGTTTGCAAACATTTTCTGGGAAAACAAAAGAGCTAATTTGCTAAAAAAAAATTCCTGTTAAATAAGCAACGATGAGTAACGAACAGGAGGAATGATTCCATCAAGATATTGCAGAAATGGAAAAACGATATCAGGGTAGATAAGATCCCGTCATTATTATTGCGTATTGCTGGTTTCTCATTAGAGGAGGCAACAGCCAACATAATAGGAAGAAATAACTCTATTTATGCCAAACTTTGATATGTCAGTAATTTTCCTTTGTGCACAGTTAAGTGTTTACGTTTAATTTGTTCTAAGTTCTTGTCGCAATCTCACCCGAAACTGCGTAGTTTGTGCTTAACAATCTAAGATATACATCGCGCAATTTATACAAATTCACGCACATCTACGCGAATTGAACTGTGTTACACAGTTTCCTGGGAATTGCGTTTACTAGGATTTATGAGGCGTTGTTCGATCAATATTCCTAATCCCTCGTCGCCGAAACAGCTACACACACCAAGCCGTTCACTTCACAAAGAAACATTTGTAATAGCCGTATATAGGAGTTTTGCAAGTTGGCATTAATCGAATGCTTTACATTTTTTTCCTCTTTTTATTCGGCGACTTTACATTCGACAAATCTCGCTATTATAATAGATGCATTTCGTACTAAAATCTTAGTTCGCTCATGTTATTATCGACGGGTTCTTTTGTTAAATTCCATGTTGTATATCTTTGGAAAGTGGGTCACTACATCGAGTGATTTACACGAAGATATTGATCATGTAAGAGCATATGAAGTCCATTAGCGCGAAGAGAATGGACGTGTAACTGAATAATGATCTAGGAAGACCCGTAGCGTGTGTTATTTGTAATTATTACCTTCTGTTGTAATCGTATACGATAATGTTTACATAATTATCTAATATTTGATTTAAAAAAATCATGTTATATCAGGCAGGTAATTTAAAATATCCCTAACTTTCTTGAACAAAAATTTTTTAACTATATATTTTGTTTAAAAGTTTACCAACATACACGTATTATACATCCGTAAACACAACGCTTTGAGTTAGGAGGAGGACCAGGAATTTAGGGTCCTGATAACCTTTGCACCAGGAATGTCACATACTTTGTTGTCCTCGTCGAGTCAAAATTCCGCATATACGCACGTCACGCATTGCAGCGTTGTTGCCGACGACAATAATACAGCGTCATACACATAAATTTATTAGCTCAAAAACTTTTTTAATATGTGCTTATATCGTTTTCGCGCGTTGAATCTCTAACGCGAAACATACAAGCACGCTTTTCGTTGACGGGTAAATGTAAAAAAAGAATCGCGAATCTAATATGACGTAGTGTCTACAGAACGAGACGGGCACAATGTGTAATGATCGTACGGTTTGAAAAGTCGTTTGCCAAGTATTCTTATTCGAAAAAAATATATTAAATAAAATACAACATTGTTGCGAGTATTTTAGGGATTCATATACGAATTTACAAATTTAAAATGTAATTTTATGTGAAAGCCCTTCTTCTTCATCGTCGTTTTGGTTGTTTGATTACTTCACTGTTAATTATGAAATTATGTCTTGATCCATAATTAAAATCCTTAATCAGAATATCAGATACAAACATTCTTGTTAACGAAAAAAAAAACATCCGTTAACAATCAAACTTGTCCATATTTAACATAGTTCATATCAAAGATTCTGAATCTTTAGAACATATACTGGTGGCCCATCGAAAACGAAACGAATAGTATATAAAAACAGGAAAAAAAAACATAGAAACACTCATCTATCTAAAAATTCTTTAACTGAATAATAACACCGTGATAGTAAGAAGGCCTTTAAGGCATTCTTGAGATTAGTATAGCAATTGACTGCATTTATCTGATCACTCAACCTGTTATAAAATTTAAATCCCATGTAGAGTGGGTTATTCTCAAATGTGGATAAACGGTGAACAGGCAACACTGTACCTATTTAACTCACGTGGAGTTCTATAGACCACCAGTACTGATTCCAATATGTAAACACACGGTAATGGTAAAATTCCTAGCTCCCGGAAGAGGTCCCTGCACGAATGCCGCCTGGTCACACCCCAAATATTCAAAATTGTCCAAAACATGCAAAATAACAATGCTTCAAAACCTCTCTGTCTGTGATTCTTGCTAATCTATAAATGGCGTAACATACAGAAGATAAATCAGTCGCCAGTTGTTCAACATGAGTCGACCAACCCAAATCAGTTATATTCAAACGCAAACTATTGCGTCCAACCGAGTCCACAAAATTATTTAACGTTAGCTGCATATTCGTGAGTAGACTATCCACGTTTTCATCTGAAAGACAATAACTATTATCATCAGCATACATAACCAGGTTTCCTAAAGTTATGACATGTGGAAGATCATTCGCAAATAGAATAAAAAGTAGTGGCCCTAGGATGGAGCCCTGTGGAATACCTATGGTCACGGCCACTTTTGACGACATTCGACCATTAACTACTTGTTAAATAACTTGTCCGGTAGCAAACTGTGGTTCACCATATCGAACGCCTTAGATAAATCCATAAAAATATCAATGTACATCTTTCTGTTATCGACTTCCGCGTATACAGTAACTTCATTATGGCCGTAATTGTCGATTTACCACTCAGAAAACCATGCCGAGTTGGATCAATTATCTCATGCTTATTTATGAAGTCAATTATTTTTAGAGAAGCTATCTTCTCCATTATCTTGGAGATAGGTGACAATATAAAAACTGGTCTCATATTTAAACGTGTGAGTGCTTCTGTTTTTCTAAGGGTGGAACGGTTGTTCTTTAAGCCTTTTTTTTTCCTCTTAAGGAAAAGACTACTACAGCCATTTGAAGTTTGAGTGGAACGTGTTGGGCTCAAAGTGTGGCTCGATTTTATCCTGTTCTGCTATGCTCGCGACTCAAGGAGAAACTCTGTGTAATTACCGGATCCTTCGGTCTGGAGGCCTCTGTCAGGAACCCTAAGGTCAGCAAGACCTTAGGGTCTTCCTGACCATTGGAGATGAACAAAGGTGCTGCAACGTGCTGCTCTGCATGTATGGGCAGAAAGTTCGCCAAATTTCTCAACTCGAAACATCCTACTCGAGAGATAGGACCGAATTAAAACTGTCAAGTTCGGATTAATCCCATCGTGCCATACCGAGTCAAATGCGGACCCGATGTCTAGAAACTCCGCACCGGTCGAATGTCGCATCTTCAGACCATTGTGCACTTCCTCCGCAATACGCAGCTGTTGGAAATCAGCCGATAAGCCCTCAAGAAAAGCGAACTGCTCAACAGAGAGGAAATTACCTTCCCTGATGGCATCGCGAAGCCTGTCGCAAATAATTGCTTCGGCTATCTTCGACAAGTTGGACTTATCGGTATGTAGCTAGATGGTAAAAGCGGGTCCTTACGAGGATTGCGCTCTTGGGCAATTGCTTTAGAGCGGTGTTCATGGTCCCAAGGGCCTTGCCATTTTTTCGGATACTAACATGTTGGCCTTTTTTTCCGACTCACGATTCGAAGCGGATCACCATGCTTAAGAGGAATGTTCATAGTTGTCAACAGTTCAAATTTGTTCATAAACTCAAGAGTTATTTTTCATAATTATTATTATATGAGGTTACACAACATCTACCATACGAGATGTCCAAACGATGGTTAGACAGAACTTCTCGACGAGCAGCCAGCAAAGCTGGACAACAGGGGCAGCAGCAGTTCTGACCACAAGTGTCCTTATCAGGGCACATATAGCGGCGGTAAACGTAGAAGACTTGATGATGGACATGGAGGACATCAGGACCACCTTGATAGACGTCGCGTCGCATAGAAGAGATGTCTGGAAGAAACCGCAGCACAACGTTTGATTCGAACTCTCCAGGGGGCCTGGTCGCAATGTTACACTGGTCCACTAGATGACGCTCAAAGATCAACGAGTGCCAGCCTATCCGCTTTACCAGACACCTTCACCCTGCCTATGATCACCTTTACATTGGCGACTATCGCCACCCTTGGTGTAAATCTGTTTCCTACCTCGGAATGATTCTCCATCAACATGTCAGCACGGTTATTGATCGCTTCGGTGCCGCCAGGTCAATGGTCTATCCATTTCTCTGCGTTAAAAGCCTGCTTCTCTTGAGGCTTAAACTCCTTATATATTGCATGTTCCTGCGTCCCGTTCTCACTTATGGTGCGCTGACTTGCTCGTGTGTGGCCAAGACACATCTACAAAGACTAGAAGTCCAACATGCAATAAAACTGGCGACCAATACGCTGAGCAGAATGGGCAAGTCCTCCAATCAGATCGTCGCTGAAACCGCCGGCCTAGATCCAGACCTCCCCTCCTCGTACAACCGTCAGGAGAGCCCAGGATGTTCTCATCCATCAGAACCGAGACTTCCAACTCGCTCCCACAAAGAAGACACGCTATACCTGCATTTAAATAACTCACAGTCAGGATGGGCTGTTTCCATGGTAGACAATGGGGCTTAGGAGTTTTGCTCAGCCCTAGGGAGAGTATGTAGTACCACAGCAGCAGCACGGCCAAGGAGATACAAAAAAGAAAAAGGCGATGTTGGCCCAGGAACAAACGGTGGACAGTCTCCGGCTGTCAAATCACCGAGAGCCCCTTCAAGGTTTAAATTTCCATTATAAAGCCAAATAAGGATCAAATGTCCCCCTAAAATTAAAAACAGATATCTTTGATCTCCTGTCTCGTCAAGATAGTAGAGATCATGATTCTGGCTCCTCTCAAAAAAGACCTGTTTGTAAGGGAAATCATTCAGGACTGTTTTGTTTGAAGAAGGCCATCCGCGACGCCCTAGAGAGCCGTGAAACACTAAGCGCGGTTTTTCACGATATCGCCAGAGCTTTTGATAATGAGGGCCTAATTTATAAAATGCCATCTAATGGCATTAATTCCAACTTCATACGAGTCATCCAATTTATCTCCAAGAAAGAACTTTTTGCAGTTGCCGGGATGCCACAGGGCTCTCTTCTCGCCTTGAGCCGTTTCCTCGTCTAAGTATCGGACTTACTCAAAACATGCGATGTTGAATTGGCAATATATGCTGACGATATAGCTTTGTACACCTCCAGCACTGACGTAACTCAATTATGTCGTGGACTCCAACATTCGTTGGAGGAAAGTCTTCATCGACGATTTCAGACTCCCCTGACGTTCATCTGGATTATATTTGGGAATGTTTCTGGATTCCCACTTCACGCCACGTTACTAAAATGATCGAGAAATTTAACGCAAAAAGCTGCCTTTATCCTCTCCTTTATTCCAAATGCAATCTATCACTAAGAATCAAAATTCTTATATGTATATTACTGGTTCGTGCGTCCTTCATTACCTGTAGTGCCCTGTTGCTATCAAGCATGGCAAAATCACATTTAGTTAGTTTGGAAACGCTCCAACGGAGGTCCCAGCAAAGGATACAAAAACAGGCAATCCAGTGATAAGACTATCCAACCTCAATCCCGACAGACTTTCTAGACCCAAGGTCGTCACTATATGGGCACTACCAACAGACGTCCACGAAAACAAGTAGAACTATGCGTTTCCACCATTTTGAGTCATCTTAGATGCAGTTTCAGCTTTGAAGCGCTATCAGAGAGGATAAAGGAGCTCAAGAACTTGTGTTCAGCCTTAGAGGAGAAGAACGACCACCGTATTTTAGTAAGGCAGAGACCCTGTAGTTCCATGGCCCGCACGATCTCAGAAGAAATTTTCAAAATAGGATTATGTTGTGCAGAGGAAAAAACTGTCGACATTTCCAATAGTTTCTCTAATTTTTTTAAGTTACTTGTTTAGTGAGACTGCGCCGATGGTTTTAGAAAGAAAAGAGCGGTGTCTCGATTCATTGGACCACATCTATTATGGTGTCTCACAAAAAGCCTCATGAAGGCGCATCTCCAACAATTCAAACATCTTTAAATGTCAAATGTAGATATGTATTCATACAAGTTATGTAAATGGTCATGTATTTGTATTTGTGTATCTGATTGTTTGATTCTGTATTGGGTGGTGGTACAGCAGCAGTGGTTTCCAAGCTGTGTTACTTATCGGATTAACACCAGTAATATGTGTATTTAATTTAAAACATTTAATTTGGATAAAATGTTTGCGCAAAATTAATGAAAACGTTGCTTTCCCTAACGAATTGCTTATTAGATTTATGTTGGCCATAGCTGGGGGGTAAATTATCTTTAGCGTAACATGAAAAATGACGTTAGCGGTCATATTATTAGTGAATACATTCTGTGAGTATAAATACAGTCGTCTTGAATGAATTATAGCAATGCGGCATACCACGATAGCACAAAATATAATAATTGCAATGCGGCAAATTTATCAAAAGTGTGAGTCACGAAATGCCTAGATTGAAACTCCGGAAGAAGGGTACCGTTTTATCGTTTGATGATCTGAATACACATAACTGCAGAGTTGTAGGGCATTTCCGTTTCGTCAGTAGCAGAGAGTCTTGTGTACGTTGCCGTTTACAAAGTTTGAATTTTTTTTCGAAAGGTAAACATAGAATCACGTAATATAGGTCTATCACGTGGGACATATAAATATTCTATAAAACGGAAACAATGATGTCACGTGTGTAGGCAACATAGACGAAACAGATTAAAATAAATGTGTTTCTTGAAGTTCGTATGTTTCAGACAACCGAAAATAAAATATGTGTGTACAAACTTGATCATCTATACTTATACGTGGAATATACGAAAGAATCTAGAGAATGTTTCTACCTAGCGATGAAACAACAGAGCTATACATAGAGGGCAGCAGAATCGAATTGTTTTAGTCTAATAAACTAGTTTTTTCCTACACAATCTACCAACATAAACTCTGGACTCATTAAAAATAATAGTAATACAAAAAAATTAAGTTTTAGCCAACGATTGGGCAATCTCCAGTATAAATCAATATCTACAGACGTTTGATGAAGAAACAGTTTCCTCGATTTCTAAATTACAGTGCCATTGTTTGATCTAAACTCCCGATTGTGCAATACAAACAATTACAACAAGCTATCTCGCTTGTTTACTTCAATTCTCCTTACAATATACAGACGTGTATGTACAGCGTACGTGAACAAGACTTTACTAGACAACTGACGATCTGATTGTAACGATTTATTTTCATTATTACTGGAAAAGGAAGCTGCATATTTCCCACAGCGTCTATTAAATAAATCGTCGCTAATATACGAGTTTTTTTTCCTATTTGAAATCGAAGATAAAACGTTTGATACATTTTTTATTGCTTTCTTAATAAATTCTACCTTCTTTTTTTGCCCTCTATAGTTCCCTTTAAGCGTCAAGTTCCTCTTTTCCTTAAAGGGCAAACGTTTTCGGGCGTTTCTTTGATCCCTATATTACCACATGTCAGTATAAATTCCTTCTGAATATTGATACGTTTCACTTTGCCTTTTTTCGACTTAAATAAAAAAGATGTGAACTGTATATATGTGCGTATGCACATCCAATCATATTTAAAATCCGCGCATTTATTCGTCTGCTTCTTCTGAGAAATTCGAATTAAATCAAAACCATATCGGCTTCAATATATGATGTGGGTGCACAAAAAATTCTTCATCATGGAGGATTTAATATCGGATTTCTTGAAACAAAATATAAGAAAATAGTTCGGTGAACAGTTCTATGGAGACGTTTCTTTTCCAAGGTATAGTCAAAAGTATCATTAAAAAGAATGTCAAAATTCCTTAAAAAACTATAGAACTAATGAATTGCTATATTCAGCAGTTTCTCAAGCTTAAAGAGTGTGTTCTTACCGTTTTGACATTATCACCATTGCACAAGCAGATATTACCATTAGCAAACATAACCAATTTATTGTATTAATTCAAATTATAAACATTAGTGGTCCTAAGGTAGGTCTCTAAAGAACACAGAACGAGATTGAATAGCATTAAAGTGGGCCGATCTATGTCAATTCTGCCACGCCACGATATCTATGAGCTCAGATTTTAATACAGTGTTGGAAAAAACCAATATGTCTATATCTTTGCTTATATACAGGGTGGAGCATTAGTGCGAGGAAGTCCAATTACTCCTGTATTATAAGAGAAATGAGAAAATGTTATTAAGATAAAAGTTGAAGCGCATAAGGGACTATAACCTAAAAATATTTTTAACCATACAGGGTATCAAATAAATACAGGGTAAACTAACACATTAGAAATCTTCCTAGCGCATGTTATGAAATTCATGCAAAACTTCCCATATCTTCTAAAGTAAACTGAATAACATGGCAAAGCCCTATATTATAATAAAGGTAAGACCTAGAAGAATCGTAAACAGTGAAAATATACAGGGTGTTACATTTAAAACAAAGTAAGTTTAGTTTACCCTGTCTTTATTTGACACCCTGTATAGTTAAAAATATTTTCGGGTTATAGCTTCCCATGCGCTTCAACTTTTATCTTGATAACATTTTCTCATTTCTCTTATAATACAGGAGTAATTGGACTTCCTCGCACTAGTGGCCCACCCTGTATATACCTATATTTGTACATTAAATTAAATAAAATTTAATTTCCATGGTGGACTGTGGTGGTGGTGTGTGAGTGATAGTTAAATAAATAATAAAAGATATTATTCTCACGAATTTCTTTAATGAATCGGCTACCGGTTTCGAACTTATACGTTCATCTTCATAGCCCGAAATTGTAATGACCTCTGAAAATTAAACTGAACACACTAACAAACTTGAAAATAAGTGACTGTTGGTTTATCTCTTGGTTAAAATAAATTAATAAAATATTAAAATTAACACGAACATTACAAACACATTAAAACATTCGAGAATTTATTTAATCAAAATTATTTGGTTAGAGTAATATATTAAGCACTGGAAATTTAGAAGAGAATGAATTGTCAAAATTATACGTACACACATGTAATGCTATGGATATTTCGAGAAAATTTTAAGAAAAACAGAAGTCAAGAAAAACAAAACAAAAAAAGGGAACATTTTGGAAAAAAATGGAAAAGTCAGGTGAAGGAGAAAAGTTCTTTTTTAAAAAGAAGAAAAGACATTAAAAGTCAAAAGTTTTGAAAGAAGAAAAGACATTAAAAAGATAGAAGGACAAAAAGAGACGAAAAGGAAAGAGAAGAAAAAGTAAAAAAAATTTTCCTGAAGAAGATATAACAGTTTTAAAAACATTTAAAATGTAAAAGTGAATAACAGCCCCTGGGGAAAATAATTACGGATTCAAACTCAAGCAAACTCAAAATTCAAGTGTAACGAAGACAGGAAGAACAGAGCGACAGATTTTTTTATTTACATAATAATTTAAGGTAAGAGAGGGTGGTTTTAGGTTAAAAAAAAATGGTAAAGATTTTAATATATGTATGATTTGATTTTTGACATAACATTATATATGTATGTATATAGGTACATACATATATGTATGTTGCTTGAGTTTGTACTCCAGTTAGTTGAACAGCAAATTTAGTGCAAGTATGAATCGCCCAAACAATCTGCAGTGTTCGGGCATTGAAAAAGGCAAAATGATTGCCCTACGAGAGAATGGATTATCCATTGGAGAAATAAGTGAGATCCTTCACAAATCGGTATGTATTTATTTGGATAAATTTATTTGCACTTGTATTTTTTTTCTTTGGTGAGAAATCATTTACGAAGTTTTCACTTTTTCCGATTTTCAATTTGTGAAATTGCTTTTTAGAAAAGCACTATCCAACGGTGGGTCCAACGCCATGAAGTTGAAGGGCATGTAAATAAACATCGTCATTCTGGTCGATCAGAGAAAAAAACAACAGCAGCAGAAGATGAGGAACTTCTTGCAACTGCTAGAAACCATCCATTTTGGACATCTACAAAAATATTACAGAAAACAGAAGTTCCACTATGCACCAAAACAGTTAGGAGGCGGTTACAACAAGCCGGCCTGAAATGCTTTAAAGCTGCAAAAGCAGTAGATTTTACGGAGAACATACTCAAATTCGAAGAGAATTTGCTTTCCAAAATCTGAACTTTAATTGAGAAAATACCATATTTTCGGACGAAAAAGTTTTTAGAAGCAACGAAAATGTGCATAAAGTGGTAGGTATATAGGCCAATAAATTAAGGTATAAAGTGAGATATGTGTCTAAAATTGAGAGATATGGGACAAATTTCATCGGCCTTTTGGGGATGGATGGTCTCTGCAGGGATCTGACGATTTGATGGCCATTAGTGGCAGATTAATCGGAAATGGTTACGTCGCCAAATAATGAATATTACACCCAATATTAGGTATGATGTGTGAGGTGTTGCTGTCTTATAAGTTTAGCATCCAATAATGGTATGCCTCGTTGCTGTTCTATTTCAATAGTAAATTGAAGGTGTGAATTAAGGTAGTGTAAAATAGTGTCGGCTTGGTCATACGGTATGGCACAAACGCTGTCATCACCATATTTCAATAAAAAAGGTAATTCAAACGGTAATTGGGAGATGACCCCATCCAGGAGAAAATCCATCACAATTAAGGCCAGAATGGGACTGATGGAAGAACCCATCGGTGTATCAAAAGTTTGTAAATAAAATTTCTTGTCACAAGCAAAATAGCAGTTGTCGAAAGTAAACTTGATTAACTCTAGCATGGATTGTAATGATAGAGTTGTATGTGACTTGACAAGATCCAACTTTTGTTTTATAATGTCTAGCAGTAATTGCAAGAGAATGTTGGTGAATAGGGAAACAATATCTAATAAAATTAAGATGAAGTTGGATGGAAGAAATTTGGAGAGGTAGTAGGTGGCAGAGTTAATGGAACTAACTATTGGTCAAAGTGTAATATCGGGTTTATGTATTTTGGGCAAACATTATAATTTGGGAAAAGTTGAATTATAGATAGTGAGATCTTTCAATTGTTGGTCTGACAATTGTTTGGTGGAGGCAATTTTTCGTAGGAGAGTATTATATTTCCTCTGTACAGTTTCTGTTGGATCACTATATACTATAGAAAATTTAACAAACCAAATATGTAGTCATTTTCTTCAAACCTTTCAATCAATTATCAATAGCTAAATATACTGCTATGACGATTAGGAATTTATCCACTGTTGTCTAAGAAAAAACACCCTTAGATTACAAAAATCATATTGTGTACAACGTACCGTGGTTGGGATGTCAGAGCTGCTACATAGGTCAAACATCACAATGGCTTAAACACCGCTTAAGCCAACGCCGTAGTGATTATCGTTTGGGAAAGAGATCTTGCGCTTTGGCTAATCATTCGGAAGAAAAAGATCACAATTTTGATTTTGACAATGTCAAAGTATTAGATTCAGATACCAACTACAAGAAGAAGCTCTTCCTCGAAATGTCTCACATACATAAACATAGTACCGTCAATTTTAAATCAGACACTAATTAATTAAGATTAACATTTACTGCAACATTCTGCAACACAACAATAGTTGAATTATTTTGGTACAACCTGTATTTTCAACCAGCTGTTCTCGATCTATTTCCCTGTTGATGCCTTTGTTTTTTGTTTTGGTTTTTTCCTTTACTGTACCTATTTCGTATCACTTGTCTTTATCAATTTTTACAGTTTAAAATATCAGATCGTGTTTGTCTTGTGTACATCAGTCTTCTCTTCTGAATTAATTTTACTTTAAATTTTAATATGTTTTCAATTTTAATTAATTGCTTCATTTTTTAAACTTGTCAAAATTACGTTTAAATTACGTTTTCGCATCGAGTTTGCAACTTATATCATCTCCACTGTAAGTATTCAATTAATTTTGAATTTTTTGGGCATTATTGTAAAAAGAAAACCCCTTTTTAAATATTATAGTTTATACTCCCGAGGAAGTTCTGAATAAAGAGCGAAATATTGAGTTTATGAAAAAAGGAGACTCGTTTCTCTTTTAATCACCATGTAATGGAACGGTCTTACTTTATGCTATTTTGTGAAAAAACGGTCTTGTAATGTGCTAATATGTGTTTAAAATCTTGAGCGCCACGGTATATGAGCAAATTCCCCACGATGACGAAAGCTACTGATACCGAAATAAAGAAATTGATTCCCCTGACTAGCAAAATGTCGGTCGCAATCACTCTAACGTAATAAAGAAAACATAGACTTACTTACTTACAAACTTTCTTTCTTTATACGTTCCCAAGACGTGCGGTAAACGGAGGATTTATAATATTTTAGCAATAAATAATACCACAAAATATACAGTCTTATTTGTTACTGAATAAATAAAAAGGCAGCAAATGAACGAATAACAAATATATTAAATAATAATATTGAACGAAATCTTAATATTAAATGCACCTTTAGTCAATTTAACAACTACGCAATTAAATGACTAACGAATTAACAAAGCTAAATATCTATCTGAAGTTAAGAAAACAACAACGGCAAAATTGATATAAAATAATAGTTAACTTATTTTTATATTTTTACGAGCTCGTATTTCTAAAATATAATAGTTTTGTGGCCAAATACCTTTACGAGTGCTTCTCTCTTCGCGTACGCTCGTTGACGCCGTTCCTTCCAGCCGAATGTCCGCTTCTTTCTTTCGGCTTTGTCTTGGGGCTTCGGGCGTGTCCTTTCTTGCTGTTTCATCTTTACCAGTATTTTTACATATATTGGCTACGCGCTGGACCTTCCCAGTAATCACGGTTAAAACCGTTACATTTTTTAGCTATTAAGAATATATAAGCGTTTAACACAGGGAAATTATATACAGGCACGGAATATATACAGATAGGTGCATTGCATTAATTAAAATAAAATAACATTCTTTAATATATTTAATAAGTACTTGTTTTCTTTACTACGTCAATATGTGTAATAAAATAAAATAAATGGAAATATCGCGTCCCGTTACAACCACAGACCGATTACCCGTTTTAAACCTCCTGGTTTCCTGACGTTGTACTCCCACGGCCGGCTCGTTCTCCGGATCCGAATCCGATTGAAGATGTCTGGGACTTGCTAAACTCAAGGAATAATGAACAAGAATGTGAAATAGTTGTTGTGTATTTGTGTTATTAGTGTTATTGTGTTATTGTGTATCGCAAAAAAACTACTCCTAGTTTCTAATTATGTACAAATACCACCACTAACAGATGTTCAAGAATGAACTCCATTTAATTAAAAAAAATTGGTTCGGCGGGGCAGAGTCGTATCGTAGATGCAATTTTTCTTATATATTAATTTTCATACACAAATTTTTGAATGGAAATCAATTTTTCAATTGCAAATTGTTCCGGTATATTATCCCATCTGTTACATTCAAAATACGTATCGAACTTCTCCTAGTTATTCAATATACATGGCACCCAATTCATTCTAGTAGTAAAATGGGAATTCTCCGTGCTTTGAATTTATATTAGCATCGCGATTTCTGATGGAAATTCTAACTGTGCAGCGAAACAGTGCACTACCGTAACATCGTCGTCGGCACAGGATAAGTTAGTTGCGCTTAACTTTTGCAATTTCGACACTATAAATATTTAAAGTGGCCGAAGGTAGAGAAGAGACCAACCATCTAATGCTAACATGCAAGCACTCGAGTCGAGCGTTTACTTTCCCGGTGCGTGGTTGGCTGGCTCGTCGCTTGCCTTGATGCATTTCATGCTCGAGGAGGAAAAGTGACCGAGTTGGCAAGTTAGTGATGCCAGGTACCTGCCGTTGGAAAACTCCGGATGATTGTATGCAGATTAAAATCGGGGAAAAGATAGTAGTACAGTAGCGCGAGTAGAGGCCACTTTACTTTCGTTTTAATATTCTTTTCTTTTTCAATTCCTGCTGTATGCAGGTGGTACTACCGGCACAGCAAAGCGGACATGCAAATTTGAAATTTGATTCAGCGTTTTAAGCAAATTTGGGGAGTAGAATTAGAACATTTTCACACTTACTACATCCTGTGAGGTTGGTACAATTGTTGATATGAAGAGGTTCGTGCCTAAATCAAAATAAACTCGAATAAGCTGCACGATAATCACATTCCATGCATACAATCATCCATTAAACAATTCGTAACAGTTATTATTATTATTATTAACTAAACAAAGAGCAAATTTTAATTCGTGGCCCATAATTTAATAGCTATACACCGTTTACAAAGGTAGATAAAAAAAATCGCAGGCGACCGTTTGGCATGTACCTCTGTGCTTTCTGTTCCTGAAATGCGAGTGGAAAGAAAAGGGTTTCCGAGGTGCCTAATTGACGTCGTTTGCTCGTTTAGTACTAATTATACACCTCCCAAAGAAATCTAGTTTAATTAAGTTGTTGTCTGCCGTTGTTTGTACCGTGTACCGATGTCAAAACAGTCCTCTCCAACTCTACACCCCATTTTTTTTTGTTTTATCTTGTTCGTAATTATGAACGAAATTAAAAACAAACCGCATGGTATACTCGAACAAAAATTTCATATTTTGACGAGAAATTCCGTAATAACAACGTTTAAACAGTATATCAGATATTGTTCAGGTGTAGATACAGGCGAGGTTGTGGCGCTTGCGCTTGACACTCCTTAGTGCGATAACCCTGAGTCCTACGGCTAGAGGGGGTAGGCTACCCCCGTGAGATTTCACGAGGCCATGAGCGTACGTACACGTTTGTCTAACGGCAAAATACGAGGAAAGGGTGGTATATGTCTGGTCGTCGCCAAGTCTAGTCGGAATCGTTAGTTCGAAACGGGCTGAAAGAGATAAGCCACACAGAGATTATACGGCGTGTACCGCATGTTTACTACGCGTAATACATATTGATGTTTGAATGGTGTAGGAGTCGGAAATGTGCACTTGAATTTGGAGGTGCTTGACTGCTAAATGTAGTAGGCGAATATATTAATTAATAAAATCAGAAGGTAGAAGTAAAAATTTTGTTGGAAAATATTACAGAGCAAATCTTTCTAGCTAAATTTATAATGTTGTACATCTCCAACGAGCCAAGCAATCTAAGACGATGTAAAGGATTTTTGCTGCTCCTGCGTTTTCCTTAACCCACTCCAAACACGTTTCGAAACTTTTGACTGCCTCCAAATATCCAGATCGTTTAGGGATTCCCATGATTCCTCTTTTCTGACGGCACATTCAAGAGCTTCTTATCCTGTTACATCTCCAGAAATGTAGTTTTTCAATGCACTAACTTCATTTATTTGTTTCTCTATATAGCCTCTGGAAGATTATCATCTTCACTCCAACCATCAACAACTTGAGTTAGAAGTTTATTCCAAGACTTTTCTTTGTACTCTCTGTAAATACTACCCTCTCCCCTAAATACTACTCTGTAAATAGATATAGGGTGTCCCATTAAAAAAAACAGAGTTATTGGCATTTAAATGTTTCCAAATGTTGGTGCCAGTAACATTATGTCAACAAAAGAATCCGTACATGTTAATATTGGAAAAAGTAAAGCAATTCAAGACGTATCAATCTGCGCAAACTAAAATTTTCTACCTTTTTTAGTTTTGATCCTACAGCTCATTAACGAGAGCGCTGCAATTGCAAAATTTTTGATAAAATATTTCTTTTCTCGAAAACAAAAGCACAAGTCTAGGAAGGTCCATGATCGTATAGCAAAGGCAATTGGAGAGCATGTTGTCGTATGTATAATAGCAAGGTAAAAGTTAACTTATTTTCTCCCCATTCCAATTTTTTATAATTCTATTATGTTTTTAGGTAAAGCATTCACAAAGGTTGAATAATCCTTCGCTAAATGTATGAGTCATCTGTGCAAAAGATGGAGCTATTAATTCAGCTCATTGCACTTGCATAGCGGGTCATTCTGAAGTCTGCAGCCATGTAGCAGCTTTGTTTTACAGCATAGAATATATTAATCAATGTAAAAATAATTCTGCCTGTACCGATGTTAAAGCAAAATGACCAATTCCTAGCATATCTAATGTGCCCATTATCAGGCTTTCTGATATGACATTGAAAAAGCCAATACCTGGAAAGGAATCACCAGTGAATAATATACCTGCTCTTGAGGGTGCAGAACTTATAAATTTTCTACAAGAAATAAAAATCAAAATAATGAAGCGGCACTTATGCAAATAGTTGAACCATTTGCATCTGAATTAAGTTAACTTTATATAATATTTATAAAGAAGAGTATGAAGCATTAACATATACAGACCTATGTGGCTTAGCAGTACAAGTTCATACCGTAATGAGCGAAGAAGAATGTAAACGAATTTTATAAGCAACTGTGAACCGGAGTAAACGTAAAGAATGGTTCAATCAGAGAGCTGGGCGCATCACTGGCTTGAACAAATTTGCAACACTTCCATTGCGAATCCTTCAATGTCCCTTGCAAAAAATATTTGTTACCCGTTAGATGTCCAGTTTAAATCAGAAGCTACAGAGTGGGGTCTGCATCATAAAGCAATAGCATTAGAAGGTTACAAATTCGACAAAACACAAAACCATACAAATTTTAAAATTCACAAAGTTGGTTTATATATTGACTGGGAAACATCTTTTTTAGCAGCTTCCCCTGATGCTATCGTGTCCTGCGATTGTTGTGGGAATGCATGTGTTGAGCTGAAGTGTCCATACGTATTAAGGGATATAGAAATGGGACAATATTTAGATTTGAAAAACTCTTGTTTAACCTGTGATAAACGTGACGTATATTTAAAACGTAACCATGAATATTTTTATCAAATTCAAGTGCAGTTAAGAGTAACAAAGTCGAATTACTGTGATTTTGTAATTTGGTGACCAAAAGGATTTTTTGAAGAATGAATATAGTTTTGGGAATGTCAGTTTTCAAAAGCAAGTGACTTTCATTAAAAAGTTGTGCTTCCTGAGCTTCTAAGAAGGTATTTCAGAAAAGGAAAATATCTTGACCAATGGTGGTGCAATTTAGCAGACGATGGTCTGCCTATGCTGCAATGTGAAACCGGTAGAACTTAGAACAACAATCGCAGACGGAATCAACAAGAATGTAGTAAATTTACCTATAGGAGAAATGTATGCCTACAAGCCGCCTTATTGGTTTTAGTTTGACAGCATATTGGAATGCCTTATACTTTCAGAAGCAAGAATCTGTTTTAAAACATCTTTTCGGTAATCTACCACAAGGGTGTCATGGGGAGGTCTAAGGCGTTTTCTTAAACGGACCGCAAAGCACGTTTTCTCGTTGATTTTGAGTCGCCATTTAGCAGTCCAGCGAACTATTTCATTGAGACCTCAGAAGTGTGCTTCGCTTCTCGATGGTGTGAAAATGGCTATATTTAATTTATTTCGGAGATTTCTTAACCGTCATTTCATATATATATTTCACAAAGCTTGACCAAGAAGATTTGTGAAACGGCTATATCATCCGCGTACATCGCCAAATAGAACCCCTCAGCTCTAGGAAGATCATGAACGAAGATCAAGTACAGTATTGGGACCAAAAATGACCCCCAACGGAGACAATCTTGGAAGAGGAAACAGATTCCTCAACCAGTTCAGAGTTTAACCCTGCAACAACTATCTTGTATACCAGCCCCTGATGCCACACCCTGCCAAATGCACGTGCAATGTCCAGGAACACAGCACCCATAGTGTCCTTCGTTTCAAAGGTATCTCTGATGGCCTTACTGACTAAGGAGTTGAAAATCTATTGACAATCTCTCTCTGAATTCAAATTGCTCGTCCTGTAAGATGTTATAGCCGAGGAGTTCCTCATGAAGACGGTTATAGATAACAAATTCAACGATTTTGGAGAGATTTTACAAAAGAGAAATAGGTCGATAGTTGTGGGGAAAGAGATGGTCCTGCTTGCACTTAGGGATGGCCACGACTGACGCATGCTTCCAGACTTTTTAGAAATGCTCAAAATGCACCCATAGTCTCCTTCATTTCCAAGCAATTTCTGATGGTTTCAGTAACTAAATAGTTAAAAATCGATTGGTAATCCCTCTCTGAATCAAAATTTCTCGTCCTGTAAGATATTATAGCCGAGGAGTTCCTCATGAAGACGGTTAAAAACAACGAATTCAACGATTTGGGACAGATTTTACAAAAGAGAAACGGGTCGATAATTGTGTGGAAAAAGAGAGTCCTGCCTGCACTTAGAGATGGCCACGACTAAAGCGTCCTTCCACATTTTTTGGAAATGCCCAAAATGCACCAATAGTCTCCTTCATTTCCAAGCAATTTCTGATAGCCTCAGTAACTAAATAGTTAAAAATCGATTGGTAATCCCTCTCTGAATCAAAGGTTCTCGTCATGTAAGATGTTATGGCCGAGGAGTTTCTCACGAAGACGGTTAAAGACAACAAACTCAACGATTTTGGAGAGATTTTACATAAGAGAAATAGGTCGATAGTTGTGGGGAAAGAGAGGGTCCTGTCTGCACTTAGAGATGGCCACGACTGAAGCGTACTTCCAGACTGTTTGAAAATGTCCAAGATGCACCCATAGTCTCCTTCGTTTCCAAGGAATTTGTGATGGCCTCAATAACTAAAGATTTAAAAATCTATTGGCAATCCCTTTCTGAATCAAAATTTCTCGTCCTGTAAGATGTTATGGCCGAGGAGTTCCTCATGAAGACAGTTAAAGACAACGAATTCAACGATTTTCGAAAGATTTTACAAATGAGAAAAATGGGTCGATAGTTGTGGGGAAAGAGAGGGTCCTGTCTGCACTTAGAGATGGCCACGACTGAAGCGTACTTCCAGACTGTTTGAAAATGTCCAAGATGCACCCATAGTCTCCTTTGTTTCCAAGGAATTTGTGATGGCCTCAGTAACTAAATAGTTAAAAATCTATTGGCAATCCCTTTCTGAATCAAAATTTCTCGTCCTGTAAGATGTTATGGCCGAGGAGTTCCTCATGAAGACAGTTAAAGACAACGAATTCAACGATTTTCGAAAGATTTTACAAAAGAGAAAAATGGGTCGATAGTTGTGGGAAAAGAGAGGGTCCTGTCTGCACTTAGAAATGGCCGCGACTGAAGCGTGCTTTCAGACTTTTTGGAAATGCCCAAGATAGACGATGGCATGTAATATTTTGACTAGTGCTTCGAGAACGCTATGAGGGGGTTTGGCAAGGGCAGTGTTAGGAATCTGATCAGTGCCTCAGCAATGTTAAGACAGAAAACGTCAAGTGACCTTAGCTTATGACTGGTGTGGTGAAGCAGGATCATAAATTCACTATATTTTATTTACAATAACTTCATATTTTAATTTAGGAGTGATTCTCACGATTATCCATTATGTACTCTGTAATTTTCACGAAATGCTTTACAAATTTCAAACAAATGACTTCCAATCTAGCAGGGTCACCCAGATGCTAGAGTTACAGTTCTGTGGTTGTTTGAGCCAGTAATTAACTCAATTATATTGCAGTTTATGGACACTGATAAAAAGTTAATTTGTTTCCAAATAAATAGCCAATAGAAAAATGTTTGTATGTTTTTGATATGTCATAATTACATATATCAATGGTGAAAATCCACAAATTGCTCCGGAAGCATCATTCTAATTATCAACTAACAATTTAGGTCAGCCACTCGCATTATCAATCCGTCTTCGCTTTCAACGTAAAACGAGTGATATGTGAACTTAATATACATGCGGCTACCGCCAACCTATCCAATTTATGTAGCAGTATATTTGCGGCATAATTCACACAATAACTAACATCCTCTCCATCCCCCTCCAATAATGCATTCCAATTTACTGGTCCGCGGACACAAGCGACACATCGAAATCACACCGTAAACAATACGTTCTCGTTCGCCTCATATTTATTGTAACTTTTATGCCCGATTGCATCGTAAATTAAATTAAATGACCGACCAGTTGGCCAGGACGTTAAGCATTGTGAAACATTGGAACACTAATTGGACGTCGGAATTGACAATAGTCGATTATATTCCTCATATAAATATAATATATCGCATGACATGGAGGACAAATATGTATGTATATATTACATAAAGTGACCAGATTAGTGGCCAAATACTTATGAGCGCTAGTAGATGTTGTCCGCAAAAATATGCATATTTATTTAATTAGCAATCCTTGTTAAGCTCTTAATCTTAAGCACTTGTTGTCTAGACTAAATTTCTTGTCGAGCTCTGAGATATTACTACATCCAACCTAAATACATACGAATACATCCAATGAAATTTAAACGAATCTATTCTTATTGCCATTCGAATACATAATCGTTTGGCAATGTTCTCAGTACAAATAATTAATAATTCTTTAAATATCCAACCACAAATATATCACAACCGAAAGACTAATGTATTCCAATGTGTCCCCAATTATTCTCGTTTCAAATTAACCGTTTATTGTATTTCGAAATATGCCGTCTACGAAGTTAAACACGCGACAACAACTGTGCTGCGACAACAATTACACCGCCCTACCTTAGTTGTCCCGTTTCCTTTTCTTTGTTCAATTAGTTCTTTTCTATCCTCACAGGCACATTTTATGATTAAAAAGACAAAAGCTTAGGATTATTAATCGATTTAGGCGGCGATGGGCTGTTGTCTACCCAGCGCTAAAAATATATTTTGGCATCATCACAGTTCAGAACGAATTATTTAAAATAAGCTGCCATTATAATAGCTGCTAGCTACGCTATATACATGTTAGAATATCACGGTTGTCATGCGGTTACCACGTCCTTGTTCCATCTTCTTCTTGTGCGTTAGTTAAAGGTGATGAACGCAGGCATATGTTGGTCTCTCCGCTATGCTATGGTTATTTTTACACAACCTATACATATTAAGAATGTAATTCGTTTGGATCCTTTTCCCAGACAAACGTCTAAATATATTTTATACTTATACACACATAGTCTGGACGACACGTTCAACTCCTTGAAGAGAAAACTGTAATAACTTAGAATAAAACAGACTACGGGCAATGATGATATCCGCTATGTAAACAATTGTCGTGAAACAGTCTGGTGTTAACCGGAATGTTCCGATTCATGCTTCATTTTTTTCAAGATGAACTATGCCATAATTTTTCAATTATAGTTTTTCGTGATTTTGGCAAGTTCCAGAAAACGCGGCGAAATATGACTCCAGAGACATCAAAATTGATATACAATTTTTTAAAAACACTGTCATTTTAAATTACAGATAAATGCATTAAAATTTATTTTTCAGGTTGGTCGAAGAGTTCCGAATATCAATATTCATATTAGCTACTTCTTGGTGAACATGGCTCAAGAAACTGTAGTTCCAGTCAAAGTCTTTGCTATGCAGAACAATTAAGTGAAGATAACTACGAAGGAGCGTTTTTATATTCGCGGAATGGGGGATAAGAGGTGGAAATAAAAAAACCAAATTATTTTTCTTTTTCAATATATTCACCTGCAAGACGGATACATTTTTCACATCTTTCAATTAATTTATTTATACCCTCATAAAAAAATGATTTCTCCTTATCTGCAAAATACGCCGAAACTGCCTCCTTGACTTCATCATCGGCAGTAAATTTTTTACCCCGCAGCTCTTTTTTCATTTTCGGAAACAGGTAATAATCACTCGGGGCCAGGTCTGGGCTGTAGGGTGGGTGATTTACCATTTCGAAGCCCACCTTATGCAGGGCAGCTAACGCAACGCGGCTCTTGTGGAGGGGCGCGTTGTCGTGCAAAACCGGCACACCTTTCGTCAATTTTCTCCGACTTTTCTCTTTAATGGCTTCTTTTAGTCGCTCTAATATTGAAGCGTAATATTTTCCGGTTATAGAAACACCTTCATCTTTATAATCAATCAACAATATTCCTTCCGAGTCCCAAAATACCGTTGCCATGAGTTTCCCAGCTAATTGTGACACTTTAAATTTCTTGGGAGGTGGTGCGCCCTTTTTATGCCACTGCATGGAGTCTTGTTTGGACTCAGGTTCATAATGATGAACCCAAGTTTCGTCTCCAGTAACAATTCGACTCAATACACCATCCTTGTCTTCATTACAGAAGTCCAAAAATGCACGCGAACACTCTACGCGCTGTTGTTTTTGCGGCGGCGTGAGCATTCTCGGCACCCATCTTGCGGTGACCTTAGACATGCTGAGATGATCGTGTAGGATTTTAAAAATTGTTGTATCGCATACTCCAACCATTTCTGCGAGTTGTTTCTTCTTTAGTCGAGCATCTTCGAGTACAATTTTTTCAACTTTTTGGATAAGTGCTGGCGTGGTCACCTCAATGCTCCTGCCCGGCCTCGGGTCGTCTTCAAGGGATTCCCTTCCTTGTTTAAATAAACTATGCCATTTGTACACCATGGTTTTTCCTGGACAAGAGTCGCCGTAAACCAATGACATCTCATTCATTATAGTCGTGACTGATTTTCCTTGCCTGGTAAGGAACTTTATAGCGGCACGATATTCGATTTTATCCATATTTCACTTTTCACTCCTGATTATGTTACTTGGTTGACGATAGTTCAAAGACTAACTGTCTAATAACAATGAAACTTCGTATTTATACTAATTATGAGTCGCTACACAGGCCACGACCCCAATGCACCTAATCACCCTCTTACAACCCGCTCATTCCGCGAATATAAAAACGCTCCCTCGTAAGTGGCGATTTGTATTGTTCTATTTATTAAACGAAACGCTCTACATCAGGACTCCCCAACCAGGGGGGCACGCCCCCATGGGAGGCGTAGAGAAATATCAAGTGGGACGAAATCGGTAGGTCTACATTTCCGAATAACGCATAGGTAAATTAACTGTTCCGAATTGCCATTCAAACGCTGCTATACAAGTTTCGACAAGTGACAACACGACATGAGACACACAACTCCGCCAAAAGAAAAATCCACTAGTCATTTTTCTCAATTTTAATTTTGTATTGAGATTATTCATATTTTTTTTTCTTTTCTTACGCACGGCTCTATTACGCCCTTGCCTACGGCTCGGGCCAAAATTCTACCTTCTATTGTCAACGCCATACTGCATCTGTATGGTAATGAACTATTATTAAATTGACAATTCATACATGGGTTTAGTTATATATACAGGGTGTATCTAAAAAGTGCGGAAAAACGCTACCACACATTTCTGAGGGCAAAATATGGCGATCTAACCCAACTTACCTCAATCCAAAAGTGGATGCTTTCGCAGATACAGAGTGTCAAAAGTTCAATTTGGCATATTGTAACAATTTAAAACGTAATAACTTTTTTGAGACACACTGTAAGGTAACATATCAGTAGTCGACACTTAACCAGGAGTCGACACTCTAAAATTTAAATTTAAATATTAAGCTTGGAGGAACATATGTTGCATAATAGTCAGTCTTAAAATATATGTGGCCCCATGTACACTAACAACAGTATAAGTACCATAGGTCTGACATCACTAGAATAAATACGGCGTTTTGTTTTTACACGCGTTGTTGTGTTTACGCTGTTATTCGAAATTTTTGTTAGTGGAAGTGCTTAGAAGGTAAGAAGAGTGTTTAAATTTTATCTAATTAGTTTGCAGACAAATCGGTGTGTTTTAAAGTACTCTCAATAATAATTACTTACAAACCATTAGTGCTTAATCGGTGGTTGACGCACAAATATGGGAATATAAACTTAAAGTGATATTTAATTCACAGAATGTCTGCCATAAAACGTAGAATATTTAATTATGAGGAGGCTCAAATGAAGAAAGCATTAGAGGAGGTTCACGGGGTATTCCTGTTGCTACAGCTGCCAAGCATAATGTCGTTCCTCGCGTTACATTACTGTATAAATCAAAAGGAAAATCCCCAAAAGAAAGACGTATGGGACCAGAAAGGGCCTTATCTAGTGACGAGGAAAGGATACTTGTTAAATGGGTAATATCCATGAGCAAAAACGGATTTCCTATACAAAATAGCCAGCTTTTGAGTAGCGTGGAACAGTTGGAAAAAGAACTAGGTCACGATAATGTATTTTAAAATGGTCGACCTACTCATGGTTGGCTGCAAAGATTTAAAAATCGCTATCCAGAAATTAGTACCAGGACAGCACAAAATTTAACTAAAACCCGGGTTTCCGTGACAAAAGAAAATATAATGGGTTGGTTCAAGTAAAAGAAACTCTTATAAAGTCTGGAAATGAGCAAATATTGTTAGACCCAAAGAGAGTATTTAATGGCGATGAAGGCAAGAGAAGGTTAGTTGTTGAGGGCGAAATCATTCCAACGCCTTTTAAGAATGCCCTGTTCTGGCTAAAATTAGAACAAAAGGAAATCAAAAAACGAAAAAAAGAAAAAATTCCCTTTGTGGCCACATCAGAGCAATGGCAAATGTACCATAAAAGAAAAGAAGAAGCGAAATTTGAAAAGGAAAGGATAAAGAAGGCAAGAGCTGCAGAAAAATGAAAAAGAAGAGGAGAAGCTAAAATTGGTAGAACAAAAACAGAACAAAAATAAAAATAAAACATTAGCGAAAAAAACGAAAGAAGATAGATAGTTCTTCTCATTCTGAAAAGTCAGAAGAGTGGATTGATTCTGGTGATAGTGACGATGACCTCAGTGACTTTGTAAAAAGCAACAATGATGATTATAGAAAAGGCGATTTTTTATTAGAATTTCAAGGTAAAAAGAAAGTGCACAGATATGTTTTGCAAGAAACTTTGGAAGAGGGTTTAGAGTATGAAGTCTGAATTACTGTAATGAATCTAAAACTATATTTAGGCTGAATGAAAGAGATATTAGTTTGGTAACTAAAGATCAAATTATTAAACGACTTCCACAGCCATCTGTAAATTGCTCTGGTGATAGAGTCAAATATGAATTTGAGCATTCTCTAAATGTTGATGGTTAAAATTATGTATTAATGCATTATATTCCTTAAACTTTAAATAAGTCTAAGACTGATTTAATGTAGAGTGGAAGTACTAGCTGTACAACGTTAAGGTCAAAATATTATGTTTGTTTTTTGGCTGCCTATCCCAATAATCCTTCCTTTCGACTGATTTAATGTACGTCAAAGACTGATTTTTTTAATTTTTGTAGTGTCAACTACTGATCTTTTCATAATGAAAGATTATTTTTATAAAGACGAATATATTGTTTTTTAGAGCAATTTGCCCTTTTTATTGTATTTGTATATATTCTTTGTTTAAATAAAAGTGCATATGAAGCGTTCAACTGAAGTATTTTTTTTGTGTTTTAATTTTACTTCCGTGTGAGTCTTAACAGTGTCAACTAATGATGATTTGCCTTATTTAACTTTTCAATAAAAATTCCTATTCTCCAATGATTTTTACCTAGAAAAGGTATACCTGGTTGGAGGTGATTGGAGCAGCCGTTTATGAGTAATCTGGATATAAAAAATTCTAAGCTAAGTGGCCTACAATTAAACAACATCAGGCCAGAACTAATTTTGAACAATTTTGATTACCCAACAAAATCACGTTCTTTAAGCATGTTAAATAAATAATAGTACCAACCTGTACATTAAAAATAATTTAAAAAATGTTTGTTAATGAGTCAGTAATAATGGCTGTTAATTGTGTTAACATTACCTACACTCAACTGGATATTCTAACCAATACATCCAGGACTTCCATCACTTCTCACCATTTAAACTAATACATACAACGTGCATCGCAGACTTACAAGGACAACGACTCGATTTCCTTTCGATAGGCATCAAGAAGTCTGTGTGAATTTTACATTGATAAGGGTTCCATGCTTATGTTGCTGCGGATGTAATAGATGTCGTATTTTTCACCCGTACATCTTAATTAATATTTACAGTTAAGTTTCCCCTTAAAAATCCGTAGAAAGTCGGTTCTCACGTTTTACTTATTCGAACAGAATGAATCACTCCGCTGCTCTTGTAACTAGCTCTAGTTAGGTAAATTACATTTTAAATTAAGGTAAAAAAAAACTCCCCTGGTGTTAAATGCGAAAATAAGCTTTACCCGAGCTTAAAAAAAGAGCAGATAATTTGAGAAACATCAACTTATTGTGTACCTCTTCCTCTGGTTCCTTTTTTTCCCTCGGTGATATCTCTCTCGTTTACAGGCGCGATTTCTGTTTTCGGTGATCCCCCTCTCGTACAACAGTCGGCAAAAAACTTTTTGAGTAGGGAGGACGTTTTAATGCAGGGACTTTCACCTCAACGATCCTGAATATTTATATTGCATATCTCGACTTCATTAAAAGTTTCCACATTTATACTACATGGACAGAGTTTGTAAATCCGACCGTATTTATTTAGCCGTTTCTACTGCTTTCGTCGCTGTGGACCTCCGCACAAAACGTTGCCGAAAATGTGGGTGATGCTGTGCAGAGTACCTACAAGCAATCTCTTTAGGTCTAATTTATCTCGCAGGGTACCGTTCAAAATTTAATTTAACCTCGTCGTATTTTGTTTTTATATTGAACATATTTATATATATACACTACGGCACAAAAAGAATGTCACCCTATGTAGTAGGTATATATTATTTAAAAGTGATTCTTAATTTAAATTATCTTCAATTTTTTTGTATTTATAAAACAAGTACACATCGGGGTTACTGTCATTTCCAATATCACTTCGATCTTCGTTGTGTTTTTTTTTTCTCCTTATATTTCCAGGAGAATCGAACTGCTATCCATATAAGGTGTAGTTGTAACGTTTACGCCAATAGAATTTTATTAATTCCGAGCGCCTCTTGCTCTTATATGATACCGGTTTCCTTTAAGGCCATCGAAATCCGACTTTTTTCCACTAACTGCAGAAGTATTACAGTTTTTGAGCGAGTATGTAGTTGTGAGAGGTCGAATTACATAAAGCTTCGCTTGATGGGACAAGAATGGCCGAACGTATTCGTCTTTGTTAATCGATAAAAAAAAGGTATCGAGAAGAAAAACCTTAAACGGAACGGATCAAGTTAGTTAAGGAACTAGGCGAGTAGTCGTTGGATTTTAGTGCGTCGTTTACCCATTGGAACTTGTGTAGGAAAAATCTATGGTACAACTATACATAGTAGGCTATATAGTTGTATGGTTATTGTGTTGATTTTTTTTTATTCTCTGACAGCACTCGTTATTTAAATTATTAAATAATACAGAGGGAGGTGTTTGAACACCAAAAACATATGATGGATTTCAGAAACTCTGTTAGATGTAACTTCAAGGTCGAATAAAACTTAACCAGTGGGTTAATTTAATGGTGAACGTCTTTTATAATAATGAAACAAGAAGTTGTCATACATATTTTTAGCGTTTGACCACATGTTAAAGTCTTAGAAATGTATAACGAGTTTTAAAAATATCAATAACCTCAAGGTCAAATAAAACTGAGCCAGTGGACGGTCAAAACCATAATTTTCGATTTTTTATAATTTCGAGGCATAAAACGCCAAGTTGTAACATTTTCAGGATTTGACCACCCCTCTCCACAAGATCATAAAACAAAGCGATAAAGTTTAGACACTCTGTTAGATATGATTTCAAGGTCGAATGAAAGTTGTCCACTGGCTGGTCAAAACCATAGTTGTCGATATTTTGTAGTTTAGAGATATGAAACAATGACGTTGTAAGACTTTCAGCGTTGGGCGATCGCTTAAAGTTTGTGAACAACGTAACGAAGTTTTCTATGTTCAGCTTCAACGTCGAACAAAACCTAAAGGTGGATTGTCAAAACCATATTTCTTCTTCTTCTTCTTCTTCTTGATCTTGTACCTTCCTACCGTGAGGTGTAAGGCAGTTTGAGTTAAGGTTTTTCATTCCTTCTCATGTATTTCTCTCTCCACAGTTTCCTGTTTATTGTTTCTTCCTTTATTCCTTCCCATTGAATACCTCGTTTTTTGGCTTCTTTCTTACTCCGTCTTCCCACGTTTTCCTAGGTCTTCCTCTTGGCAGTTTATCTGTTGTTTTTGTTTCATATACTCTTCTTGGAAGTCTTCCCTCTGGCATTCGGCAAACATGTCCGAACCATCTTATCTGGTTTCCTTCTATTTTGTCGTTTACGTTGTTGTCTAAATGTCTCATTTCTTATTTTATCTCTTCTTGTTTTTTGTTTTTAATCTTCCTGAGGAATCTCATCTCCATTGATTTTATTCTTGATTTCTGTTTTTCTGTCAACTCCACGTTTCGCTAATGTATGTTATTATTATTAAAACTATAATTACCGATTTTTTGTAGTTTAGAGACATGAAGTTTGTCCTTAAAAAATTTTGCAATTCTTTTCCCGAACTTTTTGAAAATGTAAGAAATGGTCAAACGTGGCCAATGATGATTTATATGTCTCTAGTGGCAGTCTAAACAAAAGTTAGTCGATCGAAGTCGGTGTTGGTCAATATACGGCCATTATCCGTCATTTGGGCATATTTTTACCACTTATTGTGCTTAGAAACCAGTTTGAATTGTAATTCGACAGGTGGGAGTAAAATAAAAATATTGTAGTAACTATTTTTTCAAAAGTATGGTTTTATTAGAAAGATTGAACATTTACACATTTACAGTACGCTATCAACCCAATTATGAACATTTTTTCGATTATTTGTGCTTGGAGTGTCATGAATGGCAACTTCGATTTCGTCTTTCAAGGCTTCAGTCGTATCTGGATAGTTAGCGTAACATTTATCCTTACCGGCTCCTCACAAAGGCGGGCAAAGAGGCGACTAGTTGACATCAGAATTTCGACTGATTATTCGATTTTCGAAAACAGTGAAACCAAACGTCATCCCAGTCATAAATTTGTGGAAACAAAAATCTGCACCAAACAGTTACTCGTTTTGGGTGCATCGGCTTCTCAATGATGACGTTTAGATTTTCTGAGCCCCAAATGCGACAATTTTGCTCATCGACATAGCCTGCGATGTGGAAATGGTCTTCATTTGACAAGATGATTTTTCATCTTCGGCCAAGCGATCTCCAACGCATTAGGCAAATCGAAAACGGATCGGATGGTCATGAGGCTTCAGTTCTTGTACTAATTGAATTTTGTAAGACTTAATACCGAAGTCTTTATGCAAAATTTTTCTCAGAGAATTGGAGAAATGTTCAGTCCCTGAGAACGATGACGAGGAACGCTTGAAGGGACCTTCGCCAAGCGGCACTTTCACCAAGTAGGTATACCATCCCGATTACTTGGTGTCCAATGCTAAGCATGGAAGAGGAATCATTCTTATCTGGTGTTTTTGGTGATAGAGTCGAATTCCAACAAGATAATGCTTCGTGTCACAAATCAGAGAATACGATGCATTGATTTAGAGGCATAGTCTTGGCCAGCATAGTAAATCATCGAAAAGGATTAAAATTTTTGCCCCAAAAACTTGATTTTCACTTGGAAAACGAAAAATTCCATACATCATAGGATGCCCAATACTTTTGGCCAAAACTGTACATACATTTAAAATACATAAAAAAAAAGTCGTAACAAAAGAAAGTAAATACATCGAGAGGAACCGCGTATGGGACGTATTTTCCCAATTTATGATTTCATCCCTGTATATGTAGATAACACTTTTTTTATATTATCACATCACCAACCATAAACTGGGAGAATAAAACTCGAATATCGAGTGTTGGGCGTAAACTTTCGTACCATATCATCGTGAATAAAACAGTGAGCATAAGAGCACGATTTTATGTCTATGTTCTTAGTATTTATCACAGTAGAGATGAGTTATGTTTTAAATATTTTATCCATACTATATAAACTTTAAAGATCACTAAATGAGTATAAATTTTGTTTGCAATCATATAGCAATGAATTTATATGTGTAATAGCAAATAAATATGTAGTTAACGGCTGTTTTTTCTTTTTTTCCCATTTATAAATTGATATTTCAAGGTAATTAATTTAATTACATACGTTCTACGTCCTGATGTTGTATTAGTAATTGGCAATTACAGAGAATCTTCCCTTAGATACCGTGATGACGTAAGTATAAACATCAAGTAATGGCAACCCGATTTATTGTTAAGATTGCAACTCAAGGTCTGTGTATAAGAGCTTTAAATAGGAACCTCGTAATCAGCTAACGGAACGGAATTAAAAACAAGGTACTTAGTAATGATTCTGCTACTATAAACTATAAACACGTTGTGTTTATTCCTTATTTACGACACGAAAATTATCGTTGTCGTTCTTGAACGTTTGAACGGCAGATCGATGCATAATGCGATAATAATTTCCATTAATTAAGAAAATATTAAAGTGTAGAGAAAACGGAGTTGCTTTAATTCATGATTCGCAGTAGTTGATGCAAGTTCTTAAATTGTTTCATATGTGGTACGTATTACATTCTGATGAATTGTAAAAAAATTCTTGCCTACGTAAATCGTAAACTCACATCACTGGGTCTATTTTGCTCCGCTCCAGGACATACACGTATAGTAGTTTCACTAATATAATGTACTTTAAATTAAATATCTGCAGACATTCATGTTATTGAAAAAAGTTGAATAACTATTACGCAGATATGTATAATAGCCTAGTTTAAACAGCAGAAGATTAGGGAGTTAATGTGTATAATTTGTTAAATATCAATGAAGAGTCATTTAGAGATTGCACACATATTTTGGAAATGGTTTTAAATCTTTAACTCGGCTAAATTTTTATAACCCGTCATTATAGTGTAACCTTAAAAGGTGTCAAAAAGTTATAATTAGAGTCGACAAAGGGCAAGTTTCAGTGCAGTGCGGAGAACAACGTGCAGTGCTCGGAATTTTCAAAAATGAGGAAAATCTATAGACCTTGCAGCCTGTAATATCTGGTACAATGATGAAACCTACATTTTGAAACATGCTAGAACTTTGCTACATGATGAGCCTTATCATCCTCTCCAGAAAACAACTGGAGCTCGATAAGTCAGCTCTGCGGTTGAACAAAGTTCATCAAATGAATGTTGGTAGTCAACAACTGCCTAATGTCACTCCTATTTATATTGCTAGTCATAACACAATACTATACAATCCTCGTAAATAACAAAAGGCTGAAATTGTAGAGGTTCTTGACAAACAATAAGGCATGTTGCCTACTAATAGCAACCCAAAAATTTTGAGGAAGAATAGGAATGGCGAATTGTTCAAAACTTAAAAAGTAAACAGTCAAAAGAGTAGATATCAAATGCTAGCAGGGGTATGGCTCATTGGTTTATTTAAGGAGATAGAAGACTTTCTTTGAGGAATCCAGAAGGCACATAAGTTAGTCAGGATATTTTGTATTAACCTTGCATTCTAGTACATAAGTCATACACACGCAGCTAGCACCTTTCTTTTGTGAATACAAAGAAATTTTTGAACAGAACTGCATTTTCCCGATTATTTTGATGAACACACTCTTTTAGTTTGAACATTTGAAACCCTAAATCACATTGGTTTATAAGCCATTTACAATAAACTACAATTAGACCTATCCAAACTTAAACCATGCTTAGAGCCAAAAATGTATGGCAATTCACAGCTTACAAGAACTAGTAAAGGGCCGGTTAATAATCAAGTACTAACATTGATTTAAGACTATCTACTGTTGCTGCCGTTTATATACGAGGGCGACCTGAAACGTTTCCGCAATCGACAAGAAAATCACAGTATTGGTGTGGTTTATTTTTCGATGTAGTCTCCTCATGCCCAAAATTTCGCCTAGAACATGGCCAACGCGTTCCTCAGAGATGCCTGTTGTCTCTGCTATCTCTTTCAGCATCCATCATGAATCTTGTCGACCATTCGTCACTTGTGCTTGTATGACCACGTTGGAACTCACTCACCTAGACGCTAATGGTCGAAAATGATGGAGTAGATCCGAAATGAACCTCTAGTAAAATATTTCGAATTTCCGTGGCCGTTTTTTCAGCCATCCAAAAGTGTTTTATCGCTGTACGAAATTCATGTTTGCGTAATCGCCTGACTTGGTACACAAAACACACTCTTAAACAACAACTATTGACAATAGACGTTTGAAATTTTGACAGCTGCTATAAAAAGGTTGCCCTTGCTGACTAATGAATTCACTTTCAACATTTCAGGTCGCCCTGGTATTGTATTTGACGTGTTTTGTATGTTGTATATGTTAGCAAATCGTTAAAAATAAAAATTTTATCTACATACATATCTACTATGTACATTAATTTTCATTACAAACAATATGTGACCTTCTTTGCGATGATTGTGACCTTATCGATATAAAAATGCTAACTACAAAGAAGAAGATGATCTTACCCTGATGATATCACAACACAACACCATTGTACAGTGACCTTCAAAGGTATCCGGACACGACTAGATAGAGAAATTATTGTTCCTTATAGTAGCAGATGTCAATGATAATAAAAATGTTCATTTATATGTAATGTAATTAGTGTAAATAGTAGATAAATGTAGTTTTGAGATTTATAAAAGCCTTCTGCATCTTTCGCCGTTTTCTTACTGATAACATAATAACCCTCATATCAGCAGAAAATTTAAAACAAAATTACCCTAAATACTTCTTCTTAGTAGATATTACTAAAAGCAAAATACATATATTGAAGAAAACTGCTTAAACGGATTAGGCATGTATGTTCTGAGTATTTGTCGAATTTATGGGTGTTTATGATTGGATAATCTCACATTCTTAATTCGCTTCCATTATTAATATCCATTCCAAATTATATAGACACATCGAAAAAAATCATAATTATAGTAGGCTATGTGAATGGATTGTTACTTTCGCCACTTTCACTTAATCACATTTATTTCTTAACATTTAATTTGAACGTTTGTGACAAATATTTCTGAGTTTATGAAATTACATTAAGGTGAAAAAATGGTATTCAACACAGAGCAGAAAGCTAAAATGATCGAATGCTACTTCCGTACAAGTGCGAAAGTAAATGGCTAGTAGCAATATTCAATTCCAGAATCCATGGCCGATTTTCGTGAAGAATATCCTGAATTAGTATTTGACTACAATAGTATTTATAATGTTTTGACAAGATCCGTGTAGTTATTCAGGGAAACTGGTGACGTTGGTCGAAAAACTGGTAATATTGGATTGATGAAAATCCAAAAACGTCCATTTCAGCAAAGGCCCAACAGACAAACCTGTCCTATATGGCACATGCCAACATATTCTAAAGAAATGTTTACACTGTCATGCATACAAGCTGCAATGTTTTCACGAGCTTCTTCGAGTGGATTATCCAAGATGAGTGGAATTTTGTCAATGGTTCCAAAATAACCTCAACAATGAGGATATCCTTAACATGGCTTTTTCTCAGATGAGGCTTGGTTTTATCTTTTCGGATATGTAAATTCACAGAA
>CM043017.1:17919114-18013244 GCA_023690525.1 Holotrichia oblita
GGCTGAAAACATAAGAATAACGACAAGAAACTTTACTACTAAAAAGCAACAGCTTGTCTGTCCACTACTTTCCAACTGTAGTGGTTGAGGGTGGTGGATGACAATTATAATATTTGTATCATTCTTTAATTTGGTTTCATTCTAAATAACTTAAAAACCAAGCTCTTGCGTTTTAACTGCTTTAAAAACTTACCAAACCAGCGCTGACGGCAAAGAGACCAAATATAGACTTTACTAAATAATTAAAAACTAATATCAGTAAGCATGGGTCGAAATGTAAATCTTAACGAACTGGTATACGCTGGTATATTGTCATAATGTCATATGTATATTGGTTATGATTTAGGGTTACGATTTTTATATTACAAAGGTGTTTGAAGATTAAGTTTATTTCTATTTTATCAAAATTAATTTTAATTATACGTTGGAGACATAAACAGTAACGTAATTGTATTGTATCCTATGTTCTTGTTGTGAAAGTCGGAAGAACATGTGTGGTAACTTCCGATTAGTTCGTCCATATGGATTATTCTCTGTAATTATGGAAATGTCCACCGAAATCATCACTTGTTCTCTTTACTGCGAATCAACGGACTGTTACCACTTTTGCTGTTACATAATACGATATTTTAATAAACCGCGTACATACTTGCGCTAATATGATTGTGATTTATTTCTTCATACGCTTGTAATTTGCGTTGCGAAGTTGATATGATTTATAGAGAAGCATTCATTTTTTTACGCTACTGTGTTTTTATATTGAAACAATTCTTTTACGCATGCATTCCTATAACTTGGGATATACACAATATATATACACAATTTTTCATTTATTCCATGTACCGGGTGTCCAATTTTCGATGGTTTTGGGGGTATCTCACTTATTCGTAAAGATAGAGAGTTGCGGTTTTCGCATTACTGTGCTACTTTTTTGTGAAACGAAAGATGCCGTGAACAAAATTTCCATAGCTCACTTCGTTTTCGAGATACAGGGTGATTTTGCAAATATTGCATTTTGAAACCCCATTAAAAAAAAACAAACAAACTTTGACTAATATCTAAGAAATTACAGTCTTCAGTGGAAATCTATCTACGCCACTGGAGTCTACGTAAAAAACTGCATATAAAACATTTTTTACCTTTTCGATAAGTTAAACCATAACTGAGATACGAGGTAGGTTCCAAAATGCAATATTTTCAAAATCACCCTGTATCTCGAAAACGAAGTGAGCTATGAAAATTTTGTTCGCGGCATCTTTCGTTTCACAAAAAAGTAGCACAGTTATGCGAAAACCGCAACTCTCTATCTTTACGAATAAGTGAGATACCCCCCAAAACCATCGAAAATTGGACACCCAGTACACCTTTTGCTTCTATACAGGCTCCATCCATTGAATTTTTTCCTTTGTTATAAAAGCTGATCTCTTTGAGGTTAACTTTTCTAATTACTGAATAATGCTCTTAATAATCCATTAATAATACATGCAGAGGAGATCATTCGACCGTGAATTTATTTTATAATCTCCATTCTCCATTTCAAAACTGGGGACATATCCTAATAAAAAATTTTTTTGGAAAGGTATTGGTCGCTATTAGTGACAGATAAAAAATTCCAAACCACCAAGAGCCCACAACAAGAACCTATTCAAAACAAATTACAATTATAACCAAGAAACAATAAGCGGGGCGATCGAGAGAAGGTAATTAATTTTTAAACAACAGGTTCTTAAATAGGTATTATATTTAGCGAAAAAAGGAAAAGGTTTAATTAAGCAAGCAAATAAGCAGCAAAAATTCGGAAGATACTGTTCTAATTAAAGCACGAAAAGCTAATTAAACCTGATAATTAGAACTACTAACTTTATAAAATATTGAAGGAGCTTTCCGAAGACCAATCGCATCTGACGAGATATCATTCGAGAGGGAACAAATCAAGTTTGTGTTTGATTAAACAACATTCCACTAGGCGGCGCTAGTTCCGATAAGATGGTTTTATGCGCAATAAAATAGTTCGTATACAGATGCTTTCGAAATTGATGGTTGTAACTGTTGTAATGACTATTAATCTGTAACTGTTTTTATAGTAGTAAACTCTAAATAATAATTTTTTTGTTGAAAACCATGGACTGGCTAAACCAAGATTTTAATGTACCAATTTATTGAATAAATAAGAGAAAGTTTTATCTAGGAAGACCTGACACAACTAGGTTGGATGATATTTCATTTAGCAAGAAAGAGAAGGGAACAAAATTATTGCGCGAAAATTTTTCAACAGAAAAATCATCTTTAATTGCTCGTAGTTCTGTAAGATCTAGTGAAAAAAGAATAACAGAGAGAATAGTTAGAATAGTTAGTTAATCCCACTAATACTACGTCCACCTTCTACGTTTAGCTAACAGAGAATAATCAAAAAATTAAAATAAACAACGCCGATCACATGAAGAAGGTTTAGAAGAAATAATGCTATTGATGTGATAAATTTGAAATTGACATCCACTTCTCTCCATTGCTTAGGGTTTCGTCAGAAAGCGTCTTATAATCTCGTTTTTTTGGTTATTTTCTCTTACAGGCTTCCACAGTTACAGAAGACTGTGTGCATGGGTTACGCACCCAATCTGAGTAGTCTCAAGGTAAAAGAATCTTTTCATTTTGGAGTGCTAATGGTCTTATAAATGATTGTTACTTTTGTCTAACCAATATTCAGGAGTATAATTTGAAAAACAAGAAAGCAATTTCATGTTCTCATCTCCCATCCGCAATACCTCCTGTTGCTCACCATCTTGACATCCCACTACCTACTCCACCAAGTTCCTTAGAAGATATGACAGCACAACTCTCAACTATTCACACAAGAAATTAAATGATTTTGTTGGAGGTTTGCATCTACCAAAGGAGTCAGCCGAATTGTTAGACTCTAGATCGAAGGAAAAAAGTTACTGGCACCAGGTATATTGTTTTCATTATACAGGAAAAGAGAAGCAGATGTGCTTCCATACTTTTCTTAAGAGGATGAACTAGAGTTCGTTGGACTGTTAAATATGTTGAATGTGCAGTATGATATCAAGCGTTGGAGATTGTTTATTGATCTTTTGAAATGATGTCTAAAAATAATTCTTCTTCGTCATGGCAATAAGTTTGCCCCAGTACCAGTTGCTGATTCTGTCCATTTAAAAGAACGCTACGAGAACTTGTATATGATTTTGTCGAAGTTGCAATAGGAGGACCATTAGTGGATCTGATGTAGAGATTTGAAAGTACTTTTTATGCTTATGGGACGGCAAGGAGGGTGCACCAAATACCTCCTGTTTCTAGTGCGGGTGAAACAGTCGAAACAAAACACAGCACTAGATAATCGAGAAGTGGGCGAAGAGATGTGGGTTGTAAATTGGAATAAGGAATATTGTGAAGGAAAACCTTGTGGACCCAGAGAAGGCACTCTTTTCTCCATAAAAAGAGAAATGTTTCAAATACCTACGTGACAAATTCCCTGCAATCTCCGAGGCAAAACTCAAAAAGGGAGTGTATCTGTTTGTCCTGATATTTGCAAACTAATTAAAGATATACAGTTTGAGACAAAAATGAATTTTAAGAAGAAGGCAGCTTGGCGATCGTTCAAGGACGTAGTAAGTAAGTCCTTTGACAACAATAAAGACCCAAATTCCAGTTCTTCACTTCCACTTGGACTGCTTTCCAGAGAATCTAGATGCCGTTACCCAGGAGACAGGCAAGTGTTTCCACCAAGATGTGGAAGAGGTGGAGAGAAGACACCAAGGATGCTGGATAAAAATTCTCATATGAAAAAAAGACGTAAATGAATTCAATACACCAAAGGGCATAAAGTTCAGCTTCTCACCTCGAGAGAATTTTGTAAATGTGAACAAATACAGGGTTGTGTAATTATTCCCAACTTCATGTGAATATGACAGTTTGTCCAAGTTTTACTGAAAGTTCCTGAAATTCAATGATTTATGAAATAAGTATATACGAGGAGAATTCGATTTTAAAGATACAGATGGCTGTGCAACAAATAGCTCAAGCGCAATATTGCCGGTATACGCATGTCTAGATAGATTGACGTGTGCGGTTATCCAACTTTTGCAAGCCGAAGGAGTTAATCTTGACCTGAAGGTCTTCAGCCTAAAAGAACTCAGAGTTTTGTGCAAAAAATTTAAAGATGGACGAACGTATTTATTTGATGATGCAGAGAAGAACAGAGGCGAACCAAGGACCCCATACACACGGATGAAAACTGCTCAATAGTTGAAGATTTTATTAGGGAAGATCGTCGCATTAAAGTTCGTGAAATTGTGGAAATGACTGGCATTTCTAAGAGTTGTATCCATGATATCATATGCGGTTTAAACTGTCGCACAGTTTCGTCTTGCTGGGCGTTGAAAACGCTCTCCGAAAGCCATAGAATCAATCGAATGATTGCGTCACTTCAACATCTCACTCGATACCAACAGGAAGGGGAATCTTTCATTGAAAGCATTATTACAGGAGGTGAAATCTGGGTTTATAAGCTCACCCTAGCGTCGAAACAACAGTCCAGGACGTCCGAGTTTACAAAAAATTCAATACTCAACCATCTGCCCGCAAAACCATTACCACCGTGTTCTGGGATAGTGAATTCCTTGAACCACGCACAACCATTGATAGCGACAGATAGGGTGAAACTCCAGAAGTTGCATACAGACATTAGGAGGAAAAGACCGGGACGATTACGACAAGGAGTTAAACTCCGCGCAGTATTGCACACGTCAAATCAAACCAAGGAGTGGTTGACACAGCCCCCTCCCCTCCTCACCTCTCCCCCTGGTTTTAATTTATTGGGATCCCTGAATAAATTTTTGGCGAGGAAACGCTGTAGGGAGAATGTGTCGGGATATAAACAAAAGTAGGTAGGGTTAGAAGGTAGGTAGAATGTATTAAATATTTGCTTTAATATACAGGGTGACTGGTAATAAAACGGTCACACTTTACAGCGTATTAGTAAAGGTCATTTGCAACAGATACAGCCCAATTTGCCTTATCCAAAGTCATCATTTTCGAGATATTGTGGTTTCTTGTTTTTTCGAAATTTACTACTTACTCTCACCCAAACTTAAATTTATGAAAATAATGGAACTTTTTTGGATAATTTTTCAGTTTTCCTGGCTAGAGGTCATCTCAACATACACTACTGTCAATCGGTGAGAATTACGTTAAATACTTGCACAAATTGAAGGAAAAAAATTAAATTAAATTTAGCGATTGTGTCTACAGTTTCATCAAAAGCGGAAATTTAAATTTTTTCTTTCTTTTAATTTGTCTAAGTATTTAACGTAATTGTCACCGATAGATAATATGTGTTGAGATGTCCTCTAGTCAGACAAACTGAAAAATTGAGAAAATCTTCCATTATTTTAAGGTTGAGTGAAAGTAAGTGGTGAAAAAAACTAAAAAAATAGCAATATCTCGAAAACGGATGACTTTTGGATAAGGCAAATTGAGCTTTATCTATTGCAAATGATCTCTGCTAACACGCTGTAAAGTATGACCGTTTCATTACCAGTCACCCTCTATATGTTACTTAAATTGTGGTTTGTACCTTTAATATAAGACAGGCATCGTATAAATATATACATATATAAAAAAACCAGTTAAATTATTGGCAATAAACATGATACATGTTACGTTCCAAAAATTTTACAATATCTAGTATAAAAATCTATGGAAATTATCATTAATATTACATTAGAAAATTCACTCGTTAATAGTCATAAATTAATCAAAATTACTAGAAGGCAGTACCACCCATTTATTACATTACGTTTTTTATCCACATGTAATTTGTTTTTTCTACATTTTCTTCTCTAAGCAATAAATTCAAACAGATTATACTGATGTAACTCTACAAACCACATAGATCACGCTCATAATACCTGGAGGTATTCTGGCAATAATGTCTGTCAGTTTGGCAATTGACTAACACATTTTTTACATGCCCTAATGAATTAGATTCAGTGTTAAGTATATTCATAGTGATTACAAAACTATATTTCTTGAGAGTATAAGATATTTTCCTTAATATTAACCAATTATAATAATGTTGTCTTAATCCTCTTTGATGTTTTTTTTAAATTCTAAATTCTAACTTACTCTTTAAGTGATGTAATAGTGCTGTTGACCCTGAAAAAAGCACTTGTCAGCCGACCCAATAAGGATACGAGTCTTTTTTGTTGTTTTCATTCTATACTTATTAGGTGTATATGCATTAATTATAATGTGTATTATTAACCGGCAGAATTTATATTAAATATTGTAATAAAAAAAGAACTCCACGACGTTCACTTTCGATGATTTTTTTGAGGTTATTGATGTTCTTTGTTTGGATGTTTTTATTATGTTGATGTTGTAAAACGTAGATTGATATCAGAACTATATTTAGATCTTTAATCTAATATGTGTGTATACATGTACAAGATTGGCCACCAAAGATAGTCCGCGTAGATTTCGTGATTTTTTAATTAAATCAATTTACGTACGAAATACTTTCGGATACGTCAATTTTTTCTTCTAATTGATAATTGATTTTTTGTGATTTTTCACATGGATTACATGAACCCTCGAGCAATTTAATATGGAAATATGGCGGTAACTATTTGTGTTGGTTTTTGATGCCAAATTTGAAGCAAAATTAATTTTGACGCTATTAAGTATGAAGAACAGAAATTACAGATAAAATTATAGTTTCATTTCTGGTCATGTTGATCCATGCACAGGCGACAAGGGTTGGTTTGCCTTCTGCTTCTAGGTGTAATGCTGCAACAATGACTCCTCGTATAGAAAATGTTTTAAGCCTTACCAGGTCGTAGAGTTTGCAGTAAGACCTGAACATTAACTCTACACAAAATTGTTGTGGAGCAATTCATAAAATGGAGGGAACTTGGAACTTGGGAAGTGAAGCTTAAGATGTTCACCCAAACCTATTCAATCGCAGGAATAAAGGCCTTACAAGATATGATTTCCTTGAACCCAGCGGTGAAGACGTCAACTATGATGGACGTCTCCAAATCAGGAGACTTAATGCCCATGAATGTTTGAAACGATGTCTAATGGCCTGTATTTTTCAATCCACGCTAACCTAAGACTGTCTGCTCACTTTCAAAGCTTTATCCAAACAAAAACAAACAAATGATACAAGTATTGGGTTGCTGAAGATGCTGCCAGCAACAAGACTACTGATGGTTTGCAAAGAAAGCTACGGAGTTTTGATTCATTGGATGATAACCATTTTGTAGCATTTCCAAAGGCTCATCTTCTCAGATAAGCACACAGAGAAGTTGTGCGAGGAAACAAGTTTTCTTTTCAAACTATTACTGGTTTGGTTATGAATTTTTGCAAGCAAAAGTGATTATTGGAATCTTTAATTTAAAATCATTGACAGTTAGCACATTTACATCTATTACCATGGGTGAATCAAGCTAGATAGACTATTACATCTATTACCATGCTGTTGCATAACAGTTCTTCACAGCTAGTTCCACGTCCATGGTATATTTTCATACATAATAATGTAACGAGCACTTAGGGAAGCAGTGGCAGTGGAAACTCGTTTTATTATTCGGCATTCTGATACTTTTGATACCCCCCATAAAGTCTGTTACAGTTATCTGCATGTCACCAGAGACGTAGTACCTCGATGTTAATAATAGCTGTTGCATCGGCTGTGTGCAGCCGCCTCGGTATAACGCTTTATAAAGTGACTTCTACGAAAATGTATGTCTAGTAAGATAACACCTGTTTGTATCTTACTTAATTAGAGGTTAAATTTCCAGTCACAAGACTTGAATGGTTGTCTTCATTAATGTTTAGAAATGATCGAAGTTAAATTAAACAGGCAATTAAATCTTAACTGATATTTTTACAACATCAATAACGGACTCAACTTTCCAAACAAAAGATGTTTGTAATGAATTTGAATCTTCTACCTAATCTAAAAATTCAAGAACATTTAGCCATATTTAAATTAAATTCTTCACTGGATATCTTAATAATCATATGCAGTTGAATATAAAAAATAATAAAACCCAACTTCACTTGAATGTATTCTTTAATTGTATGACCATTTTGTTATATACTGCGTAACGTTATGAATGGCCATACAATTAAAGAGTACATTCAAGTGAAGTTATTATTATTTTTATGTTCAACTGTATGTTAGATACTTCACTAGCTCATCAATTTATGTATAATCATATGCAGATTTGTTTGCTGGAAGCTTATTCCGTTTATGCACTCTTACGACGCACGTACACTCGGTACGACTTAATCTTCGAACGATTTCAATGAGTTACCTTATTAAAATCGTTCGAAGATGAAGTCGTACCGAGTGTACTCTTTAATATCACGTGGGCTACCGATAATAATCCAGATATATTTTGCCATTTTTTAGTGAAGAAGAATTTTTAATATGGTTTTGGTTTCTTTCACATGATTTATATCAACCTTTGAGTGAGGGAGTGGGACGTAGAGGGCAACTTTTGGACTAAAATTAGAAGAACACTTTGCTTCTTGGGCATTTTTATTGTAATTGGCCTGTACCATCTTTATTTGTTGCCTTCAGAAAAATTTTCATCCAACCTAATTTATCTGTAAGGATAGAGTTAGTCTTTGACATTGTTCTTCTCTATAATTTTCTATTTCACCATACCAGTACTTTGCAGTGGGACCTTCTAGATTACATTAGATTAAACGAAAACAAATTACAGTTAAACTAACAACACAATTATATATGTATTACAGATTAATAATAGTAACTTAATTACAATTCATAACCACAATACAATATTACGAAGATAATTTCACAAAATTATAAAGACAACAAAAATATAAAAGTATGAGTAATCCTAGCTACAAAAAATATTATCAAAATAAGAATTTGCAATTCTACACATTCTATTAACAGGTGCATTCATCAATGGATTAGTTCTAGGTGCCGATAAAACAAATGTGACAGAATAACGGGCAGACAATCGAGGAACGTGAAAGTGTAAAAGTTCCAATAAATTAGGAGAGTTAATCTGACCCTGAAGTAATTTTTTAAATCGAGCACAGTGAATTTCTCGTCGAACTGTCAAAGATTCCATGCCATGTCTATCTAGAAGGCATTTATAATCAAAACCTTTGGGAGGATACTCACCATCCAGTTTGAATGACAGAAATTTATGAAATTTACATTGACCAAATTAGTGAAGCATATTCCAAAGAACTTACTATAAATGCGAAATATAAAGACTTTAACGTAGCTGAATTAGTAAAATATTTAGAAGACCGCATAATAAGTCCCAAATTCCTCGAAACCCGTGAACAAAGTGTATCGATGTGAAGCGAAAATGACAGCCATGAATCAAATACTACAGCCAGATCTTTCAACTTTGTGTTTTTCTCTATTCTTAGACCGTTAATATTGTATGATGACTCAAACATAGTACGTTTTTTTGCTGTAAGATACAGAACAACATTTGCCTATGTTAACTTTAAGAGAATTAGCAGAGCACCAATTTACTAAATTATTCAATTTTTTTTGTAATAACTCAATATCATGGGGTGTGTCAATACGATGTATCTGGCGTTATTACTCGTCTAATTGATGTTAAAAAAACTACCGGACTTCCTCGTTTACCATCATATTTCGGAACAAGATCTTTTAATTTAACGTTGGAAAAATTGGATTCATTCAAATTTGAATTTTGCCTTAAATTTGAATTGACATTAGCAGGAGGTATTGAATTTGACACATTAGGAATTGACACAGATACAGTTTCATTAACTTTCTTTTCTAAAGTATTCAACCTATTCTCGAAGTCATTCTGACTAGATATCACACCATCTAATCTATTAAGAATAGTAGTCAACATACCTTGAATATTATCCCCACTGTCTCCTTCAACAGATCTAGTTTTTGGCATTATAAAAATTTGAAATGACTATAAAACATTCTAAATAAAGTTCCAATTACTATTGAATAATATTGAGAATATATGTAAATCTAGAATTTTGACAAATGACTTGATTTGAACTGATTTTTTAGAAACTATTAACTTAGAAATTTCTAAACTTATTGACTTTTGCCAATAAGTCCTGCCACGGTCGCCAATTTGTTATGTCAAAATTAAATCAAAATAATTCAAATAATTTTTATATTAAGCACTTTACAATTAATTTAGACCCACCCTCTCTTACCTTAGTATGTATAATATTAAAAATAAAAATAGACTTCTGGTCGTCTTCAAACTTTTCCTTCACCTGTCTCTCTAATTTCTTTTCTTCTTTTCCTCTTTTCACTTTTCAATCTTTTCAAACTCATTTCCAATGTTCTTTTTCAAATTTCACTTTCTATTTTTAAAATGTTTTTCTACTTTTTAAAAGAACTTATCTTTTTCGTCTGACAAAAAATAAAAAACCAGTTGTCCACCTTTTCTTGTTTTTTCTTGACCTCCTTCTCAAATTTTATTATTTTTTCAAAAACCGCGGTAACATGAGTGTGCGTCGTACGTGTAATTTTGACAAAATATTTCCTAAATTTACAATGCTTAACATAATATTCTAACGAATATTGTTGGAAATTAACGAAATAACATAACAGTAGTATAAATCTCTATGTTATCCGCATATCCAAGTATAGGACAACCTACAATATTAAACAACGCATTAATATAAATTATAAAGAGTAAAGGTCTTAAATTTGAGCGTTGGGGAACTCCTAAAATCGATATAAATTCCTGAGAATTAAAGCCATTGTAGTGGACATAATTTACTCTCTTATCTAAGTAGTTATCTAGTAAGTTGTTAAATGATGGACTCATTCCCAAATTGCTAAGTTTGTAAAGTAGAACACCATGATCAATTGTATCAGAGGCACTAGATAGATCGGTATAAATTACGTCAACCTGTGTTTGCAAATCAATCTGTTCAGCTAGAAATTGAGTAATTGTTGTCAGATTAGTGACAGTTGACCTTCTAGGAATAAGGCCATGTTGATATGAATTACAATTAATAATAATTATATATTATTATTATTATGGATACTCTCAAATTTTTAGTACCAATTAATCTCTCCATACCAAACTTCTGAAGAAATTTAGAAACTTTCCAAGTGGGTAACCGTGCTATCTCTTTTGTTGAGCTCCAGCTTGATTCAATCAATCAAACTCTTTTTAATGCGCTTCTCTTTGTGCCATATCTTTGAAAGTGAACAAACAGTATTAGGTTAGCTTAGCTTCATATGGTTTTGCCTCAAACCTCATTAGTCCACCGAGATTTGTCGAAGTGAAACCTTGTTGTCATATGGTCTTTTAGTTTAGTGTGTAGCCAACTCTCCTGGATATTATAGGATTTGAAGATGATCCACTAAGTCTTCTAATTTGAGAGGAACCAGATCAAATAGGGCCTCCATCATTGCGATTAGATAGGTTCGGATCGCGGATGTATTGAAATCTAGTTAGCCTAAACCGATTCCGCAGATAAAGAAAATATTGTGACACCATAGCAACGAAAAATAACATATTAGGTTAGGCGTCAGTGTAAAGTTTCATGTTGAAAAGTCAAAACAAAGTTGCGCAATGACATTTGACAGAAAGGTTGTCCTTTCTTTCAAATGTTATTGTGCAACTTTGGAAAAATTGGAATATTGAGCCCTCATTAACTACCCGTGTTTCAAGGGGTTAAGAAGTAATCAGAATTAAGAAACTATGCTTAATACCCTTGGCGATCAATGCCCTTCGCTTGTGACTATGAAAAATTGGATTGCAAGTCAAAAAAGATAAATTTTCCATTGAAGATGAACGCCGATCCGGAAGGTCAGTTACTGTGTCTGTCCCCGAAAATGTTAGAGTTAATGACATGACCGTTGAATTGGACTACTAATACCTGAAGCACTGAATGTTTCATATGAGCGCGTCGATTTTATAGCTCACATCGATTTGGACAAAAAAAATCTGCAAGATGGATCCCCAAATGTCTAAATGTTGATCAGAAGCGTGAAAGAGTGAAAGCACCGCGTTTGATCTGTGCTCGGTTTGAAAATGATGCAGAGTTCTTAAGCCGTATTGTTACTATGGATGAAACTTGGATACATTTGTACGACCCAGAAACAAAGCAACCATCGATGGAATGGAGCCACTCTGGTTCTTCAAGGCTTAAGAAGTTTCATGTTCAAGAATCAGCTGGAAAAGTTCTTGCTTCAGTTTTTTTGTAACAATGACGTTTCTAGGATATAACTTCCTTTTCTAAAGAACTAGTAGTTGAAAATGGGCGACTGGACGACTAAAACTCATTACCTATATTTTCCTGCCAGTAGTGAATTACTTAAACAAGCAGAGTTTAACAAGTAATAGAACGAAATTTAAATTTCAATTGACGACACTTCATTGCAAGTATTCAACTTTAAAAAGTTACATTAAGCAAATATGTTTTTCTCTCAAATTACGAACTGTATAGGCCAAGTAGATAGTATATATACATACATAAATATTCATCAGTCTATTAACGAGCGTGTATTCGAAACGTGCTGGCAATTTATTATTTCTCGTCTGCGCGAAAGCGCTGTACAAATTACTTCGCAACGAGAGAACGAAGATTCCCCGAATTACAGCGAGGTATGATTTATAAGACCCCCTCGTTTGAAGCCGCGAAAGAGAGGCGCGGGGTGTTTTAAAATATCTTATTTGCATAAATCATATACATCATTAACGTTTAACGGCCATAGGGTAAATGTTGTAGGTACCACACGCCCTATTACCAATTTATACCGACCGAAAAACTGGCTTCGAGATGGGTCCCAAATAATAAAAAAAAAATAACGTAAACGAAATATTCGAGAGATTCGTAAGGACGATAATGGTTATTCTTGATGCACTAAAGTACGCCCACAGTTCGAGCTTGAGTTGTGTGGTATTTTTGGCGGTTTGTTGACGATTTTTTTATTTGTATTCAAGTGGTGTAGTTAACCTTGAACCTTTCGTTTTCGTCCGAAGAAGATGCAGACTCTTTCTTAACTCGTAACTAATTTTTCGGTCAATATTATCAGTTTAAGGACGGACACAAAGTGCTTGTTTAAATTTTCTGATGCATTCTAACATTCTATACGTATTGGGTCTAATTGTCAAGAAAAATAGAGGCACTTTTTGGTGATAATCATTTTTATTTACAAACTAAATGTGTATCATTAATAAGACCTAAATGCTGGCTGTGGAGCCTACAACTTTAGTACATTTATTCATCCGAAGTCGAGACAACTGTGGGATCGATGCTAAAATGCCAAAGACCACTACTTGCGGTTTTATCTAGAAGAAGTCTCGATTTCTAAAATAATGCTGTTTTAATCAAGCAGAACCTTGGTGGTACTGATGGGATGATCTGTTCTATCAAATATTCATCGCCAGATCACGTCAAGGTCACCACCACCGAATCTGTTATGAAAGGCATTCGTTACGTCCTTAACGGCCAGTACCACTATCTCTTGATTTGTGTAAGTCCTTTCAATCTTTTGCAGAAAGTTGTGTGCGGCCTTTCCTGTGGATTTAGCATTTGGTGCTCAATTAGATGTTTCCTCAATATGTGGCCTGGAAAGACAAATTTGATCCTTTCAGTTGTGAGAATTATGCTTAAGACAGTTTCGGCTTTTCTTCGAATTTGATGATCGTCCTGACTTAGCAAGTCCTCTGTTGCCACTGAGTTGTGAATCTGAATGACAGTCTTTAGATTCTCTTTGGTAGCTTTCGTCCGACTTCTTTAAAAGTCCTCTTCTATTTGAGTGGTTGAGTGGAGGAAGTTTTGGAATTACATTTCTGGAGGGTGGGAGAGAAAAGCAGCTTCCATTTCCTTTTGACCTTCTTCAATTCCGCCAGGGCTTCTTTATTTTCATACTCTGTGCCTTTAAGTTTGATGATTTTTTTTTTTTTAGTTTTCCTATTATGCTTGAATATGTACAAGAATGGCCGACGCAGATAACAAAGTACTAATTTTATGGCTCAAATTTTATTCAGTGCCGAAGCCGGGTTTTAAAATTAATCACGTGTGGCAGACTTTTTAATTTGTTCTATTTTTTGTCTAATCTTTGCACAGGACAAGTATGCTTAGATTCTCTAAGAAATGAATGACGATTGGTTGGAAACTGTGCCACTTTTAACAAATTAGGGATATGGTTTATGCACTGACTTTATGCAAATTTTTCCATCATAATTAAATTTCCTTTGAGTCAAAAGTACATGTCGATGCGAATACTCGGCCTGCCTTAGTACTGTAATAAAGTTAGAGACCTCCTTTGCCAATGGAAAGATAGTAGGTCGATCAAGGGGAATCTGTTCTTTGTTAGGGTTTCTTACAGACCAAATTTTTGCCTACATTCCAGTAGGAACAGAGATTATCAAGCAAGACATTTGACAAGACGTTGCAAATATCACTCCACAAATGTTGCAAGATGTCCAACTTAATAATTATATAAAGAGCCTAAACGTATGCATTGTGGGAGAATTTTCTTTTAACTTTTGCATATCTTGGTTGATTGTATTGTGCATTTGCCATTTTGGCAAGAATATTTTGCAACACCTTCCCTGCTCGATCTTCTAACAACCTCCTGTTGCGCAAAGAGAAGGAGCTGTTTCGATGTAAGTGTATTGTTAGGTTTAAAAAAATTGGATGTAGCCCTTTGTGGTGCGTCATGTCCATACCAACCTTTCTGGCTCAGTCAAGTTGGATGGATGGAAATAAGAACATAATCATTTACATTAAACGTCATATCTTTACATTTAGATGACATAAACAATTTCTTTGCCCTAAGTTTTTGAACTTTGGCGATCTTTAGAAAGCTAGGTTAGCGATCGTTGTTGGCCAACGCTGTTCTGACGATGACTCTGGAGACGGTTTATCAGATTTTAATTCCATAATTTGGCAGACAAGAAGGTTATCTGATCGTTGTATCTTTTGGATCGCCTATAAGGCCACTTAAACTGCAAAGTCTTTCAGGAAAGGGACTTTCAAATCTTCTCTTTTGAAGAATCAGGGAACATTTGTTATTAATCGAGTGGTATTCGATTGTGCAAGGTCTCCAATCATTTTACGTGGGATTTAGCTGTGCTTGAGTAAACCCTTCAAGCATTGGTCCAATTGGTCTTAAAAATTAAACAACAATGTGCTGTCACCATGCTGTCTAAAAACTTGGTTATAATCATGCCCAGAAAATTTTCTACTAGTATGTTGCCTGAGCCGAAATATAATTTATTTATAAAGCTCCAGTTGCCATTTCGAAACACAATGAAGAATTGCGTTCAGGCGGATTTGAAAAATGCGTGTTCCTATTGCTGTATTATGAGCGAATACTGCCAACTCAACCGTAGAAGTCTTGGGAACATCAGCCATAAAAGTAATGAAGAGGCTCGGAGGGATCCTTTCCTGGCATATTAACAGGTTCCTGTCGCTATAGCTGGTGTTAGGGTTCGTTCCTCTTGAGGCCATTTTGAAAATAAGACAGCTGCAAGAGTCTCTTTCGCTTCAACAGAGCTGTGCATAGCTTAGACTAGCCTCAATAATGGGAAATCCAAACTATTTTCTCTGGATGAAATCAAGGGCAAAGAAGATGCTGCCAAGAATTCGGAAAATGTCCAAATTGGAGAACAACTTTAATTATATGAAGAAGACGTTTTACAATTTATAGAGGAACTTTTGCAAAGACCTGTTCTCCACCATTTGTCTTCTTAGAAATAGCTCAGAACATCCTTGACGTCTTTTTGATCACATCAGTAGGAAACCATTTATCCAGCTCAAGTTTGAGTGCATTGTAGTGTCTGTTATGCTTCACAAATGTTTCTCTTAAATTTTGTTCCAATGTTCAAGTGTGGTTATGTTCTTGATCTCATCCAAGACATCAAGGACCAGGCTAAGGAGACTTGATTAAATAACGTTCTACTATATACCTGTAGGAGGTCTTGGACTACCAATGGTTTAATTATAATAGATTCTATGTAAAATTTTTATGACAAATTTCTTTCTTTTTATTTGAAATAACAATTGAAATTCTCTAAAAAAAGCCAAAGTCCAGATATCCTATTTCAAATTTACATAAACAATATTAAAACTTGCTTCTAATTATTAATTAATGAACGGTAATTTATCATCCAACGCTAGAATATTGTGTTGTATCGAGCTATATGTAATTATTTAAGTCGTTATCATGTACTAGTTTCCCGTTTACATGGCATGTAGAGATAAGAGCGTCCAACCAAACCTCCACGACACGATTACCTAACTAATACGATTTTAATGATACGATTTGTATGGAACAAAAATCACATTTAAATTTTAATCACATTTCATGTCGAAGCTCGTCGGTCGTTTTATAAATAAATAATCATAATAAGAGCAGCGACAACAAATGCGGTCGCACTTTTTTCTCCTGCGTTCGACCCCAAATGAAAATGTGATGTGTTTCCATCCGGAGGACACAGCAGGATCAGAAGCCGATTTCGAAGTTTAGAAACGTAAGCTCCAACTTTAGAGACTGTAAGCGGCTTGCTGCTGAAACGGGCGCAGGGAAAGCGCGCACCTGAAAAACCGAAAATTAAATCTCTGCTCGAAACATCACTTTCCAAACTTTAGTACACGGCGAATAAAACGAAAATCCCTGACCACTTCGGAAACAACAAGAGTGGAGACGAAAAAAAAAACAGGAGCAATAAAAAAAAAGGTTTGAATCGCCGCCGATAAAAAAAGTTTTACATTCAAACTTAACAAAATTAACGGTGATATATTTTTTTTATATATACAAAAAGTTTAAATTAAATACGGAGAAAAGCTAGGAAGTAATATAAAAATAATCGATAAATATTCATTAAAGAAAAGACCTCGTTCAGTATTTCATTAATATTTCGCTTTTCATGTATCTCGGATATTTTTCGATGCTCGAGAAAGCGAAAATTGTGGTAGGAGAGGAAGTCGAAGTTCTCGAAGAATGTAGGCGCAGAAGAAGGTAATTTCAATTAGAAGTTTTTGAAACCGGTAAGTACAACGTCCAATTTTACTTTCCAGAAGTTGTAGGATGGGGAATCCATTAAGTCAGATCTGGACCGTTGAAATTCTTTTCCAACTGTCGAATTTTCCGGATTAAGTCAGTAATATGTATTTGAGAAAGCTAATTATATTATCCTGGAGGTTGGAAATAAAAGCTTGTATGTATAATTAAGTCCTGAATTAAGATTAAATTAGTAACAAATAAGTAAAAAAATTCTAAAACAAAATTAAATTAGATTAATGACAACAATGAGGAACTTATCTTTATTATTAAAGGTCACAGATATTATGAGTAACGATAAGGAATACAAGCTTTTGAAGAGAATCTCATTTAAAAGCTTATGAGCATACACAATGATAAAGATGCTACAGAGAATAGAGGCAATGCATATTTGATTAACCCATTAACATTACAATTGTAACAATTGGTTACAAAATGAGAATGAATTAGGAGAGGTGCTGGTGGTCAAAATGGTGGTTGATTATAACACGTTGGGGACTCGCAATGTGAAGCCAGAAACTAAAGACTCTTAAGACTTCTAAATAGTTTTGTTTCATATTTGTCACAGTTCCAATACTTGCCAGGTGCAAAACAACAAAGGGATCAAACCAGAATGTCAGGAAGCTCGATAAAAATAATTCTTTCAAAGAATTACAAGGGAAAAGAAACAGGATGCAAACAACAAAGAAATCATACCAAAAAAATAGCTAAGAAAGAAAAAGAAACTTATGGGAAGAATTTGGAGAAAAAGTAAAAAGGCAACCAGAAATTGTTCTTTAGATCAATGAAAAATATTTTAAAGAGCTACTAAATGGAACCGATAATAACACGAAGACCTTAAACCTCTCAAGAATTGCACTGATATCTGTAGAAAAAGCAGAAGGAATGCTGGGAAGACATTGAAAAGGACACCTTTCTGGGTTATTTTATTACAGGTGCATCTACAAATCGTTACGTCTCCAAAAGTGGTTTTTCAGGTCATCAAGGATGCTACCAATGAGAGAATCCTTGGAGAAAATGGTATTCTCAATGGAGCACTGAAGACTCGAACGCTCAAGCTGATAACTCCAACTAACATACTGTCCAACTATGTGGAAGCGTACTAGAATTATATCCACACAACGAGCATGAAAGAATGTCAGCTTCTCTTGGAAACATGTAAGGTTTGAATCTTCTGTGTCTATACTCTTTTTTGCATTTTTGGAGTGGCTTTCACCCTTCTTCCATGGAAGCCCTATTCTGAAAGGATTTCTTAGAAATACATTGCTAAGAGAAGGTTCTCTTTTGGTCCACGTCGATCCCTTCGTTATATTCAGTTAAGGTTATTGGTTCAGTTAGGGTCCAAGTGTGGCTGAGGACATAATTTTACAGCTCAAATTTTAATTAACCATTTATTTATTTACAAGAGACGACACCAAAATGTTTGGCTTATATACTATTGTTAAAAACCTTTTAACTAAGCTTTATTTCTTTGCTAATTGTCTAAAAAGTTTAAGAAGGAACCTCACTCATATGAGAGCTCATAGCGAATTACCACCGCTAGTAACAAGAACCAGACAACTGTCATTGTAGCTATGGACTTGTAGAAGGCATTCATACTTCAAGGACCAGAGGTTCCACAATCTTCGAAACGGAACAGAGGCTGTAGCATTTCACAATGATTGACATATCAAGAGGAAGAAAAACTACTGGAGGTGGAGGCAAAATATTTACGAACGAAAATGACAAAATTATGCAGGGACCTCCCCTAACAATATGACATTGAAAGTTTTAGAGAGATAGTGGAGCACACTGTAGGAAAAAACACACAATAGGTATGTAAACGCTCAAATGTTTCTTAAGAGACAGTTAAGAGAAATAGCTGTAAGAGAGGATATGAACATGAATTGCTGCTTTAAGGCCTACCAAAGACGCAGTAAATATGAAATTTTTTTAGAATTGCAAACCAATCTCAAGTTGGATAGAATTAATAACACAATATACAGACAAATGAAAGGGGGTGGATATATAAACCGAATGTTAAAGGAGAATATACTATATTGATGATAAAAAAATGGAATGGGAACTAAAATATTTCTATGGCAGAAATGTCAAGTGTCAATAACACATCGCCGATTTAGCGTATAGTTGTCGCTTGAAGAGAAAGTAAAAAAGATCAGGTTCTAGACCGTATATGCACCAACCCAAATATGTTAAACAACAAAGAATTTCACTGGTGGTCCTTTTCTCGCTAAACTTACGTAATATCCTCACGCGTTCGTGAAATTTGGCCCCATGTTGTCAAGGCTAAAGTGATTATTTTGATTTAATTTCTTTACGTAATGTCTACGTACCATGTGTGTACGTAATAATATGCACTTTATCACAACGTGCTGGGGCAATCTACGCGTACGTAATTTACCGAAACTTTATTTTATATTTTGCAACTTATATAATTATTAAAGGAAAAAAAAACTCTGAAGTCGGTAAGAAACTAAAGTGGTTATTGCTCACCTTGACCGACTGATACTAATTTTTCAAACAGACATTGTACCTCACATGTTCTGGCACGAAAAAAAGAGATGGACGAAAAAAATAAATATGAGTCTAATCTATTTTAATTGTCTGAATTAAACTGTTACGCGGAGACATGTTCTGCATACAATCGACTTTGATTAATAGACAATCCAACCAGACACATCCGAAGCTCGTTTGACGTAAATTGCGCATAAATCGCGCCATTTTATTAGAGGGAATTGAAAACAATTACTAACTGGTAACGTTAAATTGATAAACAAGCATTTATAGATCGTTTTAATGTTATTTCGTTTATTCTATGGAAGTATCTATGTATGTACCTCTACGAAATAGTTATTCAAATATTAAAATTAGGTAACCACCAACTAAAATTCTTTATTAGAAGTTTGTGCCACTTTTAAAATGCAACTAATGTTTATGAAAGTGTATGTTCTTGAATAAATTACTAAACTTTTATAATTGCTTATTAACTAGAAGACCTTGTACACTTACCCAGTTATCTTTGCTATTTTAAATTCGAATTGGTTCGTCATCATTACACATTTTTTCGTTCTGTGTAATACATACGTATACATAGAAACAAATGATGCAAACAAGATAATTATCGTTCGTATTGATTACTTAAGATCCTAAATATTTATGCAATGAAATGCATATCATTCATTAGTAAGAAGTTAATTATTGTTAATGCTGCATTAAATTAGATAAAGGGGTTCCATTCAAGAGTGTAGAATTTATAACTTGTTTATGAAAGCATTTCCTAAAATTTTAATTTTTGAGAATAACAATAGAAACAAATGAGTGGTAAGAATTTCAATTAAGTAAATAAGTGTGTTCGATATAGCTTTTGGATTCAAGACATAATAGCACCATAGTACATCACTATTTATACGAGGTGTGTTAAAAATGTCCCAAAACAGATAACCTACTTATAGAAAGTTAGACCTATCATGCGAAAAATTACAGGCGTATGGTTATCCCTACCGTAATCAAATGATCTCTTAGAATAATCTGGTTAGTCCAAGGGTTATATGTATATATAGGGTCTTCCAATAAGACGTTTCATTTTCAATAGCCCGCCATTTTAACAGTTGTCACGACTCAACCGGTAACTACTTGACAGATGACAAGTAAAAATTACGTCATTGATAAAAATGGAATATTGCTGCTGTAACCCATAGTGCTGAGTCGAACCCAGGTTTGTCAATTTCTCGTAGATCTTTGGAATTGGGCATTCCACGAACGACATTACCCCGTATTTTGCATAAAAACTTAGGTCTTAAGGCTTTTAAAGCTCATTTAACACAACGACTCACGCCTACCGACCGTCAACAACGTCGTGTCTTTGCTGATTGGCTCCTTGAACAAACTGAGCCGGATTTTCATCGAAAAATCATCTTGGGTGATGAGGCCCATTTTCATCTCGGAGGCTAAGCAAACAAGCAGAATTGTCGCATTTGGGGCTCGGAAAATCCAAGAATGATTGTTGAAAAGCCTCTTCATCCTCAACGTGTGACTATTTGGAGCGGTTTTTGGTCTAGCGAGGTCATTGGACCTTATTTTTTCGAAAATGAGGCTGGGGAAACTGTTACGGTGAATGGATTGTGCTATCGAACGATGATTAATGATTTTGTATGGCCGGAATTGGAAGATATTCATGTTGACGACGGCGATGTTTTTTTCGACAAGACATCGCTACATGTCACACAAGTAATGATAGTGATGATTTCGCTGTTTTGCACAATTGGCCACCGAGATCTTGTGATGTAACAACTTTAGACTTTTTTCTTTGGGGCTACGTGGAAAATAAGGTATATGCCAATGACCCACAATCGATTCACGACCTCAAGGATAGAATTCGTAACGTTATCGAGGACATACAGCCGCCAATGTGCGAATTGGTAATGGAAAATTTCATGAAAAGAATATGGTCCTGCAGGCATAGCCGTGACGTCCATTTGGCTGATATTTTTTTGCATTATTAATGGCATAGGCACCCTTCTCTTTACAATTAAATAAACATCCGACGATTTCGCTTAAAAATACTATTTTTTTTGTACATACCAAAATGAAACCTCACATTGGAAGATCCTGATGTACATGACTTTTACGATTGTCGAGTATATCAGGAACAGGTGAGTCCTGTAACAGCTTAATAAATTCGACAAATTGCTTGAGGTTGAAAATAAAATTTTTGCGTTGACATCCTTCCAGACGAGTAAGCTGCACCATCATCAATCTGGGGCATCAACGAGCGTATTTAGGTTATAGTCGAAAAACTAATGGTGGATATAACACACACGATCTCTACAAAGTGTAAACACAAACAAGAGAAGTAATAATAATAATAATAATAAATGATTTATTTCCTGAATACACAACTACATGAAAAAGAACAAACAGGAAAATGGATTGGTTTCAGGTTGCCACTGAAGTAGTAACAACCCGCTCCTCCATCCAACCCGACAGAGAGAAAAATAATGTAGTACTATTAAATACATGTAAACTACATTGAACATTGCACATAGAAAACAAAAAGAAAGTTGAGTTGAAAGGCTTTAAAGACTGCTACTCCGTTGCCCCGCAGAAAGGTACGAGGAATATATTTTTTTTGAAAGTTGTGATTGATGCTGCCGATTTTATTCCGATCGGAATTGAGTGATAGATACAGGTGATTTGATACAAGAAACTTTTCTTAAATTGCTCGAGTCTATGCATAGGTGGCGTCAGAGAACCTTTAAAACGTATATTAGGTGTGTGAACGTCCGATTTAAATTTTATTCTATTGTAAAAATAAGGCGGCTGACCGGTGCTGATAATATTGTGATAGAGTGTAGCAGAATGTAATAATCTTCGGTTCCTCACGTTAAGCCAATTGACCATCTCCAGCTTGTGTGAAATTTACAGAATACCTTATGTCATACGTTGTGACAAAGACAATTAGCAAAATTGCTTAGCATTTTAAACAAGCAATCTATAAAATTTCATAACCAAAGTGTCCTAATTGCTAGGTTAGAAAATGGAAATAGTCTGAATGAAATTGTGGGTAAAAAAACGAAGATAAACAAATTGATTTTTTGACGCAAGGCAGTCCTTTCAAAAGAGAACTACAAACAGATAAAAAAAGCAAAGTGTGGGACTAATCTTCATATTAATCTGAGCACACCGTGCTCAGACTAATCCGGGGATAACAGCCGAGTTGTTCAAAAACTGCTTTCATTTTTAGCTCGTTTCTGCTATGAAAGAAATTTTTGAATAATTAGGACTACACGCATGTTGTAGGTTCTTGTCCTCGACAATTGTCGAGCTCACCCTCCAGAATCTCAGCTTGTGTGAGATAATATTTTTTACACATCTCTTCCTGCCAATGTAATGCCACAAAATTACAACCCTTGGATTCAGGGCTTACACAAAATTTCAATGGCAAGTACGGTGGAATGGTTGTCGAAAATCTGCTGAGCTCAGATTGGACACGCAATTTTAATAATTAAGAGGATATTTTTACAGCTTCACTAGCTTGATCCAATAAAAAGACATTTATGGTGTAGACAAACCGAAGACATCGAGAATGGAAATGATAATGAGCCTACAACTGGCCACTCTGAAGTTATAGGTTCAATAAACTGAGTGCATTTTTAGTAGAAGAAAATTGTTTTCAGCTCACATGAGGCACGAGAAACTGAAAGTGATGAAAAAGAAACGCCCGCAAACCCTTTGGGCTGAGGCTTTAGAAGCCTTGAACACATTTATGAAATTTGCTCATAGGAGCCAGCATTACAACGCATTTACCAGAAAAGAGTTCAATTCAAGAAACAATCCCTGAAATGTTTTCGAGGACTCAGAACATAATTCAAACGATATCATCAGTGGTAGATACCAACCTGACATATTCCATGCCCTCCACATCATCAGACACATATTTCTGTGGTTTTTAATTCAATTTTGTTTTTGTCTGTGTCAAGCATGAAACACTCTTTTACAAGCTTGCGAGATATGGTTTTAATGGAATGTTAGTCCAGTAGTTTAATCTTTATTTAAATTGCCGACATCAGAAGGTTTTAATAAATAATAGCGTGTGTCATGGTGTGCCTCACGGATCCATTCTTGGCCCTACACTTTTCTAAATATATCTTAACGACCTTCACGTATCTGATTCCTCTAATAAATGTTCATGATATCAATTGCCGTAGTCTGATCAAGTAGTTTCGATGCAATTATTGGTAAGATTACTAAATACCTTTCACTTTTTTCGGTACTTATCAGGATACCCTTTTTATAATTGTACAATAGAAGACTTTAGCAGCACAAGTTATTTTTGAGTCATGCTACGAAAACAGTTGTCTTATACAAATTCATCTAAAGAAAAACTAGCAAAAACTCTCCGAGACTTATCTTCAGACAATCAACAGAAACTCAACCAATACACCCAAAAAAAAATTAACGTACTCGACGAAATAGATCTGCGATTGTTATTTTTCCCTTTTGTCTACAATCAAACACGATTGTGTGTAAAAGGTCTTTGTAGAGGGCCCAAGAGGGTGACCGTAAAACGCCGGTCGTTATGAAAAACTGGTCCTTGTACGCCCATTCAGCGCACAATAAAATTAATTGGGTGGAATCGGACCGCGCTCGACTATTAAAAAAAGATTCCAGAAAGAGGCGATCGATCAACGATGAAAAATAAAATAATAAAACACAGAAAACATCTACACAATCCACCACGAACGACCAAGTTAGCATCGCATGGTAATAAAACAGTGGTGTTAATTTAATTAGGCGTTTGTCGAACGCAGCAAGAGCAGCATCGGCGGTGTTTCACGTTCAAGGTCGTTTTTCGCGGAGATGTAGAAATTCAAGGTGATCTTTACAATTCCAATTGCTAATATCGGGGTTTATTCTGTTCTCGTTTTTCGGTGGGACTTTTTGTTTTTCTTTCATCATTCAATACATCGGATACATACTCACCTATTTACCATAATACATATCATTACGGTGATCGAAACGATATAACTACCTGGTATATGGTGTGAAATACGTATATCCATTATTAGCGGTGGATGGCCGATGGCCATGATGATTCGGGAAAAAAATATCCAATTGAGGATGTTGTTTGGCCGGCGAAACAAGAAGAACAATTCCGAGGATATAATCGTAAACATTATCCGGTTCAAAGAACGCGTTAAAGAAGTGGTGTGTGCACATATGTACACCCAATGAAATTTATATAGTTCCACATAAATTGGTGAACACATTATTGGTTTTATATCTTCAGCAAATTACACGTTAGTGAGCGTTAGTGCGAATAGAAGCAGCCATCACCTTTGTAAAGATGATTGACAGTTTCACATTGCTCAATAATTAATTATCGCGGAGAAATTTTGAATTTTTTTTGATGAAAAACTTTCGCCAAACTTTAATCGCAATCTTTCATTGATTTAATAATTTCATCACCAACACATGTTACGAGGGAGCGTTTTTATATTCACGGAATGGGGGATAAGGGGTGGAAATAAAAAAACCAAAGTATTTTTCTTTTTCAATATATTCACCTGCAAGACGGATACATTTTTCACATCTTTCAATTAATTTATTTATACCCTCATAAAAAAATTATTTCTCTTTATCTGAAAAATACGCCGAAACTGCCTCCTTGACATCATCATCGGCAGTAAATTTTTTACCCCGCAGCTCTTTTTTCATTTTCGGAAACAGGTAATAATCACTCGGGGCCAGGTCTGCGCTGTAGGGTGGGTGATTCACAATTTCGAAGCCCACCTTATGCAGGGCAGCTAACGCAACGCGGCTCTTGTGGACGGGCGCGTTGTCGTGCAAAAGCAGCACACCTTTCGTCAATTTTCCCCGTCTTTTCTCTTTAATGGCTTTTTTTAGTCGCTCTAATATTGAAGCGTAATATTCTCCGGTTATAGAAACACCTTTATCTTTATAATCAATCAACAATATTCCTTCCGAGTCCCAAAATACCGTTGCCATGAGTTTCCCAGCTGATTGTGACACTTTAAATTTCTTGGGAGGTGCTGTGCCCTTTTTATGCCACTGCATGGAGCCTTGTTTGGACTCAGGTTCATAATGATGAATCCAAGTTTCGTCTCCAGTAACAATTCGACTCAATACACCATCCTTGTCTTCATTACAGAGGTCCAAAAATGCACGCGAACACTACGCGCTGTTGTTTTTGCGGCGGCGTGAGCATTCTCGGCACCCATCTTGCGCTGACCTTAGACATGCCGAGATGATCGTGTAGGATTTTAAAATTTGTTGTATCAGGTACTCCAACCATTTCTGCGAGTTGTTTCTTCTTTAGTCGAGCATCTCCGAGTACAACTTTTTGGATAAGTGCTGGCGTGGTCACCTCAATGCTCCTGCCCGGCCTCGGGTCGTCTTCAAGGGATTCCCTTCCTTGTTTAAATAAACTATGCCACTTGTACACTATGGTTTTTCCCGGACAAGAGTCGCCGTAAACCAATGACATTTCATTCATTATGGTCGCGACTGATTTTCCTTGCCTGGAAAGGAACTTTATAACGGCACGATATTCGATTTTTTCCATATTTCACTTTTCACTCCTGATTATGTTACTTGGTTGACGATAGCTGATCTATCTACGATACTGTCTAATATTGCGTTGGTTGTCTGCCTCTCCTTGAAAGGTCCTCTTCTTCCAGTTCCACTTCCTTCATTGATGTCTTTCTGGTGGTTCTCGGGTTCCTGGGTTGTTGTTGCTTCTCCGAGTCTTCTGGATGGATCTCCCTCGCTGTTGGTATCTGAAACTAACGAAACAGAGGTATTATTTTATGAATAAATCATCACCGCGTCACATTTGTCGGAGTATCTCCGTTGTGGTGCGGTGCTTGGTGGGCCCCACTGATTTTTGCGCGATAGCGCTACTCATCTCTGGGTTGCTGCTCGCGAGTGCCTTGTCACTCCTGATTATGTTACTTGGTTGACGATAGCTCAAAGACTAACTGTCTAATAACAATGAAACTTCGTATTTATACTAATTATGAGTCGCTGCACAGGCCACGCCCCCAATGAGCCTAATCACCCCCCTACAACCCGCTCATTCCGCGAATATAAAAATGCTCCCTCGTACTTCATGTGTGATGATAAATTCTATTTACAAACTGTTAATGGTAATACTATCAGTTTGCACATATGTTCGACACTCCCATTGATGTTCGAATTATTGGGACTCTATATACTGTAAAAAAAAATGATGAAAATGTCCACAACTATAGGAGGCAACTTTTCTATCGCCTTTTTTTTAAGGATAATGTTAGGAGATGGACGAATTTTGTTCCTTGAAATTAAGGGATCTTACCTTAATTTGCCTGTATTTTTGGGACATTTTTTCAAAACATAACCTGCTTAAAATGCCTTTCAGATTGCCTTTCATATTATTTTTTTTTATGTGGTGGGTAGTTAGTTGCCTAATAATCCCAGTAATATTCTTGGTATATTTAAAACAAATGAAATATTTAGTAAATACTACCCAACATGAAAGAGAAGCCTTACAAAAAAAAAAACATAACTATGCTAGAAAATGATAAGAAAATAATTAAAACTGACTATGAACGTAAAATACTAGTTCTAAAGGACGATAACGAAAATATGGTCGCGGAATTGCAGAACCAATTAGAATCATTCGATAAAGATTGCAAAAACATGCCTGAAAAATCTGAAATGGCCAATCAAATAAAAGAATGTTTAGAGCAACAGGATACATTTACAATGGAGATTACAGATCTTAAAAGTAAACTTGACGAACAATATAAAACATTATCAGCTAATATTGAAGCATTTAATAAATAAATTAATTACATCAAACATGAAAAATAACATGAATAAAGGATTTCAAGAAATCAAAGGCTCCTTTAACTACTTGCTACTAACAAAAATTAAACGAAATAATCTTTATTCTAAATGTGAATTGTCTGAGACAGTATCGCTATCAACACGACAGAAATAATAAACGTCAATTTAAATGTGATGTTCTTTGATGCTACTTCATTCTTTATTTTTGCTCACATCAACTCTATTGGATCGAGTTCACAATGGTGTGCGGTGACAACCTTAACACAACTTTATTATTATTATGTTCTTTATTTATTTTGATTAAATTCGGAAGTTCAGCTCGTACCATCTCTTCTCTGATTTCAATTTGCTTGATTCGCAGCCACTCTTGCATATCTTTTTTCTTAGATCCTGCTGTAGGAATTTTCTCCATTTTACGGCTATGGTAAGGTGTGTTATCCATGACGATAACAGCATTGTCAGGTAATTTTGATAACAAATTATTAAATGCTATCTTAAAAATGTCTGCATTCCGTTCTTCATAGTAATTTCCTGTTTTCTTACCTTCGAAAAGCAATAACCCTCCATCAACAAAGCCATATTCGGATCGAGTTAGCCTCCTCCCTTTTCCTGACGGGTTTTTAAGTCCTGTAGATAGCCCTTAAATGAATGTTTAACACCGATCTGTTATACTGTCATCTATCTATACTTTTTCTTTAGTATGACCTTTATTAACCCACGTCTCATCTAAATAATAAATTGGTCTACCTTCTCTTCTAAATTCCTTCATTTCAAGTAAGTATTTTATTCTCCATGTAACGATATCATCCTGTTCGATAAGAATACTTTTACGGTTTCTTTTTATGTACTTGAAGTTAATTTGTTTGTTTCTTAATTTGTAGTAGATCTGGACGTTTCTTTATTTCAAAATTTTGTCCAAAGTACGTAATTCGTTTTTGTAAAAGAAAACATGCACTATTTTTCGCACAAAATGTTTAATTACTTCATCATATGTAGCAACATTAAAAAAATTCATATATTAAACACTACAATTTTTTAACCTAAACCCACCCTCTCTTACCTTAAACTATTGTGTAAATAAAAAAAAATCTATCCAGGGGCTGTTAAGCACACTTTAAATGTTTTTAAAACTTTTATATGGTCTTCAGGGAAACCATTTTACTTTTTCTTTTCGTCTCCTTTTATCCTTCTATCTTTTTAATGTCTTTTCTTCTTTCAAAACTTTTGACTTTCTATCTTTTTAATGTCTTTCTTCCTTTCTAAAAAACTTTTTTTCACCTGTCTTATCTATTTTTCAATCTTCTTTTCAATCTTTAGACTTTCTATTTTATTAATGACTTTTCTTCTTTTTAAAAGATAACTTTTCTCCTTCACCTGACTTTTCAATTTTTTTATAATCAACTTTTAAAATCGTTCTCCATTTTCTTTTGTTTCTCTTGACCTCCTTCTTTCTTAAAAAGTTTTTCTAAATAACAGTAGCATGTGTGTACGTGTATTTTTGACAATTCAATCTATTCTAAATTTCCAGTGCTTAATATATTACTCTAACTAAATAATTTTGATTAACATCACGGAAATAACATAACAGAGGCAATGAAATGGCTGACAAATTAGCTAAAGGTGCCAGCGAACGAGCACTCGTCGGTCCAGAACCTACAAGTGGGAATTTCTATGGCAGAATCAACGCTTTTGTTCGATCCGAACTCGCTGCTAGGCATTGCTCCAACTGCAATGCACTTGCCGGCATAAAACATTTTAAAACTGTTGGGATTGGGATGTTGGGATCTTAACCGGTCACTGCGCACTGAGTAAACACTTGCATCGCATGGGCATAGTAAACTCTCCCCTGCGGACTTCTTTGTCTGAGTGCAACCTGGTTAAGAGGACTAAAACGGCACGGGGACACATTAGGTCTCTCTTATGGCCGACTTTGCCTTTACGGTTCACCCGCCTATACAGTCGCAAAAAAAACTTCCATTCCTTGAATATATTTTTTTCTTTTCCCGGTATGGGATTGTTAGATCCAAAATGGACAGACGATGTAACACTTGTACTACCTTTGATCTTCAGCTTTGCTACATACCTCGCAGCCAAGAATTGTTGGCGTAGTACAACTGGCGGTTCTTGTGCCTCTACGTATAAAGCTTCTTGCGGAGAAGACTTCATTGTTTTATTTTATTAGTTACATTCATCTTGATTTTTTTGGTTCTTGTAAATAATAAAAATATTACCCTGCTCACAATATATGACGCCTGTGACACATCACATGAATAATACATCTTCTAAAATCTATTTTGGAGCTGTCTTACTTATTTTCAGTTTAGGTTTAAATTGTAGTATAAAAATTGCCGTCAACTTTGGCTCCTGAAATGTTTATAATTTCTTTCGAAAATTTGGGAAATTTAGACTTCGTACCAAATATGTTTACTTTGTCCACTCTGCTAGATAATAAAGTTAGCGTCACTTTTAAATCATACCACTCTGTACTTTGTTACGTCTCCGAAATCTCCATCGTTAAAGTTTATGTAAAAGTTATTACAATAATAATTTCGGCGTCAATCGGATCATTAAGTACGTTGATAGGTATGCATGTCTATGAAACTGCAATAAACGCAACTGACAGTCTTTAACACAGCGTGAAGTACCAATAAAAGCGACGACACAAAGTGCATTACCACACAGCAATTTCGGAGTCTTTGGAAATATGTTAGGAGCAATTATAATAGTATCCAGAGTAAGTATAGAGGCACCACAAGGTAAATATTTATTGCAGTAGACGAAAGTGAATATTGGAATGAAACGACATTAGATTGGTGAAACTCTCAAAGGTAAAATGTTAGCGAAAGTTACGACAAACTGAGGAGGAAACCGAAAATTTGGCCGGTTTTAACCCAAGGGAAATACATTGGGAGAAATACGAGGGAAAAAAAGTATATGTATCGCGGTAATGAAACTGAAGTTGCGCACGAAAGAAAGAGAGCGTTAGACATATGTATGTACGTGGAGTGACAATAGCTGTACGAATGTGCGCCAATAACGTTAACCAAACAAGAACTCGGAGAGCTGCGAACAAATCCGAAGATTGGGATTTCTAAATTTGATAAATTCAAGTGGATGTTTTTCATTTATTTGCTTAAATTCGCGTTCCGTAGCGTGGGGAAGCATTCTTTTTTAAGTGTTTTCCAGCGAAGCTTTCAAGATAAGAAGAAACAAAGAGCGAAATAATATGAAGGAAGAACGGCGTATTCTGCTTGCAAAATTCAATTGTATACATATACAGATTGTTTATAATGTGATGAGCACACTCTAGATAATTTGAACATGTGATGCTAACGTAATGAAATTTGGTACGTAATACTAAAGTAGCTGCGACGAAGCATAGAGTCAATAACATGGTACATGGTAGCGGGAGAGATGGCCAGCCATCCCGCTTCTACTCGCCTCCATAGCTCCACGTCAGCCTGGGAGAACTGGATAACGTCGAAGTGTCCGACCGATCATATCCCAGACATGTTCGATTAGATTCAAATCCGAAGAACGAACCGGCTGTGAGAGCATTCGTAAGCTCTTCCGCAAAGGTCTATACAACACGCGTGATATATGGATAGGTGTTGTATACTCAAAGAAAAAAGAAATGGGACAATTTCACTGTTAGTTATTTAAAGAATGTGATCAACTTTTTAAAATATTTGAGCAGGTATTCAACGGCTTTGATCATGTATTGAACGGCTTTGATCAGGTATTGAACGGCTTTGATCAGGTATTAAACAGCACCGTGCGGTACAAAGAGATCACATTCTTTAAATAGCTAACAGTGAAATGGAATCAATTTTTTACACGAACAACCTTCATAATAACAAGATAATTTACACATGAAAGTAAATTCTTTCGCGGAATCAAAGGTCAAACTGTGCTGAAAGTCGCTTTGCCTTTCTACTAGTACACCTTGCCTTCTTGCTGGCCAAACAGCTCCAAGCCACTATAGCGTTGAACACGTGGACGCGATATTGTGCTGTGGTCACGCGGGACAGTCCCGCTCTGCGGCTGAAGGTGTGTACGTAATTGCTCATTCCATTCTCGTCGAAAAATAAACCTGCCATGCACACCCACAACAATTCCTCGTTCTAACTCGCTCAGGTAACACGAACGGCCTTCTATTACTCGCGAAGTTCCTACCATATAGTACCCCTTCACACCACAGTAAGAACGGCCGGTGTCTCCCCATACCGACAGAATGTTTGACCTGTCGAAGCCGCTCAGTAAAAAATTTAGCTATACAGGGTGAGTCACGACTATTCCCTCGGTCTCTTGTGTCTAAACGCTAAAAGATATGAATTTCAAATTTTAGTCAAATCTCTAGGACGATACGGAGCACATTTTGAACTTATTTGAAAGTATACAGGGTGATTCAAAGAAGTACATCATATCAAATGGAAGACCCTGTATTCCATCCTATGTGAAGGCACATTAAACCCCCTACCAAAAACTATAAAGATGTCTATATCTAAATTTAACGGTTAAAATGATATTAACGATATTCTCTAAGAACTTAAAATCGATGCTTTTTCATCTTGTAAATAGGATGCCATGCTGCTTTAAAATTAGCGTTTGTTAATCTAGTTGCGACTCTCATTAATTCCTAGGAACAAATAGTGTACTTTAAACAATTATTACGTCTACTATGTGAAGAATAAAACAAATAAACAATACTCCACCTACCATTCCTGACAATTTGAAACTAAAATAATATATAATGTTATTTCAGGGACTACCGATTTTTATCTGTATTATAAATAATGTTAACACAAATTTATTCATTTATTTCATATTTCATTCAATCGCTCCAGGCATTTTACGGAAGAAAATTCTTCTTTTGTCTATAACATTATACATAGAATAAGATGGTCAATCAATGTGAACATCTACTGCAATCTTTTTCATTAAATAATTTATTTATATTTATTCAATTCAAACGAACATTTAGTAGAGCACACATTTTTTGGAGAACTTATTAAATTCATTTCAATTAAATATGTTAAAATTGTATATGGTTTTGACAATTTTATATCTTATTTACTTTTTTTGTCTAGCACATTTGTAATTTTATTAATTTGTTTATCTTTCAATTCCTGAAGTATTCCCACTTGTAGGTCAACGAAACAGAAAATTAATTAATTAATTTCGGGAAAGCCGACATTTTCATAAAAATCATTTTTTTTTCGAAATTGGCAGCAGATAGGCATAGCGAACTATTAATAAAGTTATCCTAATTTATGGCGTAGAATCCAACAATGGTGTACAATATAGGGTGTTCCATTAAAAATAACCTAACTTTGATATGCTGTACTTTTTTGAATCACCCTGTATACTTGCAAATAATTTTAAAATGTGCTCCTTATCGTTCTACATATTTGACTAAAATTTGAAACTCATATCTTTTAGCGGTTAGACACAAGAGACCGAGCGAATAGTCGTGACTCATCCTGTATAAAACTTCGAAACTCGTTACATCAAGTAGACTTACGAAATTGTGGATTATCAAGTCACGTCCTCAAAATTAATGTTGCACCTCTACGCTATAGTTCTTACAATTTGGAATAATGAACATATTTAGACAAAAACTACTCTGCATGGTGGCTTGTTGTTAATATTTAACAGAATTAATAAATAAATTATTTTTCAAAATAATTTATCGTTTTCATGAAAACGCAAAACCGAGAAAGCTTTTTAAAAACATAACAACAGTAAAAAAGCTTTACCATTAGATCTCCCATAAAATGAAATTATTCTGCTTCGTCTGACTTTTACTTACCATAAATTTAGGCTTTTAGGACACTTAATCGGTGTGCCAAATTTAGTTCTGCTTAATTAAAATCTTAACGCGAACAGTAGTAAATAAGAACATTTTCATATGATTATGAACGACAGTTAAAATGTTTCGCAGTTTAAAATTTCATGGTTACCTAATTTAGATTTAAAATTCATTTTTGTCAATTAGAGCTTAATATAAAGGACTTCTATCAACTTCTTATGCATGATTGAATTCAGAAAAAATTGTTTCCAACGTGGTGAAAACCCAATATGGCTCTTATAAACAATAAAAATGACGGTGGCCAGAAAAAAATTTTCAAATCGCTTAGCTATATTTTAGAAAGCTCATCCGGAAGATAGATATGAAGCAATTGCAAATTTTGTGTAAGAAGGTTTGAGCAAACAGAAAGTATGTGCGCGTTTCGTGCCACACTCTCTGATAGACGGCCAAAAAGATTGGAAAGTTCAGCATTGCAAAGACCTGTTAAAAATATCCCAAAAGAATCCGGCAAGCATGTCAGCCATTGTAACTGGTGATGAAAGGTGGTGTTTTCAATACGAGCCAAAAACAAAATGTTACATAGTACGGTATGGAAGTAACCAGAAGACCCAAAGGGAAAAAATTAGACTTTCAGAAGAGAAAAATCAAGACAATGCTGACAGTTTTCTTCGATTTGAAAGGAATTGGGATCCGGGAGTCCAGAATTCCAGATAGTTGGGCAGATTCTTTGGTTTCTCCCTTCAAATCGTCTTTAGAAAACGTAAAAATTATTACAGATCAAATATAATTTTAAAAATATACTAAAAATACTTATATATAATATTTATTTTCAAAGATGTTACATCATTTATTTTATTTCTTATTTAATTAATTACGAATTGATTTATTCGTTGTTAGTATCCCCAAACACAGACTAGTATTACTTACATTTACCGCAACTGAATCCCATTACAGGAATCCCAACTAATCTCGGAGAAACGTTTCGGGGGCGCCTATAAGGGACTGACAATTAGAAGCGACCGCACTTTTCGACTTTATCGACCTGGACGACGAGAATCGCATCCGTAGGCTTTTCCGAAATGATTTACTGCTGCTAACGACCCTTATGTATCATAGTTATACTTTAGCGAGATCCTGTGCTCAATTATATCCTTAGAAGGGCACGAGAGATTTACTCGAATATGACGGTAAAATGAGGAATGGATAGGAACTTTATTTTATGTTTGACAAGCTGTATTGAGTTGTATAGATCAATAGATGTTCTATAATAATTGACAGAAGACTGATACAGAATCGTTCCATTTTAATAAACATAATCCATGTAAATAGAAATTCAATGAGACTAAAGTTGTAGTAGTTGTATGACACCGTGCATGACATACATCCATTACAATCTCCTATGACTCATATATCTGCAAACGGTTCGTGCAGTACAAGGAACATGGAACGTTTCAAAGACTCATATATTTTCCCATGAACCTCTGCAGATAGTTTCAGATAGATTTAATGCAGGGGTTTCGAAAATATTAAATCACCCTCCTTCTATCATAACAATAATTCGGAACAAAACATACACCAATTTGCATTGTATTAGTAAAATACATTCTCTCCCAAAAACTATTAAGGATATACATTTCGTGGGATCGCCGCATTGCAGTCGATAATACACAATAGGTTACCTGTGTTTCTCTACTTTATATGTTACGATGAGGAAATGACATACACAGCTGTTTTATAGCTATGGAGAAACCATTTACTTACGTTGTAATATACGTAGACGTTTTGTTGTTTTATATAGGTCATAGGTTCAATTTCTTTAATGCAGTAGATATACCGGATTCTCTTTGTATAACATCATCGTATATTTAATTTGCATTAAAACTTCTCCTGTTTCTTTTCTTAATTACAACATCGCGTGCATTGACATCAACATTCGCCTGGTTGATTACAGGCATGTTCCTAATACGTGAGCGATGCGTTAAATACGATAAAAAAGAAACGATCAAAAATAGAATTATTAGTTTTGGATCGAGTTGGTCTTTACTTGATGTAAATCCATTTTCAATATAAAATAAAAAAAACAAATGTTTCAGATTTACACTGTATTTAATAACAACGACAGCTGTTTCTCTACACTGTAGCTTCTTCAGGTGTCAGTAAAGACCAACTCGATCCAAGATTTGAAAGAAGCAGCATCTAGTTGTCTGGCCCGCTGTATATTTCAACCTGAAGAAGGTACAGTGTAGCAAAGCAGCTGTCGTTGTTATTAAATACAGTAGAACGTCGGTTTACGAGATTAATTCGTTTCAAAAAGCAACTCGTGAACAGAAACACTCGTATACGGAAACAAATTTTTCACAAGAAATATGTAATACAAATTCAATTAATTTGTTCCTCAGCGTAGAACTTTTAGTAAAAATGCATAATATAGTAGATTAATAAATGTATATGTATTTTTATTGTGTTGGTTTGCTTTCACTTGGACCAGCTTGATCTTTGTCAGCAGTTTCTAACTGCGATGTAGCCGGTGTCATTTTTTATAAGGAACTGGTCCTTCGGTATTTGCCTTTCCCTGCGAAAATGTGACATAACGCTGTCATTAAAAATGTAAATGGCACGACTTGCTACGGCCTTATCTGGATGTGTCTCTTCAACGAATTGGCGAAGCTTCTCCCATGTATTACACATTTCCTTAATGACTGTAGAGGAGACGTGTTTTCCTTGCTCTTCATTACCAGAAGACATATCCATGGCAGCTTCCTGTTGCTGCTCCATGAGAAACGATTGCAGTTCATCGGTGCCGAGCTCATCTCTATGTTCCTCAACCAATTCCTCCACATCAGCATCATCAATTTCCAGCCCCAATGTCTGAGCCAAAGCCACGATTTCTTCTACTACAGGTACAACAGTGACAGGTTCAGTGACAGGACGCATTTGGACCACAGTTTCTTCCTAGCAGAGTTTAGTGTTCTTTGTGTCACATCTTGCCACGCTTTCTCGATCAAAGTTAAACACGACAGAATATGTTCTATAAGCTGTGTGTTTGTGGTGACTTCAAAACACCTCTGAAAGAGAGCTTTTGTATAAAGTTTCTTAAAATTTGCTATGACTTGTTGGTCCATGGGTTGAAGAAGAGGGGTAGTGTTGGGTGGAAGGAACTTGACAGTAATAAAGTCGAATTTCCCAATCAAAGAATCTGCTAAGTCTGGCGGATGAGCCGGTGCATTATCAAGGACAAGCACAGCGTTGAGTGGCAGGCTTCTCTCCGTTAGGTATTTCTTAATGGTAGGACCTGCAATCTCGTTCATCCACTCAATGAAGATCTGCCTTTAAAAATTTTAAATGAATCTATATCTGAATCGCTTGTTTCGGGAGTTTGCTTAATGAGATCGGCGTAATTTGCTTTTTTACAAATTATCTGTTCAGATATGCTATCACCCACTAACTGTCTCTCATTAATCCACACTAATAGTAACTTTTCCACGTCATCTATGGCTTTAAGTCTTTGTTTCGTTAATACTTTAACACCTTTCGCCACATTACTCTTAAATTTATCCTTGTCTTTAAGAATAGTGCATATTGTCGATGTAGCCTTACCGTATTGCCGTGCCAGAGCAGCACACGAACACCGTCTTCATGTTTTTTGATTATCTCTTTTTTCACTTCGACATTTTCACTAATTTCTTGATTGATGGCTGCTCGTATACTGAATTACTCGGGAAGAGAGGTGCTCGTAACCCGAGGTTTCACTGTACAGTGTAAATCTGAAACATTTGTATGTTTTATTTCACATTTAGAATTATTAGTAATTGCCTATAAAATTTGCTTCATATCGAAAACTATCGAGTTAAGATTGCGGAATGAGGATCATGATAAACAAGTCGTTCATTTGCGTCTATTTTACGGAAAGAGTTGAAATATATGTACATACATCTCCCGCGCAAGCGGTACAGTTTCATCTTCGGGTTATAAATCAGCCGTTGACGTACAAATGAGATTTCGAGTAATGTACGAGTCGCTGAACCAGCCGGGCCTGTTCACTATATATACTTGGTTACGCATCAAACTTCAGTTCCCAGCTCAGATTAATTTGTTTCTAGAGGAGGTAGGCGAGAATTGACAGTTTAGGGAAAACTACAACGTTTTTAAGTTACGTTGATATCAATCAATAAATGTTGTCTTTGCATAAGTCATTTATTTTTTCAACGTTATAATTCTTGTGGACTTGTAGGCTGCGCGAAAAGAAGTCAAACTAAACCATAAACGACCATTCACCATTCTCTTTTCCAAAAACAAACATAAAACTTACCCATAGCCCTTCCAGATATTATCTCAAAATGATGGGAAAGGCGAATCAAAGCCAGGAAGGGGCTAAATATTTTTGGACAACCTTAACCTGTACTTCATTCTGAGTAATACTGGAGCTGTTTGGTAAAGCATAGCCCATATAATGCTTGATAGTTTTTTGCCTGGAAATTGTACCAAGACCCAGTCATATTCTATGTCTTTCAAAATGTTTTCCTTTTATCTTCTTCCATTCTACCGACAAGTTTGGAATATTTTCTACTCTACATTGATTTTCTCTTTATCACCTTCTGATATCTTTGAATGTATTGTTCTTTACGTTTTCCTCCCTTAAATCTCTGCGTGTTCGGATTTTTATTTTTATTTTATAGCTTTTCTTTATTGTACTGTTTAAAATTATTTATAGTCTTGCTAAACCTTCCTGCTTAGTACTGAATTGAAGACTACTTGCAAGAGCTTCTCTACTCCCATTTCTTATATGCTAGTGGATCAAATTGGTTTTTTTTCCCTCGACTGCACGGGCAAGCTTGGCCAAAAGATAAACCTATTGTGCCCCCATGCCGTTTTAGTTCTCTTGGCTAGGTTGCACCCGGACAAAAAGGTCCGCCACCTGGTCAAAAGTTAATTGGCTTACTCCGAGATCGTCTAATCGATCGACCCCAAAGTATATCCCCTTCTCCCCGTCCGTTGTTGAGCAGTCAGCAAGGAGATGGACTGGAGCTTCCTCCGCACTCTCAAAAATTGGTCTCTACTAACGCCGTTGCTGTGGAATGGATGTTTTCCACATTTTCTAAAATGGTTTTGAACTAAAGAAGAAGTTATGTCTTGCCAAGGATCTTTTAATAATTTCGCAAACATTTTTTGGTTGTTGTTTTTCTATATTTGCTCATTGCTGACTAACTAGTTTTACGGGCCAAATTCTTGTTAATTTCATCTTTTACTCCTAGTATCAACTTTGTAGGAGTGGGCATCGCTTTTCCAAATTGCTTTATTTTCATGAAAAATAATAGTAAAAACCACTAGAGCTTCGGTGATTACGTTTACAAGTCTATTAGAGATATCTAGATCTTGTCAGGTAGGAACCTTTAAACAAGTTAAAATCTTCATATAGTAAATTGGTCTTAATATTTCATTCCAGCAATTTCTAAAATATGTGGCTTTTTGATAGATTATAGCTCAACTTCTACATAGTTGCAAAAGTCCAAAATCCCATTTTTTCATCGACTCTATGTTCTCAACAATTTTCTTTGTATACTCCCTTTGGAATATGGTTACTAAACACTACTCTGTGAAACTGGTATCAGAAATTTGGAAAATGCTGAAATAGAGGAATTAATGGTTTGGAGTTGTTAACACAGCAATGTTTGCCAAAGCAATTGAAGTAACTCTAGCGTATTTATAATTGGAGCTGCGTTTTTGCGTTGAACCATTTTATCATCGTGGCATATTTATATACGACACGATCACAAGCCCGATAACGGTCGAAATATCTCCTACAATGCATGTCTTAAGCATATGCCATGTTTAACAATGAATTAATTAACATAGTTAATTAGACAATTATTATATGTTATGGCTTCCTTCTGGAAGAAGTTCAGCGACATATGTTTTCGGCAAAATGTGCTATTAGATGCTGTTGGTATTTTTAAGTTTGCTTTGACAGATTTACGCCCAGAAAAACAATTATTATTACTAAAGAGTGTGGTTGAAACTTAACGTTTTTTTTTAATCATAACTCAGTTCAGTTTTATTCCTACCAAAAGTTACATAATTATATGCAGCTTGAAAGCATGAAGACTTGAAAATGGTGATGTAATAACGAAAACATTTATCTACTTATTTATTTTCTCCTGAAAACTGGTGCGATGTCTTTATAAGCTTCAAGTATTCCCATAAAAATTACCATATGCAGATAAGTCTAGAGATGAAACAAGAAATGTCTCTGTGACTAAGATTCAGGGATAAACATGTTCGTAAATTTTGGCTTATATCCAGACATTTCCAATGGGCTTTCCTTCAGATAAGTTTTACTAGAATCATTAATTAAATTAAATTCCATTTACATAGTCTGATTTTAATTCTCCGGAGTTTGAGCATCTTCTTTGAAATGCTAAAACCTCGATCAGGTAAAAAATTCAAATTCAGGAATAGTGTCGACTGAACTGTTGCAATTTCGGAATTCTGCCGCCCAATAACGGTAAGTTTGCTTGTTAATAAACCTAGATAAATGGAAATGAGCTTTATTATTGACCAGTAAAATGAATTGAGAGGCAGAAATCCGAAATTGCAACAGCTAGGTTCGCAATATTCATTAAATTTCAACAGAGTGTCAAATATTTTTTTACAATGATAATAATACATTTATTGACCAAAATATATATATTTGCGCATTATAAAAACAAAAAGTTCTGCCCATAAAAATGGCACCCTGGTCTACCTGATGATTCAACAAACCTCTCATTCCCTAAATGAATTTATTGCTGAACATGTCATTGCTTGATCAACACGCAGACATGCAGTACCTCGTCTGACTCAGTTTTGCAGAGTACATAGGAGTCTGAAAATAGGTCAGACTGTTCTGATGATGGTAGGAATGTTGACGGTAAGCTAGTATTGGCATATTGGCAATATCTTCTGCAGAAGATATTGCCGCCGATGATAATAATGATTTGATAACTCGGATGTGATTCTGGTCACTATCTGGTTGCGAATAAAACCATTGACAACATTTTCTTCATTCTAGACATCATGGTCAATAATGATTCTAAAGCAAAATGATCAAACAGCAAGAAGAAATATCTTTAATATCGACTTACCACTACTTCATATTTCTCCACTTGATTACATACATTCTTGCCTGTTTCTATTTTACTATCTTTAATATGGGAAAAAAATGAAATCCTCGCTTAACAGAATCAACAGAAAATCTCACAACATATGCTTATATGTAATATGCTGTAACTACCATTTATTTTTTTAATAAAATTTTATCCTTCTAGCAGTAACAATTATACTTTCAAGAATACATGATCTTTAACATTACTCATTAACATTTTTACAAGATGTTCACAACTCTTATTATTAGTATGATTGCCGGTTGTCAATAAAAATCACAGAACAAACATGTTTTTTTTTCCGTAATACTAGCTGTCTGTCGGGCTAAGTTGTTTTAGACGATCAAACGAAACAGGATTCGAGTTTACAGAGCAAGCCGTATTTACGACCAGTTGCCGATGTAATATTCCTAGATGACCAGTCTCCTAATACTTCCAGTTCTTCTTTATAACTTCTAGGAATTACAATGGTGTGTATGTTATCTATTTTACTTGTCTTTATACTCTACAGAGTGATGCAACGAGTCGATAAACTCTAATTAAGCTCCCATAAAAATAATTATTAGATGATTAATATTTTACGCGATCAATCTATGCAAGTCAAAATATTAAAAATAAATGTCCTAATGTGTAAAATAATATGAAACAACCAACAAACTCTTCGTAAACACACAATCACTCAAATATCTTCCGTGGGAAATTTGTAAACATTTACCTAACAAATCTTCATTGAAAAAGAACAGTATACCACCTAAATAAACTGAGCAGGTGTTTACTAACGTCTTTGCTGCATAGCTGTTTCTAAAAATAGACTCTCTTTTCTCATTACTTACCTAAAAATATACTAAAATATTTTTAAAGTAACATTTTTGGTGGATGCATATCTTTAAGGAAATAGCAAGAATGCGTTGCTCATTTTATTTGCCTAACATCGTTAGACGGGCACATCCACAATGAATTTAGGTATCAGCTTCTGATGTTGTTTCTTATCAACAGTCCCTCATACTGAGATGTAGTGTAAGTAGATTTCGTTGCACACCAACAACAATAACGCGTTCATTTTCAGAATTTGAGTCCTCTCCTTTTTATCATTTCGTTTTTGAAGGTTATTGCAAGTTTGACAGGTACAATAGAGTAATACAAAGCATCTAGTGAATACAATTTTGGTAGGTGGGATTTTGCTATCCTTTGTACTGCCTGGCTTATTTATTTCTTTGCCTTCTCGTGGTTTTTGCAAAAAATACCATACCAACCAACCAATACCAACACAAACAATCATTCAAACGCCAAAATCACCAATTAACTTGAAGTCAAAAAATGACATTGAACACTAAAAATACATGCTACCACATGATGGACTAAACAAAATATTTGCATAACAAAAACAACCGCAAAATAAACAAAAACACTTAATACAAACCCCACGAACTCAGCTAATATATTCTCCGGAATAGGTAGATTCAATTACACGGAGTCACCTAGGTTACACTTTCGATCAAAAAAAAGGAATAAAATTACGAAAAAAATTACCTGTGGTCGAAAGTAAAAGGAAAGTACGCAAAAAGAATCATGATTTCTAATCGTGGTTTTATAAACATTAAAAATTCTTCCATTAAGAATGGAGTTATTAAAGATTGGCACAATTTGTACACTTATTTAACATGCAGTAAAATTAAACAACCCTTCTTAGGCGTTAGGCATGACTTCCTATATGATCACGGCTGTGTTTCGGAATGCAAACAAATGCCTATCGAATGACATTTGCGACTCTATTGTCGTTTGTTGTTATTATCTGTCGTAAATGCAGTAGTTTCGCTAATTTCTCGAATAAGTTTTAATGCAGAGTGGTTGACTGCATCTTAGAGATGTCATTAAGGCGTTTAAGTATTGAAGAGATGAGCCAAGCTATGGGAATGCTTGTGACTACCTCATTGCTAAGAACTATTACTTACTATTTCAATGTGAGCCACAATGTGATCAGAAGAATTCGAATGAATTTTAATGGTCTATTCAACATAGACACGGCGGAGAGCGAAATCGCAGTACAACAGTCAGGGAGGACCGTTTTATTACGGTTCTGTGTCGAAGGAATAGATTTTCTACTGCAAGTACACTACAAATTCGGTTATTAAATGTAACAGGTACTCAAGTATCCACTCAAACAGTAAGACGAAGGCTCCATGCTTCATTTTCTAAAAAATGCCCATTGTTAACCAGAGCACAGAGTGGGCACATTAACATACAAATGGGAATGTTGATGATTAGAGTCGTTGTTTATTCAGTGACGAAACCAGAGTGCGTCTCCATAGCTCAGATGGAAGAGTTAGAGTTTGGAGAAACAGAGGCGAACGCCATGTTGAGAACAACCTGAGTTACCATCAAGCTAATGGAGGTGGTTCAATTACTGTTTGGTGAGGTATTTGTACGACTCGTCGTACTGAATTGGTTATGCTTGGAAATGCTACAATGAATAGTATCAGGTATTTTAAGGTATTACAATCTGTAGTGTTGTAATTTGCTAATGAAATAGGCGATGGTTTCGTGTCTGTTGATGATAGCGCACGTCCTCAGGACCACCTGAAGAGGTTGATAGAATCACGAGGAGTGGATTCAAGCAATCACTATCAGCTCCGAACTGCTGAATGACAAAATATTTCTCAGCATTACATTCGGAATTTGATTTCCAGCATGCCGGGACATTGCCAGGAGGTCATAAGAGCTAAAGGAGGTCCACGCATTACTAATCTTTAATTAAGTGTTGGGTTATCTTTTCTTTCCACAGCAAACTTTTCTGTAATACTAAAATGAAGATTTTGCGATTTTTCTATTAAAACATTTGAAATTCGTTATTTAAGTTTTATTCTTTTAATTTTTTGCCTTAAAAGTGTTTTCCCGAGCCATATGCAGTAGAAACCGCTTATAACGAGAACTCAAAGGAATTTTAAAATTGCTCGTTATAAGCGAATATTGTTATAACCGGTTTTTAAATTTTATTCGAAAATTTATCGCTACTATTTCATCAAACCTGATTCACATACATACCTGTTTCAAATATTTGTTGTATTGTTATTTATTAGGAGTACGTATGTACATACATATGTATACGTAACAAATTCTGCATATTAAATAATTTATTTGCATCAGTAAAATAAATGCAGTAAATAGGCAAATATTTATGGAAAATAATAATCTGTCGTGTTTCTCTGCTTCTTCTCTGCCAACAAACTACTATCCACTAAATTTTCTAGGAACGATAGGTGACAATAAACATTTTCTTCTGGGTTTACAACTGCCTCATGTTCGAAGAAGGTTCTCAGCTTCATTAAACATTCCCTCATTTCTGGCACCGAAACTTTAGTTGGAGGATCACCAGTTTCGTCATCGTCGAAATTGATGTCAGCATATTCTTGCGTTGTATCGGTTTGCTTGTGCTTTTTGTACGCTTCGTGTATAATGTCTTCCATTATTAGGAATACCGCTGGTTCAAACGTCATCGTCAACTCCAACGTACTCTCGAAAATTAACGTTTTCATTGTTCAATACAGAAGCAAGTGCCATTAAAGGTACCTGGTCGTCCCAATCCCAGACTTCTGTTCCCTCTTCGCGTGTGGCTGTGTCGGCTGAAAGCCATCCAGCATGTTTAAAAGCATTTGTGATTGTGGTACTTGTGACATTGTCCCAAGCTCTGTTAAGGAAACGTGTAGCATCTAGGAGACTAATAGATGACTGAATAATTTGCTCAATTCCATGAATTAAGTGAAGTACCAGAGATTTCCGAAAATGGAATTTTAAGGAATTTATGACACGTTGATCCATAGGTTGCAGTTTCGCTGTTATGTTTGGTGGTAAAAAGACTAAATTGATGTTTTTTAAATCTTCAATTTTAGGATGAGCTGCACAATTGTCTACCACCCCATTTTTCGGTTTTTTCATATCCCAGTCTAAGGTTTTTTCATAAAAATTTCGGATGTCATCCAAGCCTTCTTATTTGCATGGTATCTTACAGGTAAATTCTTGATGTCTTTAAAGCAACGGGGTTTTTGAGCTTTACCAATTATGGACATTTTTCTTTTTCTGTTCCATCAGCATTAGCGCAGACCAAGACCGGCACACGTTCTTTTGATAACTTTCCTCCGGAACAAGTCTCATTTTTAAATTTGAGAGTTTTATTCGGCATCAGTTTATAAAAAAGGGCAGTCTCGTCTGCGTTGAAAATGTCAGCGTCTGTGTATCCAGCTTTCAGTAAAGGTCAAGGTCAAGTTTTCGACTACTGTTTGATTTACGGATTGACTTTTCCTAGAATCTCACCACAATTTATTCCATACCTTTTTTTGAATCGGTTAATCCAACTCATTGTACATTCAGTCTCTCCATGTCCCAAAGAAGTAGAAAATTGACTGGCTTTTTCTCTTAAGATCGCACCAGTTATTGGAATGTTTGAATTTCTTTGTAGAGTGAACCATTGTAGAAGAGCATCGTCCAAGTCCATTTTATCAGTTGATCGTAGCTTGTTTCTGGAAGTATTTTCAATTGCTTTATTCATCTTCGTTTTATTCTTCAAAGTAGAAAGTGTCGAACTTGATAAATTATATTCTTTAAAATGCTCGTTATAGCCAATACTCGTTATAAGAGGTTTCTACTGTACTATCAATTAAGCAAAAAGGTGTTGCTCAAAAAGTAGTAACTTGTTATTTATATACATATGTTCTTGTAAGCGTACAAGTTCAAAAGGTGAGCAGTGTATATATAAAGAAATTATCTATCTAAAGCCTGTAAGCAGCACTTGCACGCATACAAAACTTGTAGCGACGGTTGGCGGTAGATTTAATGATGTAGAGTGAGCGTGGCTTAGAACTAATTGCGAAATTTTGTTTCAGGTAAATATTAGCACAAGCTTTTACGGTATTTCGGACGTGGGCGAGTACCTCCGCCACCGTGGGGAGGCCCCTGTGCGTAGGATAAAATTCGATGATGGATGGACATGGTCGGACACCCTTTCGATGGTCGGTTGCCGGGTTAGTATACCTACCAGAGTCTACATGCTGTCTTCCCTACTTATCAAATTATACGCGTGATGTATAATAATCAGTTTACGTCGTGTTTGTTTAAATGCTTTTACGCGATTCCCCGCGGTAATTAATCGAGTTTGATTCGATTTCTCCTTTAACAGTTATTATTAAAGGGTTGAAATGTAATATTTGTTTAATTGATAAAATAAAAAAAGAAACTAATGAGATTTCCAATTCGACAGAAACTGTATGTATGTATGTATAACGTGCACTAGAAAACAAAAAAATATACAATGCACTGTTTAAAAAAAGAACATGCAAAAAAACGGTAAACAGATGCGATATTAAAGACGTCTTTCCTAACGTTGAAAAAAAAAGCAGACTTAAATCTAAGACAAACGAGAAACCGGGCCACACCACCAGGGCATAATATAATAGCGTCTGTCGTGTTTGAAAATTTCAGAATAGAATTTTGATGTAGTATGTGTTACTCTCGTACATAACCCGTTCTAATTCGTAGTCTCTCTAATTTTTTTCACACGTTTTGACAGCTGGTTGGCTGTTACACACGAGCTGACCACGTGTTTGGCATCGCTCACGTTGTCGACGTCACCATAATCATAATCATAGTAAAACGGCCCCCCGTGTTATAAATAACTCATTTTTTTTTCTTAAACGTAGGATTATCCGCCACGTCATAAAACTAGCGTTTCAGCTGGCAAACAATACTTAAATGCTTCTGTTGGATTGATATGATTTAGACTACGTTCACATGATTTAATCCGAAAATTTTGCTAATTTTAGTAATATTTAAGGGATTTTTTTTTTCAATTTATGTTATATATTGGGAAATAATTAATAGTTTTTATAAATAATTTTATTTAGTAAGTCAATTTATGTACATCGGGTGTCCAGCCTAAGATGCAAGGGTCCATAGCCGACTTATTATTAATTTTTTGAACAAATGTTTCAAATAAATGTTGCCTCGAATCAAATTCTACACATTTTAAAATCAGTATCAGTAATGGCGGACTTCCGGTTCTACTGTAAGTAGATACTAACTTTATTATTTTAAATGGAACATCCCATATATTATTGCAGTTTTTGATTCCTTATTAAATTTAAATGGTACTTTATTCAGCTTACATTGAGTCTAAGTTGTACCGTTTCCGAATTACGTGACGTTTTTTTTAAAAAAAATGACATCTGCAGCGTCTTGGGTGTTTGGAAATATCTCGGTAACTGCGAAAGTTAGAAACATGCGGTTTTCAGATTTCGCTTAATCATGAAAGAGGTCACGTCTTTTATTAGAAAATTGTTGCATTTATGTTACAGTGTGATTAAATAGGGATAGTAATTTTCCGACATTAAAATCATGAATAACTTGATTTTTTTAAATAGAATGGTATAGAAATTTTTACATAAATGGATGTAAAATTTGATTTTCTTCCGTTTTTATGCGGATATGATTGTGTCTATTTCCAACGGTTTTGGAGATATTTTCGATTTTTCAGTTTTTTACCATCCCCACGTATTGCGAAATGCTGGCACCTTCCCCTCGCATTTCACCAGGCTTGGGACTGGCAGCAATAATACTGGCATGCTTAAAAAGTGGCCATCAAGATACAATAGAACCACTAGAAACAAACAAAATGGTGAAAAATACTATTGAGTTGTTTCAAGCGACATCGATATAAAATCAAATTAGGCTTCGAAACAAATTAGGTATCTAACTGTCATTAGTGTTCTAAGTGTCAGAACTGACGTTCAGAGTATTATTTCGTAAGATAACAATTAAAAATGTCGCTTACTCAAGAAGAATTAGTGGATATGGTTTTCGTGCTCGGTGAATGTAACAGAAACGTTTTGTTAGCGTCAAGAGTTTATGCACACTATTATCCAAATCGAAGGTATCCAGGTAGGAGGGCACTTCTGGCGCTACTGGATAGGTTTACAGGTACTGGATCTGTAAGACGTAAAAAACGGAATAAGTAGAATGACTTATGTCAGTAAATCTTCGGTACACAGCACTTTAAGAGCACATTAGTATCATCCGTATCGGATCCAGTTGCACCAGGAAATTACTGCAGACGATTTTCAAACCAGACTGTTGTTTTGTCAGTGGGCAATTGAAAGAAATCATCATGATGCGAACTTTTTCGAGCGAGTGATGTTTTCAGATGAAGCTAGCTTTCACAAAAATGGATTTGTGAATCGTCACAACTGCCATTATTATGACACACAAAATCCCCATCGATTTATTGCTGCTCATAGTCAATACAGATGGTCAGTGAATGTGTGGGGGAACATATTATAAGCCCGTTTTTTCATAACCAACCGCTGGCGGGTAGGGTTTATATGGAATTTCTTCAAAATAGTATGGGTTGTTAGAAAATATTCCACTGGCTACACGTCTACTGATGTGGTTCCAACACGATGGTACCCCACCACACAATACTGTCGAAGTTCGTCAGTTTTTGGATGTGTCTTTTCCGGACCGCTGGATTGGACGTGGAGCTGTCAGATGGCCCCCGAGATCGCCAGATCTTACAAGCTGCGATTTCTTTTTATGGGGTTTTATTAAAAATAAAGTTTATGAGACGCCACCAACAACTCAAGATGATATGCGCTATCGTGTTTTAAGAGCGTTTCAAGAAGTCACGCCAGAAATGCTCAGAAATGTTAAAAACTGTTTGCAAAAGCGATTTCAATTGTGTAGGGCCCTAAACGGATAGCACTTAGTGTTGTACAAATTCTATTATCCTATTTTAAGCATGCCAGTAGTATTGCTGCCAGTCCCAAGCCTGGTGAAATACGTGGGGATGGTAAAAAAACTGAAAAATCGGAAATATCTCCAAAACCGTTGGAAATAGACACAATCATATCCGTATAAAAACGGAAGAAAATCAAATTTTACATCCATTAATGTAAAAATTTCAGTTATTCATGATTTTAATGTCGGAAAATTACAGATCTCTATTTAATCACCCTGTAACATAAATGCAACAATTTTCTAATAAAAGACGTGACCTCTTTCATGATTAAGCAAAATCTGAAAACCGCATGTTTCTAACTTTCGCAGTTACGGAGATATTTACAAACACCGAAGACGCAGATGTCATTTTTTCTTTTTTCGAAAAACGTCACGTAAATCGGAAACGGTACAACTTAGACTCAATGTAAAGCTTAACAAAGTGCCGTTTAAATTTAATAAGGAATCAAAAACTGCAATAATATATAGGATGTTCCATTTAAAATAATAAAGTTAGTGTGTACTTACAGTACAACCGGAAGTCCGCCATTACTGATACTAATTTTAAAATGTGTAGAATTTGATTCGAGGCAACATTTATTTGAAACATTTTTTCAAAAAATTAATAATAAGTCGGCTATGGACCGTTGCATCTTAGGCTGGACACGCTGTATATTGGGCTAAATAGATTGAAATCAAAATTTAATTGTGTGAACGCAGCCTAAACATGGTAGGTGCTAAAACAACGATAGAAGTGGCTTTTCTATTTATGTTATTCGAGTAGCAGCTCGCCTGGGATTCAAAAAATATTATTAGCGGAGTTGCTGTAGATAAACGAAACACGTGACTTAGGTTAATGTAGTATCGTATGTAGTGGAAGGGGCTATTCCGACCAGTTCTCAAATTAAAATAAAAAAAAAGTCCGCTAATCAGTAAAAATAACTTCGTTCTATATTTGTGTGTGTGTCTGTGTTAAATAAATGAATTTATTTTTATTAATTTTTCGTCCAAATCAGATCCATCAACCCTCAAAAGTTTGTCAATTACATTACGACAAAATCGGTATGACCAGCTATAACCGTTGCCAAGTTCGAAATTAGAATAGCGTACACCGACATAGTACAAGTTGTAGGCTGGCTATTCGAAGTGGTGTTGAAAATCTTGATGTGTGTGCATTTATGAAAAAGTGACGAGTGATGTTCAAATTTATGAATGAATGCGTTTTCTTAAATGTAACAGGAGGCCGTTAATCATGCCACATCATCTGGAAAGTACTATCGTCCTTAATTTAATTGCTTCGTCGAATAAGCTCACATGTTCCCCTGCTGCAAAAAAGCACTGATTATTTTCGCACATTTAAAATTACACACTCGAAAGGTTTAAAATTAATTTTAACGTCGGTAAACACGAAGATATTATCCCGCCTATACTCATTAATTTAACACATCTATACAGCAGATGTGTACAAATTATCGCGCATTTACATATTAAGGGACAACTTTTTTATTCAACACCGTTCACGACTTGTATACAATATTATGCGCGAGTACTTAATTTTTATAACATGACGCTTATAACGCAGGATACGGTTGTCGTTACTACAACTACAAGTTAGAACTAGACATATGTACGTGTATAGGTAGAATTCGTTGAATACTTGATGATAGTACCTGAGGTAATTGTTTAAAAAATTAATTCTATTTCTGCTGCGAACATGTAAAATGCCATCGATAAACGTAAACATTCCCTAGAGTTACAACCTCTTGTATGTTAATACAGCTTTGCATTACGTTCGAACTGAAATTTCTTTATTAATGTAAGAGAAGTTAGAAAGGTAAATATCATGTGAAGTTGGTTTACGAGGGGTTAAAAAGTCAATTTTAACGATGGATCTTGATAAAGAATGTAATACACCCTAACAGGTCGAAAGACATTAGTTTTAATAGCTGTTCCGATACGTATCTACACATTATGTTTATTTTTTTATGTTTGTTTCTATACGACGAACATCAGAAAATAATTATCAGTATATACATACGTGACAACTACGCAATTTACTTAATGTCAGTGGAGTAAAAATAGATATACGCAACTAAAATCAATGTAAATTAGTTGAATCACCTATGTTTTGTTGTTACTCTCAAAATTAAAACAATAAGAAAGTCGGACTTGCGATTAAAGGAAATGTGCTCAATTTAATGTCGTTAATGTCAATTTAATACTGAATTAATAGTGTTTAATTACATATCTCTGTTATATTCGTTTCACCGGTGAAACTAGGAAGAACCTAATCATAATATTTCTTTTGATATATGTAAATCACTTATGTACTACTTGCAATTAGAAAGTTATGCAGTAGTAGGTATTTATTGTCGAGTTCTCCGAACATTTTATTTTAAGAACTGTTTATTTAAATGGCAAACAATTATATGCATACTTGTTAACTGGAAATACGCTATCATCGGTGTGGAGTGATCCATCTTTTCAGCGGGGCAGAGTCGGTGATTTAGATTGAAATGGTTAATCGTTGTTTTGTAATTACAAAAAAGAACATAAGCGCAGCCATCCAATTGCTCCAAATGGTATCATTATTTTAAACAAGGTAGTGCAGAAACCGCCACAGAGATGAAAGAAGCACCATCTCCAAATCTGGTTAATCCGAGATTGTTAAAAGCTATCACCGAGTGTCTGGTGATGAATCCTAAAACATTATCAAAACCTAGTGGAAACGACACGTAAACTGACTTACTGCACATTGCAGTGAATGCCCACATCGCAACACTATCTCCAAAGGGTACCATTATTTCAAACAAAGTGGTACGGAAACCACCACGCAGACGAAAGAAAGACGACTTCCAAATCCGTTTAATCCGAGATTGTTAAAAGCCATCACCGAGTGTCTGGTGACGAATCCTAAATCATCACTGGCCATACTTTCTGCTGAGCTCAGCGAGTCAGAAAGATGCCTACAACACATTACCAAAACGTGTCTTCAGTTCATAAAAGTGTTGGCAAAGTGGTTGCCTAAATTGCTGTCTAATGAGCAAAAGAAGAAAAGAGTTGATGATGCTCAATCGATTTTAGACGTGTATGGTGCCGAATGGGATGATTTATTGAATCAATTAATGAGACTTGGGTCTACTACGAACGAATTTATAGAAAGAATCCGTTCAAGGCCCTTTGATTGAGCTTCAGGAAGGACTCGACAATTTTCCAGGCTGAGGTTGCTGCGATTCACCACTGTGTCAGAGAACCAGGAAAAAGCGTCGCTATTTACTCTGACAGTCAAGCAGCACTTAAAGCGATTAGTTCCGCAAGTGCTGACTCAAAGCTGGTTTGGGACTGCGTAAGAGCCCTAAATGAGGTGGGCACCCTAAGGAAAATAACTTTGACCTGGGTCTCCAGCCACACGGGAGTGAAGGGAAACGAGGCGGCCGATGAGCTGGCCAGACGAGGTTCGTCAAGGCCTTTCGTAGGAGCGGCCTGTTTCTTCGGCATTACCAAATCACAAATTAAGAGGTCCATCTACGAATGGTCACAAAACAAATCCAAGGAATGGTGGGAAAGATCGCCAGGACAAAGACAGGCTAAGGAGTTCCTAAAGGAACAGAGGCCTAAGTTTACTGAAGACCTACTGAGTAAAGACAGGAAGACTGTCAAAATGATAGTAAGTCTGATGACCGGTCATTGCAGACTGATGAGGCATATGTTTAACATAGGCCTGGCAGAAAATGCTCTCTGCAGATTCTGTCAAGAGAAAGAAGAAACCCCAGTTCATGTTTTGTGCCACTGTGACGAGGACGAGATTTCTAGTAATGGGGGTAGAGAACCCCACAGCCAACGGCTATACAAAAGAGCCGCTCTCAAAAATGATAAGTCTGATTAAGTAGGCAAAACTAGAGAGCGTTCTCTAAGGTAAAGGGGATCACAATAGACCTGTAAAGGTCGCGGTGAAACAGGCCCTCATGCCACCCCCCTTCTAACCTAACCTAACCTAACCTAACCTAACCTACTGCGAACCAGTATAGATCCGAAATTCAACTTCCGAATGGCAGGTTATTGGCCAGCCACTGCCAGAAGTCGAGCGTACCAAAATGACATCCAAAAAGATAATGGCTACTGTTTTGAAATAAATATAGAATCGTGTATATTGACTATCAAAAATGGTATCAGTCTATCAACGAAACATGAACCTTCTAGATGTGGTCGTGACTGATTATTTAGAAGGAATTACGTTTGCAAAATCTTTCTAGCAAACTTGTAAGAAAACCAGATCAGTAACAACCGATTAACGGAAATGAAACCAATGAATTTCTGGTTAGGGTGCTTCTGAAGTCTGAAAGGAATTTCATAAGCATTATTATAATGGGCGAATAAGACCTAAGAAATGATGATTTCGTTTTATGTGGCTACATGGAAACCATTTTTTATGATCTACCACCATGACAAGTGAATTTTGATGAAACATATCATAGGTGTCAATGTATTGAGCAACTTGCCACCACTACCTACTGCGCAGGAAATGAGAGCAATTTTTGATTTCCAAATTAAATACTCTATATATCAGTTGGAACCATTCTGATCTGCACTAGCTTTTAATATATACTTTTACTGGGAAAAAATACAAAGTAGGCCCTTCTCCTATTATTAGCTGTCTTTGGAGACCTTTAAGATTGCTGACATTTCTTGAAGAAATCCGTTTTTTTTCAAATAGAAAGATGGTGCCTCAGTCTATTCATTAAATTGGACATTATTTCCAATCGTTTAGTACTTCCATCATGTGACGTTATAAAGTTAATGAATAAAAAGAAAAAACGCCCACTAATTTATATAGATAAAATAAATTTTTCATCAAAAACTATTTTTTATCGATTTAAGAATGTGTAATACTGAATTCGGTGAAATACACGCTATAACGATTACAGAAACTATTAAATTAATTGATCTATCTGTGGACAGAAGCCTTCTTTTCAAACAGATAATTAATCAAACCACTAAAGAATACCAACCTTAACTATAACACCTTTGAAAATTACGAAACAAGCAAAAATTAATTAATGGCCCTCATCTAGAGATTTGAGACACTATCTTGACACATCAATAAATAACATAGGCCTACAGAAGAAAAAAAATGTTTTGGTGCCAGGAGTCTTTGGGCCGATTTTTACTATATTTGTGGTACTGAATCCAAATATGAAATCCGTTTTTATGTATCAGCTCTCCTTTTATAGATAGACAATCATCCTGTAATTAGTTGTTTTAATATTTGATATACTGAGGAATAGATTACTCAAAGTAAAGTAAATTTACAAAGAAACCACTTCCAATTAATCTTGTTGTTTCCTCTGTATTATGCCTTATTTATACAACAAACTATCAATAAATGTCACGTACGAGTATATTACTATTTTATAAGCAAATACGACACCATAAAAAGCAGTTCAAAACTTTTGAAATAAAGTATTTCATATTGATAATCCCATTCAGCCTCCAACTTCTAGGAAAACCGGAAAAAAATCGTAATCTCCATACTTCTTTTGAATATACTTTCAATATTAGTGCTGCTAGCTGTTGGTATCCAGGCCCAGTAGGTAAAATTAGTTCAAAAGTATCCGCTAGATATAATACACATTCATGAACAAAATAAAAGTTAAATCAAATCTTTTCTTAGTTTATTGTTAAGTTTAACATGCAAAGATGAGTGGTTTAAGTCACAGGAGCTATGTTAATCATCCTGATGTGTTTTGTTACGTTTGTGGAGAGTATATGTATGTACATTAAAGGAAAATAGGAAAATCATTACAGACTTTGCGAAACGTGCACGTCTTGGATATTTTGGCGTTGGGCTTGGTGATCAAAATAAAACATGGGCACCGCATATTGTACAACATGTGCACAACACTTACGGCAGTGGACCATGGGAAAAATAAAAGTATTAAGTTTGGCCTACCAATGGTATGGAGAGAACCCAGAAACCACATTGATGACTGTTACTTTTGCTTGGTCAATATTTCAGGAACCAATCACAAACAATCGCCAAAAGTAGTCACAACCTTATTTGCCTTCAACTAGACGCCTCTTGCCCCACTCAGATGCAATACCAATTCCACTATTTCATAGGTTACCTGATATATGCGAGGATGAAGATTACCTTTTTCAACATATCTCTGACTCTATTGATGACAGTGACAGTGATTACGAAGGAGTATCAACAAATCCACTATTTAACTATTTAATCACGAGGAACTAAGCGACCTCGCTCAAGATTTAAACTTATCGAAGGAAGCATCTGAACTATAAACTGCCTTCAAGATTGAATGATAAGAATTTACTGGAACAAGGCCCAAAAATTACTTTTTATCGAACAAGAGAAAAGGATCTGCATCTATTCTTTAATCAAACTTTAAACGGTAAGGGGCTCTTGGAAAAAGGACTTCCACATTACGATGCAAATGATTGGCGTTTGTTTATTGATAGCTCCAAGTGTAGTTTAAAATGTGTTCTTCTTCACAATGGTAACAAATTTGACTCAATACCGATTTTGATTTTGATATTAAGTGAGTCTTGTTTTCTCAAAAAATGTTGCATACGTTTACTATAAGGTCTTTATTATTTCTGTGGTTTTTTATTTTATTACAATATATCCATACCAGCATATTATTGCTTTATCGTGCAAGTACCAACATATCACTTACATTTTCTTGAAAACTAGAGCTGACAGGGAAATTAATACCATATTTAGATTCAGCACCCCAAATATACATACATACATAAAATCAGCTCTAAAAACTTAGGCACCAAAACTACTGTAGGCCCGTGTAATATTTGGCTCAATTTTTGGATCTAATCTAGATCTAAGCAATAATCTTATTTCAACCGCAACAAACTACATACATATAACTATAATAATAATACATGAAACTTAACCTCATTTTTTCTGAAAATATTTGAGTTTGGGCAAATTTTATTCACTTCCGTGAGTTAGATTTTGCTCATGTCTCGAGGTCTGGATGGTTACTAAAACTCATTCATCAACATTGGTTTCACGCGAATCAAAATCTCAAGTAACAGAACCCCATTTCTGAAATCCGTTGTTTTCTCTTTCTCTTGATCCACTTTAGCCACACTCATAAGTTAATCAAATCTTCTTTGCTAGTCTTATTGTATTGGATCTCTTCGTCTAATCCTTCGTCTAAATCTTCTTTCTTTTTGTTTAAATAAGTAAGTTTTCTTGTAACTTTAGTTCCTTTCGGGACATTCTTACCTTTTTTCTTCGATATCCGCTTTCCTTGTGGTCTTAGTGAGAACCTTCGATTTGTCAAACCGTCTGCTTCTTTTTCAGTTTCTTTAATTGAAATCAGTCTTTGATTAACATACGTCTGCAGTTCTATGATATAGTGTAAGCGGGGGTTGGTGTCACAAATTTGGTATCATCACCAATAGAGGTTGGTGCTGTAGATTAACAGGTTTCGTAAGCAGAGATAGAAATCCAGAGACTGAACTTGGTGCAAATAAAATTGTTTCATTTTGTTTTTCAATGATAATTCCCTGCGGTACTGGATAGAAAAAAACTACTTTTGAGATACTTATTTAAGTGACATTTTTATTCTGATATCTGAAGAATACCGCAGTTCAGGATGCTTTATCCTAACACTGAAGCCTCTGTTCTTTGTCAACGAAATTACGCTGGAGTTGCCAGAAGAAAATACATTTCAGAACTTCTTTTCAAATTACAGATTCAAAGATAACTTTTTGAGTAACTTATAGATTCTTGTTTGCTTGAGTAGTTAGATCATGTTTTTGCTCTTCAAATAAAGGAATACCACCATTTCTAAATTCTGTTGAGCTGCAAGTATTCATCACTATTTCATTCTAGGACAATAAGTCTCCCAGTGAGGTCAGTGGGCCTAACCACTATCTCAAAGTGCCTTTGGGACTCCACTTCAACATATTTCAAGCGAAGATTTACGCTATTAGCTTACGTGCCGCAAAAAAAACTTCAAATTAGGGATACGTGGCGCAACTGACAGCCAAGCGGCGTTGAAGGCTGCGAGTGCCTATACATACGAATCAATCTGCTGCATTCAGTGGGTCCCAAGCCATCAAGGGAACGAAAAGGCAGATAAGCTTGCCAAAGAAGCAGCGAAAATGCCTTTCATTGGAGATTATCGTTGTTGTGGACTGCAAAAAATCCACATAAAACATGCAGTTAACAAATGGGAGGTCAATAGAAAGGGCTCGCACTGGCAGAATATGCCAGGACAAAAGCAGGCGAAGGCACTGTTGTTAGTATCGCCTAAGACAGCATAATCGTTGCTATCTTTCAGCAAAGGGGACCTTGGACTGCTGGCTGGGTTTCTGACAGGTCATGTGGCCCTGAAGTACCACCTACATAAACTCGGAAAAGCTGAAGATCAAATCTGCCGTCTATGTCAAGAAGATCTAAAGACGGCAGGACACATTTTGTGTAAATGTGTTGCTGCCAGTCATACCCGACAACAACACTGCAGTAGGCCGTTTCTAACGCCTACTGACATCCAGGACGGAAATCTCAGACAATTCTAAGGCAATGTTATAGATCCATGGAGGTCGCGGTGACTAAAAGCAGCAGTGCCACTGCCCTCGTATCTAATATCTAATCCCTTTAATTCTTTTGACAACAATACAAAATGTCGTTAATTTAACTATAGCCGAAGTGGCGTGTACATTGTGATTAAACAAAAAAAGGTGTGGTCGAAAAGATGGCTTTTAAAAAGGCAGACATTTTCGAATATTCAGTTATTAGAAGAAATGACAACCTGATGACTAGCGAAATTATCCAAGAATGAACGAAAATACCTGTGTGTAGAATTTTTACACCTAGTTAGTCCAAGCCTGGTACAGTAACGAGGTCTACAATAACCGCACAAAAACGATTAAGAGCGACATAGATATGTAGCCATCGGACGAAGTTATCACCATCTAAGATTTAGCAACATAATATCTTCGCAAGCCTTAAGTCAAATTATTCTGGAAACATGTGAATCAACACTTTCTTATCAGCGAAACATTTACCATTACCACTTCTATCTTGCACACTTCCACAAAAGTAAAACTGCCAAACTTCGATCTGAATAGGTCCCTTCCTGTATCGCCAAACTAAATACCGAACTAACCAAACATCGGAAATCAGAATATCGCGCGAAACACATCAACCTGATGCTTCTCTCTATGTAATATTTCCTCCACTGGTTCTACGCCCCCTTCGAATAGAATAAAGTTTCCACGTTCGGTTCGTCGGGAAAACAAAAACACGTATACCTATACACTTCCAATCGCGATTGTTGCAATTGTTTGAAAATGCTCACAGCCGATCGTGCAGTTAGGCACCGCAATCATCATCAGCATCATGCGCGCCTCGAATACTGTTTTGTTTTTCTATTCCCCGTTTCTGCGAATCGGTTTTACCGAGCGTCACTTGGGAATTTATTCAAAAACCCGCTTCGCGTATTTATAACCCGATTTCGCTCGATGGTTTTTCAGCATTATTGTTAGGGAATATACGCGTATGTATTTGAGAGCACGGGGGAATCTATTTTGCCAAGTATACATAATAGAATGCGTCCCTCTTCGTCTAACGCGTACGCACACACTCTCATACAGAACAAGGATATTGGATTAAAGGTATAATATTGTGGATATGTGGAGGCACGTACGTATTATATAAATATGTATGACGAAGATCGATATTCTGTGTAGCGCGTTTGATGTATGTGACGAGAGTGAAATGAATTTATAATGATAATTGTAAAAGCTTGTTAAGTTTCGTTATTAGAATGCTCGACGGGACGACGAAGTTAATACGCGTTGACGCGGAAAAGGGTTTCTTGTATTATTTGGGAATCTGAGCGTTTTTTTTTTGACATAAACAACAATAAAAAAATCCGCCTTATTTATTTTTACGTCCGTTTTTAACCAAAATCATCTAATAAATATCAAAAATGAGTTAGAAAACTCAAATCCTGTTTACAGGCCGTGAAGTTGAGGTACCAACGACAACCTGTGACGTAAATTTGGATTCGGATGCCAAAACTTTGCAACCAATTTACGCCATGAAAAAACCAAAAGTCACAAGTCACTCATTTGTTTTTTATGCCAACTGCACGCCATCGCCACAACTTACCGTGAATATTTTGATTCGAATGCCAAAATTTTGCACACAGTTCATGAATTTGACCAGTACAGTCAGTTTTTACATCTTGATTGACTGCATTTAACATGTTTTTTATCGTCTCGACTCAAACAATTGTCTTCATCCGTCTGAAAGAACAAAGGAGTATAGTTGGAAAAAATATAATGAAAGTAGCTAAAGCTTTGCTTGTAGATTTTAAAGAAAGCTCTCTTGTATGCGACTAGAGACTTTGTTGGCTTTGGAAGCGGATGAAAAACCCAACAGTGAAGAAAACAGAATTGATGTCTACTAAATCTTTGTGTAGGATTAAAGTTTCTTAAGTTTTCAAAGATTGTAAATGGAGCTCTTTCATTGTCGCATGGGTCCCGTTGATGGAGAAAAGGAATTTTTCAGTTGGTTTCGCATTATGTCTCCAAATGAGGTCGGCATATCATAGAGGACCCTCCAAGCCATCCTGAATGCGAAGGGAGGCAATATAACAAGGAAAAGGAAATAATCAAGAGGAATGAACATATCGAGGACAAGGAAAACGAGCTATGTATAAAAGAGGATGGTATCTTTAACATTGTATGTATGGTAATCACATTTGGTGTTTGGTTCATTTAAAATCCTCTTTATTTATTTAGAAGAGAAAAAATTACCCTGAAATAGATGAGGAATGAAGAAGAAAAGAGACTTGCCGTTGACAGATTATTAAAAGAAACAAGTCATTGGTTAAAAGAAGCAATTAAAAATCTTATTAATTTATACATATCACCTTCACCAATTAGTAGTAAAATTGACGCACAGTATTCGAAGTGGGGGCAATGATTGTCTTATATACTAATATGCTTGTCCGCGTACTCAACCTAGTACTAATCCTACCTAAAAAACCAATTTTCTTAGCTACTTTCTTAACTATGAAGTCTACATGACTCTTGAATGATAGACTATTATCTATTACTACGCCCAAGTATTTAATCTCTTTCACAAAATCGATAGGTACGTCATCAATAGAAATACCACAATATATCACACTAGTCCTATCACTAACCCTATTCCCAATTACCATAGCTTTAGTCTTTGAAGTATTGAGCTTAAGTTTATTCATTTTCAGCCATTTTGAATATTGTTTAGTTCATGATTCATTTTCCTAACAGCCCTCTCAATATCACTATCATCTGCAACAAGATCCAAGCTGATAAAATGCAGGAAAATGTTAGGTAGACATCCTTTACTTTGCCCATTTAATTAGCGAAAATTTGATTGCATTTTCAAAAGTTATGAATGAATTATTTCATTTGTGACTGTAGCCTAATCTACATACTTCAGCTTTTTAAATGAGGATTCATGTCAGTGATGTCACTAGGTACTCTTAGCTTCTCTCTTCCCCTTGGGATTGACGATTTGGCACTATTACACCATTTACCACACCCGGCCACTTGTTTTTTTTTAATATCAGGCTGTTCTCATCCGTGTTTTATCAGTCGTAAACATTTAAAATCCTTTGCCAACCCATCTTTTTGTTTCATCGAAGTTATTCCAGTGCCTCTAGGATCATGCAAGTTTTATGATGTTTTCCAACCAGGCCTCTCGATCATATTAGTCACCATTCTTCTTGGTAGTTTCTTTTCTGTAACAACGCCCACTTTATCTGAAACAGGTTTTTTTTTTTATTTCGCACATCAGCACATGTGTAATTGGACAACTACTGTTGCATTCAACACCGTTCTTTGATAGTAATCATTTTCTGAAAACTTTTTAAGCATAGCCCTTGTTTTATATAATTCATCAAAGATTGCTTTATTGGGTTGAAGACGTCTTATCAATCTCCTGAACGTAGCGTGTGGATAAGTACACCTTGTAACTAGATAATTTATCACTTCCTTTTGTAATTTATGCCAATAAAGCATTTTATTTCTTCAGCTGAAGTTAGCAAAAAAACAATTGACGCAGGATAGTGCCGAATGCCATTTTTCGCAAAAGTTGTCCAAAAATAGTGAAATCACCCCCACCAATATTTTGTAGTATGTCAGTCCCAAATTCTTAATCAAATGAAATTATTGGAGACCTGCTTCGACCACTGTACCCTATTGGACCCATGTTGAGCTGCAATATTTAGCGAAAATCTTGCTAATGGCAAATCCTATCAGTGTGCTTTCCCATTTGGTAGTCATCCACCAAGTTCGAGTTAATTATTCACGTACTACGACTAAAAGTACCATTAAAAGATTGTATACTTTGATCCTTACTTTAATCTTTACCCTCTGAGAGCTCCAATTTCCAACCCTTCAAACATTGCATATATGGTGTCCTTGGATAGACTTTCTAATTCGGTAATGGACAACCTTTGATTAGTTATTAGTTATTTTTAGTATAATTTTTATAATAATAATAATAATAATAATAATTTATTGTCATGGTTCGTAATGAACATCGACATTGTCAAAGTTTGACATAATTATACAATACAAATACTAAATTAAATATTAAAATACACACATATTAATTATTCATATATTCATCAATACGGGGCGTTTGGTCCGGGGATTGGATCGCTCTGAATCCCGGAACCATCTCTGTACTTCCCCAAGAAATTGATCCTCGTTTTAATGTTCTGCAAACGTTTCTTTTGGCGTTTAACAGACTTGAATGTATCTGATTTGTCAACATTTCCAGTATTATTCTTCGACCCTAAATTCTATTAAAAAAAAAATTTAGTCGCCATGCCTAGTGACACGTCCCGTGACAGGATACGCCTGGAAAAGATCAAGTAAAAATAAATCAAATGTTCATAGAAAGAATTAATTTGAGGCTTTGTAGTTCCTGGCGGAGTCATACTTTTTAACCAATTTACATACTACTAGGCCAATAAAATTAAGTCGAAAAATCCGTTTTGAGAAATTAATTTCCAGCAAGCTGGAAATCGTTTTAAAACCTTTATTTGGTCCTAAATGCGTGTAATCTGAGTTTGCACCAGCCCAGGTGGTGAGCTTAACTTTTTAGTAGCCGAAAAACCGCCAAATTTTTGCTCCTTTTTTATTTTTTTGCTTGTAGCTGGAAAACGCTACGTCGGACGGAAAATATCATTCTATTTAAAAATACAGAGGACTAAATTCTGCGTCGACTGACATTTAAAAAATCAACTTCGGTTCAGTGGTATAGCCAAAATCGTATGTTAAAAACGAAAAAAAATTGCCTATTTTGGTGCAACCTTACATTAAGCGGCTTTCCAAGACCAACATATCTTGAAAACAGATACTACTATTGAAAAAAACATGTGGAATAAAAGTTGTAGAGAATAAAATTTCACGTTACATAGATACCTTAGTTTTTAAATACATTCATTTAAAATTCGGAATTTGGCATCAATTCGAAATCGTTTTTTCTTGACGTTTTGAGTAATCTTATGTTATTTAAGGTAAAAATATCAATTTGCACCAAAACAGCACTTCTTATTGCTTTACAATGTTAAAGGAATATGCATAATCTGAGTAGAAATTCGAGTAGTACAAATAAAAATTAATATTGAGTTTATCAAAGTTCGGTATTACCATTAAATCGTTAATAAGTATTATTACATTATCATTATTATTATTAATTTCCTAATAACTAAATTAATCATAGCTAGTTTAGGTGCAATGAAGTAACAAAAACAATTAAAGTTTATTGATGAAAATTTGAATACAAAGATAATATAAATGGATAGGTATGCAGCACAAAATGTAGCAGCATTCATAGATAGATTTTCTTAGATGTTGATGGTCCTTCATCTGAGTAGCTCGGACGGCGAGGTTGTATATCAAGGTCCTCTTTATCGGGATTATCTTCAACGGGACTATCCTCACCAATTTCTGCTTCTACAGCAATATCAGTCACATCCTCATCCACGAAGAATGCTGACTTCGAGCATGACTGGCCGTTGCAGTTGAGGCATATTCTTGAACAATTCATGCCTACTTTTTGGCAGCTGCACTTCCCTGTACACTCCTTTGTACATTTGCAGGAAACAGTGTTAAGAATTTCAACTAGAGCTGGATCTTTACTGTTTATGATAGGGAGAAGGCCAAGGTCCCTAGGACCCAAGGAGGTCTCCTCTGCCTGAAGTGAATAGAGGGCTGCCAAGAACTATTGACCTGCTGAAATGAGAACCTCAGGATCGGCATCTTCATGAGGGAAAACCTTGGCAGTCTCTTGTAATGTCGTGTTACTTTGAAGAAGCTTGACAAACTTCAACTTCTCTTGGCGATGGAATGCAGAGGTTGTATCACATCCACTGATTGCATGTAGGAACAGAATATTCTGTTTGACAACGGACGAGAAGTTGAAGTACTTGGGAGAGTAGAAGGTGTTCTGAGAGGTTCCCTTTCCAGGATTTATGACGTAAATGGTGGATGAATTTGGTGCTTTGGCGGTTAATAGAATCAATAAATCGGTGTCCTCGCCGATTATGATTGCCATTGGAAAGTTATCTGTCAACTGAATGGCAGTGTTGACATTAAGGATATCAGCATCCTTAACACTTTGCCTTACTTTATACCCATTCTGTATCAATTTCTCACGCAGCATGGAAATCAGCCGTTGTTATTGTCGTAACATTCGATTTTGACTATACCACTAAACCGAATTGGATTTTTTAAATGTCGACGCAGAATTTAGTCCTCTGTATTTTAAAATAGAGTGATATTTTCCGTCCGACGCACCGTTTTCCAGCTGCAAGCAAAAAAATAAAAAAAGGTGCAAAAATTTGGCGGTTTTTCGGCTAAAAGTTAAGCTCACCACCTGGGATGGTGCAAACTCAGATTACACGCATTTAGGACCTAATAGAGGCTTTAAAAAAATTCCTCAAAATATATTAATTTGATTGGGCTATAGATGTATTCAAACTGTATTTTTGCCTTGAAATTTTCTGAATAAAAAGTTTGATCACATGATTGTGATTTTATTTGTAATGTGATGATGTAATGAAGGATGATAAAAGCTTTTTTACGAAGTTCATCTATCGTAATGCATTCTTCTTCATAATTTAGCAGCCTCTTCTCACAAGCTGAGCCATAACATTTTTTGCAAGGTCCAAAGACAACAATTGTGAAGGTAAATGTCATACACTTCATTCAGCAGACGCAAACAGTTGCATGTGGAGTGGTATGATTGGTAGAACCATTGGTAATTGTTTGGTCCTACTGATTGCGCCCATAGTTGCCAAATATATTCAATTTTGGAATGTCTTTACATGACCTCTCTCAATACTGTAAAATTGGTAGAAAAAGCTCAGTCTTTATCCACCCAGATGACCAGGGAGCAGCATTTGTACCATCGGGAATTTTGTGTAACACATGATAGTTGAAACTCACACGAGGAAATACTAGCAATGGAGGCACACATCTTCTTCCTCTTGTGCCAATTATTGCAACCACACGATGTTTGTTCTCCCTGCTGTTGCAAGTGCTTTAGTGGCTTATTAACCGGTTCGTTTGAGTTTTGCCCAAACTGTAACTATCATTAGCTTGGCAGTTCTATTATTACCTTCACAGTACTGTTGCGAGACCAATCATCTATCATAGATTTATTATTTGCCATAACCAATTTGGAAACTTGTAATATGGCTTTCTTTAGCTGATTTGTCTGATAGGCTATAGTTTATGTTTTATGTATTCTATAACTATTCTTTAAGAAATAATTTTTGCACTGCATAAGAGGACCAAAACACACAAATTCATGAATAAAACTAAAATTATTACCGACTGATTTACGATACACGCACCATTAACATTTTATACATTTAACAAATATGAAACAGCCGTATAATACAATACAGAATTTTATGTTACACGGGCGTGATTGTCAGGTAGGCATAAAACTACGGGCTACATTTGGTGTGAAGTATGTGAGAAACACATTAAAAAAAGGAAGAATTTTCCCGCTCTCGCAGTATATGTATTCGCTAACTGCTTTCAGCGTTACGCACATAACAGAATGATTTTTAAACGACGCCATAATAAAAAATTTTACGAGGGTACCGAAAATATTTACTACATTTCCCACGTAAATTCCGTGTGCCAAGGATCTCTCATTATCTGATCTATAAAATCTGCATGTCGTAAAGGAGTGTTTGTACTTTTTCTCCCCTTGTTGATTACAGAATGGTCCTAAAAACAAAATTTTGTTGATTTTTATTTGCTTTAATATAATTTAATAAAAAAAAAGAATACAGCATGGGTCACAATTTAACGAAAATCTTATTTTCTGTACATATGTGCATACGTACGTGTTGGTACAAAAATAAATTAGATAATACGTAGGTATCTCTCTGAGAGAATCCCCGGTTATACCAGCTACGTGTAAGAGCACCTATACTATTTTCGTCCGTTATTTCGCTATCTATATACGTGTGGAGTGTGTGGCGCTTATTAAAATTTATTGTTCTAATTCTGGACCTAATCTGGAAGCTGTGTATAGAGACCGTTCGCTGCAGGCACAAGAGCATCGAGGCGCACTGGCAGTAGCAACTTCAACGCTACTTATAGGTGGAACATTGGAACATTTCAAGTCGAGAGTGTTTTAAAAACGATCGTGAATTAACTCCCTTCACATGATATACGATGCGTCGTAAAGATTGTGTGTTTGTGTTAAATATATCGTCCGATTATGCTGTTGCTGCTTCAACCGGATGAAATTATTATTTCTTTTTGAATTTGCTCTATATATTCTATATAATATATACATTCTATGCAATGTTATCCGGAATTGTCTATGTTACAATGTTAATAAATGTGATTTTACGATTGCATCTGTTATATCAGGTTTCCAAAATTAGGAAAATATCTAGCTTTTCATAAGTATCAGTTGAAATGCCGAGGCATCATCACACAATGTCCACTTGTCAATTCGCTCCAGGCGCTGTTGTGACTGTTTTTATGATACTTTAACTGCTATTGAGTGCTGAAATAACATAAGTCTGGTACGTGCTTACTAACTCTTACCTTTTGATTACATAGTTACGATATATGATTTTTTTTTCATCGATAATTTATTTTATATTTCTCCTCTTTCTGCTTTAACGTTTTTTATAGTCTATTTTTGTGTTTCCTTTACAATTTCTGCTTGGGTTGTTACATTTTTTTCCAGATCTCGTACTAGACTTTTGCCGATCGTTTCTCTACGCTCCTTTCATTTTGAAATTATAATTATCCCGTAAACTTTGACTTTTGCTAATTTCTGAAATTTGTTTCTCTTGTATACCATAAAAAAGTTTACGTAAAATTTTCCAATATCAAGGTGTACACGTTTTATACATACTATAAGGAACTCAAAACTATGAATATGAAAAAGAACTGGTCCCTCATTTTTTCGTAAATCACCTGACAATGTCCTTGTTAAAAATGCGCGAATTTTTAGTCGTTATAACTTTGCATGTACAAGCAAATCTACGGCTATCTATGATCTGGATATCAAAGGAGACGTTCCTAGGTCTCTCTAGCAGATTTCTGTTTATATGCCATCAAATCAATCTTTTACACCTAGTTGCTCATGCGCTTTCGTTGGTTTTCAAGAGTGACTTTGGCCACTAATGATCCACGTTGTTGTGATACTCTTTTATTGTTATTGGTGAGTAATAAATCTGTTTAGACCGTTCCAAAACAAGATTTCCCCCGCCTTCTAAAATCACTACTAGATTTGTAAAGGCTGGCATTTACCCCTTTAATAGAAGAAAAGTTTTAGATCAAATTCAGGGGAATCAAAATCTAGACCCAGATGTACAGCTCAATATAAGCGCCTCAGTAAAAGATCTTTTTCAGGAGAGCAGGTTTTCTTAACAGACCAAAGGCATTAAGAGGAAAAAAAGTGAATGTGCGACCTGGTAGAATCATTTTCCTTTCAACAAAACGAAAACGAAGAATTTCCAATGATTCTGAATCCTCCTGTAATATTTCCATTTCTTCAGAAACTGACGACTACTGTGACCTTGATGAGGAAGTCGCCGTTGATGTTCTGAGAACACTAAGCAATGACAATATGACAATTAACCATATTGGTATGAACCTAAAGACATTTTAGAGGTTATTAATACACCGTCACCCTCCAAGAGTTGTTTTGTTATTGAAATGGATTTATTAAATAGGTAGGTACTAACCTATTTAATCTTTCAATAAAATATTTGTTTATTTTGTATTCTCAAAGACTTTTTGTTTATTATTGTCACAATTTAATTTAATTACTAAAAAAATGTTATTTTCTTGTACATTTTTGTTGTTTTTATTATTACCATGGGCCCTAAAATTATTAAACTATTTTTTAAAAACACTTTTTGTTGTCAAAGTTACCTATTACTATACCAGTCTACAATAATTTTGATTTTTGGCATGCTGAAAGTACTATTAGCAGCATGTCTTCTGGTGCAAAAAAGAAAATAAATATCTTTCTCCTATCGAAAGTTACAGGGTCCTAAAGTTTGAAAGAGGACCAATGCCACCGAAATCTACGGTACTTATTTCTTTTGTGCAGTACTTCATGATGCTATGAGCTTAATAGGTTAGCTTTTGTCATTTGAGTTGTTACTCTAACTAGGTTCACTCTTCCTCACTTCTTTCGTTTCCCCTATTCTCGAAACTTCCTTGTGACGTAGCATATTTTCCGTTTCCGGGCAATTTTTCCTTTGATTTCACCGCGTGGGTATTTCGTTCACTTTTGCCCCGGTTGTCGCTTGTGGAACAACATTTTCTGTAGTCATGTAGTGAATATTTAAAGACAATCTGGATTTTATGTGATTTTGCTCCGCAAAGGTAAGTTTCAAAATCACAAATTCTAACAATATTCAATCTTTGGGATACAAAAACGTGAGAACTCTAACAATAAGCATACATATTACATCTCCAACTTGCCTGGTCTTCCTTTTGTTTTCAAAGCTGAATCTTCTTGAGAGCATTTTGAGATATTTAGATCCTGATGTTATGAAGCAGGAGTGGCTCGGTGATTAATTACAAGCAATGCTCTGATGATGATGGCCTTTATCATGCGTTTATATGCCCTTATGAAGTTGTAATTGCTTATATTCAATGAGTTGGGTGGGTAAAGTGTTTTTCCTTCATCATATTCAAATCTTAAAAGAGATAGACAAAATCAGGCGATGATTTTACGGGAAAGATCTATCTCTGGTTTGAGTGTGGTGACAATAACCGCATGTTTCTAAATAGCTGGGAAATCAACATATTCTTCCAGCTTTTGGTCGGCGTCGTTTGCAGAATCGTGGACGGAATTCAATTAATTGTCCATGAGCTCAGATGAAAGTAAATACGTACAAATTCAAAAGCGGAAATACAAACTGAATACAGGTGTTTCGTAAAGCCTGTGCTGGGACTAATCCTATAAAACATCTTTTGCGATGGAGTTCTTTATTTGAAGCTAACAAACCGGTTTTGCGGACGACTTGGCACTCACAACTCCTGCAGACAAAGAAAATTTAGTTTGCAAGCTAATGAGTATCTATCTGAGATGTATCTGAATGGGGTAGTAGTATCGTAAGATCCTAGAAACAGGAGCGTCAAAAATCTGGTAGTAGTACTAGATGGAAAAATGACGATTAGAGAAGACCTCAAAAGCGCGGCGAAACAAAGAAAATAAAGCACCAGCGTTGATAGAAGTAATGCCTAATATTGGTGGTCGTAAGGTTGGCAAGAGATAATTATCATATATATGCTAATTTTTCACGGAGCATGGGACTTCAGCATGTATGCGAAACAAATTGGAAAATGGATAACGCTGCAGATATTGTAGAAGTCTGGATACCCCGGGAGCACACATTTCTTCATTGTATTAAATGGAAAAACAAGAGAAGGCATGCCCATTTGACGGTAGAAAAAGGTTTAAAAGTGGAAAGGTTTGAAGAAACGGTTATCGAAGCTAAAGCTCATTGGAGTGTGGTTAATAACTTAATAATAATAATCACAACGGGAAAAAAAGGAACCAGAGAAGATAATTAGTCCATTAAATCCTGAACTCCTAATTTTTCAAAATCGGTAAGGTGGTTTCGGGGAATCTACATTCTAGTTAATCTGCTCTGACTGCCTGCCAAACTTAAATATCACTAAAAACTGTTACATAATCTGATCAGAAGTAGTTTATCGTGAAGGAACAATTTGCTGCAAAAATAAACTACGTGATATAAATATACAGCTTATCGTGGACTTTAGATTAAAAGATAATAATTATAACAAAACTGTAACTATTTTGGGACACCCAATAGCAGTAGAACCGTGTAAATTTGCAATCTTGTTTCATTTATACTTACAAAGTTCCAGGAGTTATCTTGAGTAGAAAATGGATCAGTTCATGATTCTTACCTCAAAAAGAAACAAATTACTTACAGTTCTGGAAATAACGCAGCAGGGAAGTATTTCACGAACAAATCCTATTTCATATTCGACCGTAAAAAGACAGCTAATTGCGACAGGCTTGAAGAAACTAGTAGCTGCCGAAAAACCTGTTCTAAAATTATAAACTAGAAATAATTGATTGTTTTGGGCGAAACAATAGAAAAACTGGACATTCAATTAGCGATGCTATGGACAAATGGGTCCAAATTCCAAATATTTGGCTTCAAATGAGAGGCAGCAGCACAGTAGAGGCAATGCCAGAGTTTGGGCATTTTTCTTTCCCGAACACCTGTAGGGGATTTAATAAAATTTCAGGCAAGATTTCATAAAGAGTCTTAGCTCAAAATAATACAAGAGAATACTATACTAAATAGGAATCAATAACAAAGTTAAAACGTTACATTTCAACAGAATAACGATCCTAAACATTCTCCTCGCTTATGCAGAAATTATACAACATCAGAAAGTAAAGGGAAAAGATTGATTGGCCACCTCAATCCTCTGACCTAACGCCTATCAAATTAATGTCGGATCAACTGAACATAAAGATTTGGCAAAAACTTAGTGCGCAAGATTTATGCAGCAAGCCCAAGGAAGCGTGGACCGCGATTCAGGTTATGTCAAAACATGGTCTGACCCCGAGATTAGATTTGATTAGATCTGAAGGCAGTGGCACTGCTGCTTTAGTCACTACAACCTGCATGGGTCTATTGTAACATTGCCCTTCTGGATGTTAGACTAGTTGGAGACTTTTAATGAACCTTAGAGTTAGTCTGGGGTTTTCGTCCAGCAGTCCAAGGTCCCCTTTGCAGAAAGATAGCAACATCTTTGCTGTCTTAGCGGAACCTGATAACAGTGCCTTCGCCTGCTTTTGTCCTGGCGTATTCTGCCAATAGGAGGCCTTTCTGTTGTCCTCCAATTTGTTAAATACTTGTTTTAGGTGGCTCTTTTGCAGTCCACAACAGGACGACTATTTTTTTGTATGACTGTATGTTTGTAAGCGTACTCGTACATTTTTCTTCTTATTTTTAGCCACCGGTGGCCGAATAAAACTTAGTGCAATATTGCTGCACCACTAATAAATACTGATTAATAATTATTATGTGTAGGTACTTTTCTTTTAATTAAGATTATATCTTGTATTGTGTAATTCGAAATAATAATTTCTTAATTATTATTAATTTAATTGTGATATTACTACTACCCATTCGTGTACATCCAATCTTCTCACAATTCAATTGCAACTACAGAATATGTCATGGCGCACAATCAAACTATGAACGAACTAAAAAACAATCCGTTAGCAAACATTTTCGTAACTTCCTCAAAACAATATCGAGTTTTTTTTTTCTTTCTGGATTACGGTTAAATCCGTAGCAACGATTTATAAACAATAGCCAGGCATCTAACACGAACAAACAATTTATGTTTACTTTACGACGAAACGAAGAAAACAAAAAAAGAATAACGAAAGGACAAAAAGAAACGTTTCGTTTTTACCAACGGCATATTGTTTATCCGTTCGCCCGTAGTTCGGGAAGCTATTTGCGACCGTGTCAAAATAAACCAACATCTTCTATACAATGTATGAGGAACCGTGCCGTGTCTCACACGTCTCGTTCTTTCGATCCGATCGATATTACAGTTTTTCATTGCGAAAAGAGGGTCTTGCCGTCGTAAAATTATGTTTTCAAACGAAAACATAGGACACGTTGGAATGTAGGTGAAAAGGGATGGAGGTTTTGTATTGTTTATAGCGGTCTTCCTGACATAAATTTTGGTTGCGTCTTAGAATAGTACAAAATTTATTTTAAAAATTAATAGGTTATGTACTATTATCAACTCCTTTCCTTTTCCTTCAATTTAAATCACTTCAAATTCGACGGCATTAATATTAAACCCATGTAAAATGCCCCAGATTTTTTTCCCGCCCTTTTACCGCATGATTTATGATTCCCCACCGAAATACCTTTAATACATTCGCGATGTAAGAACATTATAGTAACCAAAAATACATAATTAGTCACGGAAATAATATGCTTTTGACGTACGGGAATATTGAACATTTTTTACCCCAAAGAAATCCTATTGACTGCCCCACTAAATTGTTACGTTACGCTATTGAGAACCCGTTGAATTACTACTCAGCCCGAAACTGTTTTCTTCCCTTCTAGGACAGCACCCCGAAGACTTTATTATTAAGTTTTATACGCTGAATTTGCTCGTGTAGCGAAATTAATAAATTTATTATAGGGTTCTATGGAATAGGTATTAAAAAGTTCTGACAAGGGTGTCGTAATTGTCTCCTAAAAAAAAAAAAACGCAAAAATTATAGGCGGGGTTCTTAGGACGTCACGCCAGGAAATATGCATAATTTAATTTTCAAGCTGGGGATATTAGGTGCCTGAAAAATCCTATTCCCTAGCGGGAGAATTAGAAACGATGAAGTTTTTTCCTTCCATCTCAACTTAATCGAAGTTTTTGGAAGTGATGGACGCAAATTAACTCGATTATTAAAGTAAAATAGAAAGTATTTCCCTGGACGACGTTAATTTAGATGTCGTTAATTCGATTTGGGGAAAACTAGAAAGTTATTTCCGTGTTTTTGTTGGATTTTCGGTAGTGTTTTGAATGGAGCCACTTTCCATCGAAGCCCAGCGATTTTGCTTAGTACCCGTTGAGCAAATTCTGTGAAGCAGGAGCTATTTCTAGGAAACCAAACAACTATCCGATTGAAAGCAATAGTGGGTGATTTGGGACACAGTCCAACCGAAAAAGAAACCCAATTCAAGCTATTATTGAAACCTTAATCTTCACTATAGACAAGCCAGCGTTGTAAAAAATGATTGCTTCAGTTCGGAGGTGGTAACAATTATTGCAGATTCTCATTCTATTCTATTAGACCATGGCATGACTCTCGACCTAAATATTTGAGGTTGAGACAATTGAGTATAAAATCGGGGAAAAAACCTCCTTCTGGCATCTCAAGTCCATCAATAAAAAGGCCAATCAACCTAAATGCAGTACTGACTGAGATATATTATAGCTCCTTATGTTAAAGAATAAGATTTTGGGGTGTTCACATTCATAGCTAGCCTTCTTCTTTTTCTTACCTTCTTTGGTATTATGATCACCTAACACTCCACTCAACTATCTGCACTAAATGGAGATTGAGCGGTTAAGCCTATCTGGAACACTTTCACACCCCCAAAGATATGCATATATTTTCAAAGCAAGCTAGTGGATTGAGTTGGTAGCAATTCGGAATGTCTCAAGGTCAAGCAGTGGAATGGTGCCTTGATTCCAATTTGGAACTAACCTCATTAGAAAACTCCACCCCAGAAGCCTTTTCTTATAGAGCCCGAGAACTTGGCAGTTGTTTGTTCGATTCTATACTTAATTGGTGGAAGCATGCAATGCATCAATTGATGTTAAGCACACAGCTCCTAGTATTAGTCTAAGCCTCGAATTTTGGATTCGTTGCAGCATTTCTATCTCTCTTCCCACATAAATCTTGCCAAAAATTTCAGTACGTTGAAACCCTAGTTTGTTGTTTGTTTTGTCAGGTTAATTCATGCTAAGTTTAGCATCTATCAGTACTCTTAGAAATCTAACCTGCGTAGTGAATCCAATTCTGCCTCCATTGATACAGATTGATGAATCTCTAGCTAATACGTGTTTCGAGAGCGCATGGGCAGTTTATTTATTTCCATCCACTTTACAACCTCAACAAAAGTTGGATTAAGTTGGTTCAAGCACTAACCCCTGCAGAACACCTCTATCCAAGACTCTAGTGCTTGAGGAGCAGGCTCTAGTATTGAAGAACTGTTTCTTTAACGATAAATAAGACTCAAACCACTTCAATACAACATCATTCACCCCCTACTCTTTAAGCTTATATAGCTGAATGGAACACCTTGGAGAGGTCAATCAATACGCCTAAATCATGTTTCTTTTTGGAAAACAGATCAAAACAAAAATAATTTACTAATCTAAGATTATTGCCCTTTCATGGAGCTTTACTGAAGCCAGCTTAGATTTTGTGGAAAAAATGCCAGATACCAGACATCATAGTCTGCAATTGGAAACAGAATTAAGAAGATTGAGGAGGTGGCACTATTTTTAGATTTAATGGTACTAGGGCATTCCAACAGATACATACATGGGCAACATATTACAGTCAAGACACTATATCTTAAAATTGTTCATTATCCTTAGAATGAAAATTGAATGGACGAAGTAGCTGAAGATCAAGACGTCTGATAGGTCCGAAGGATATGAAGCTCCTTGAATTATTACGACATCGACTTTAAATGAAGTCTCGTTAGACCTTTGAGCAATTTCTTTTGGTCTTGTGTGCTTCTCCCTTTTCTATTGCATCAGACTTGATTCGTATGCTTTCATTGTCGTTCTTAATATCTCCAAAGAGGAAATGAATGCAATAATTACCAAAAGGTTCCAAGTTTAATTTAGCAACACATCATACAGGAATTGCATCAATTTTAATTCAGATTCTGCAGAATTATAAAACATATATCTCGAAGTAAATTAAGCGGTAAATTGTGGAAGTTCCTTCTCGAGTTCCGACGTCAATTCTGCATATTTCTACGTCTAACATCATTCTCATTTTAGATTATACATCGCTTGAGTTCTGCGTTAAGGAAAACAAATAAAAAAGAAGCTTTCCCATGCACAACAGTGTTAGATGGCATCGGCAACTAACACGACGGATTCTAAGCGAAGTTAGTTACTGCTCGCAATATAGATCTGAGAGCGTCGAAAGATTTATTTCCCATTCAGTAATTTATTTCCCGGTTGTAAAACAAAGAAAAGTCAGAAACTACCTCGTGTAATTTAAGTTATTTCCCCTGTTAGATTAAATTATGGTTGGGAATACATAATTTTGGATGGTATCCAGAAATGTTTTCAACAGGCAGGAAAAAAATGATAGTTTGAAACTATTTGCTGTTTAAATGCCGAAGCTAATGTTTAATGTTAGTTTGATGTAGATGGCTTTCAAGTTTTTATCTTATACTAATTTGATGACGAAACAGAATCACAGGAATTTGTTTTGATGAACATAAGTAGAAATGACATACAACAGTAATAATGACGAGGGTTTATTATGCAAAAGTTGCCCAATATCTGGCAGTTATAATATGATTTGAGTTAGATAAATAATTTACACAAGGATGTCGGTAAATCTTATATTTCAACAAAAATTTGCTGTTTGTTACAGAAATTGAAAACTAGAGCAGATTGAATTCTTCCAACTTCAATTATTCTCTCGTCATGTATTAGCTAAGAGCTATTGAACTGTCTTGCTTTATTTGAACATCTTTTCAAGATAAATTGGAAGTTAACACTTGTGCAAAACTTGAAAACTGTATTCGTTGTTTAAATTTGTTTGTCCAGATGTCCAAGATTTTTTTTATGAATAATGACCAGTATGTATAATGACCAGTATGAATAATGACCAATATGTGTAATGACCAGTATGAATAATGACCAGTATGCATAATGGCCAGTATGTATAATGACCAATATGTATAATGACCAGTATGAATAATGACCAGTATGAATAATGACCAGTATGAATAATGATCTGTATGTATAATGACCAGTATGAATAATGACCGGTGTGTTTAATGACCAGTATGTATAATGATCAGTATTTGTTTTGTATTGGAGATTTTCAAGTGTACGATTCCACTATTTCACGCTTCGTTCCCGTAGATCACTTTCAATTAATTCCAAAAAATTAAGATATCTTCCCGTCCTGATAACTCTTTGATCCTGAGAAGAGTTTTTGGGAACTATTTTGCGCAGATTTTTCTCTTCTTCAATCTAATAAACGGTGGTATTAATCACCCAATAATCACCCATTTGCCAATAATTCTGTCTGTCAAGTGATGATGTGAAGGCACAAAATTCCGTATGCTGTTGATATCCTCAGCGATTGTTGCAGATGAAGGCCTTCTGCTGGAGGTTCATCTTGAATCAACTCTCTTTCTTGGAAAAATTTCATTTATTTAAAAGTTCAGGTGTTGCACTCTTGGTTTTGTAAGTTGACATGATTGAATGGAAACAATATTCTTATATACATACCTATAACAGTAGGGTGGGGACGTTTTTCTCAGTAGCTATTAAGTAATCCCCCTACTGCCCCCTCCCCATCAAGGGTAAAGGATTTCCAAACTAACTAAGAATGCATTGAGATACGAAATTTGATTAAAATTGTTTTTATACTTTTCACACGCATACAGTTCCAGGAAAATTTAGGCATTAATTTGGAAGGGGAAGAAGCAAAAAAAGAATGTATTTAAAGGAATTTATCTAAAGAAAACTATTGGACGTCGGTTTTTGGGGAGTAGTGTATGTGAACAATTCTGAACGTGTGTATAAATTGAAACAATCTTTACAAACAATTGAGACTCGCTAACGGACCTTTCTATATTGAGAAAGAGAGACTTCTGAACTTCTTTTAAGTGCATCTCTAGCTACTAGGAATGGTACCTTTCATGTTCATGAAAACCTTTGAAAAAGGATCATTCGCGTGTGATCAAAAGTTTGGAATCTCTAGATTTTGCTTAGTGGCGATTTCGTCTCTTAGATATTTCTGCTTCACAAGATTGAAAGTTTGTCTCAAGGGATGTAATTTTAGTACATTGGACAGCAATGAGCAATCGTTCTCAGTTTTAGGCAAACTATTCTGAAGACGACAAAATTTGAATAATCATTTTCCATTACTTTGTTACTACATCTTGTAGACTAAATTTATTTTGTCAGACGGTAGACTTCATAATGGATATTAATACCACCTTGTGCGTCTAGTTTTCAATTTCTTCAGCTTATTTTACTACGCAATCTCTGGTGTTTCGTAATCATTTGTCTACGTCTAATGTTTTCTTCTGCTATCATATCTTGGACAATAGCCAAATATTTTAGACTTTTCCATTATTAATGTTGCATAGACATATTACAAGCATTGTCTGTGAGCTTGCAATTTAATACAATTTATCTAATAATAGGTTTAGCTCAGCCCCAGTTTCAGATGTTAGTGTGCTTTTGTTTTAAATTAAATAGTTGTCGGATAATAAATCAATCTAAAAAAAACTCGCATCTAAAAACGATGATAATTATAAAAAATCGTGTCAAGCATGCAAACATATTAACTTTTCAATTTAGTTTCTATATTTCGGTTTTATAGTAGCGTAATAATAGCGTGATTTGTCAAGCTGTCGCGTTAGAAATATTTTTAGTTTAATACATACCACCAATGAGAAGCTTTTAAAATATAGACAGACTCACAAGTTTGTAATGAATCGGAACGTCTCATCAAATTGTATTACATAAAAATTACCACGTGTGGACGTTGAGTTCTGCGCTTATGTGTTAGTTAATTATTTTTTTTAGAGTAATGAATATTTTTATTTACGTCACTCGCTATTCCCCGAAAAACTAATATCGTTTAAAGTTAAAATTACCCTTGGCCGAACGTTTTTGCGGTCTAAAATTACTGTTGTTCGTTCAACATAATTGGCATTTGAATATGCGAATGATTCAATACGAAATTTACTGATAAGTACGCATGTGAAGTAATTATAGTCGAATTGAATTGCACAAATAACACTTGTATTTGCAAAAATAACTAGACGTATGTTCGATTCGACTTGACGGAGTAAGCAATTCTGAAAATCGATAGCTGTAAACGATAATAGCAGGAACACTTCAAAATTAAATTCACACTTTAAGAATGAATATTTAAAATAAGAGAAAATGAGAAGTAAATAAAGATAGGTAAGTTCGAATATATCGAAGATGCCTAGAATACTTTCATACATAACTGTATTAGAACGGAGATCTTGAATCGGATGTCATTGCATGCGGACGAAACAGGCAAATCCACCGAGACTGCACTGTTGCAGTTGACAACAGCGATTCAGGACGTTCTGGAAAATAAAGAAATTGTTGTATGTGCCTTTCTGGACATAGAAGGTGCTTTCGACAACACTCCACGCGAGGCGATCAATAGAGCACTAGAAAAGAAGTCGAATAGCAGAAACTGAATTAGAGCCTAACAGTGGATGAGCTCCTTTGCGGCCTATTCTGTCAGAAGTTTGCTGATGATATAGTCATAATTGCAAAGGGAGGATTTGAAAGTACCCTCTGCAACATTGTCCAAAGAGGACTTACCTTGACAAAAAGATGATGCCAGTGAGTGGGACTTAACATCAACTCCACCAAAACTACACTAGTAGCTTTCACAAGGAAAAGGAAACTCAATCTCAAAGCCATCAAATTAGATGAGTAGAGCATTGAGGGGAAGCCAGAGACTAAATTCTAGGTCTTACACCAGATAATAAACTCCCCTGGAACAAGCACGAAGTGGAAGTAACCAACAAAGCTAAAAGAGCCCTGATTGATCTGTAGAAAGTCCGCATGGAAAAATGCCCAACGGTCGTTTTAGAAGTGGTACTAAACCCCACACCTCATCACATTTTAATGGAGAGTGTGGCCAGACAAACCACATACAGACTGATGGGAGGAGGCATCATCAGGCACAAATCGAAAGTCCTCCTCGAAGATGACCCGTTGTGGGATATGCCCCGTGATGGGATGCCGAAGAGGAGAAAATATTATTGGTTTAAATAGAAAATTTGATATTACACATATGAAATTAATACAAAATGACAAAACACCTTATTAAACACGTAGATATAGGGAAAAAATGATACATAGCGGATAGAGGATATGGAGATATTGTTGAAAATATGATACTACAGATTAAAATGTAATTATACTCAATTTACTTCATAACAAAAATTGTATACATCATTTGTTTACATGTATTATTATATATCTTTCACCACATTGAATGAATCAATACAATAAATATAATTTGTAATATCAATTAGCAGTAATGTTTGCTACATATCATACCATTTTCATAATTCATACAATGCTGAATAATAAATGCGTTTTCTATATTCCTTTAACGTAGATGCAGTATATCATGAAAACTTAAATATTCTATTATTAAAAATATCGTTGCCTTTGAATTAGGAGTTACCATAATAGGAGTTTTTCTTTACCACCAAATACCATTTGACAATCAGTATTAACCATTGATGATTCCGAATTTGATATATTTTGTTGGTCTCTAACTGATTTTTCAGGCAATAAAGCAAAGTTTGGGAAGTCCCGACCAGGTTCACTTTGTAAGCCTAAATGAGCCGTACAAAAAAGCCATACAGAAATGCACATAGAAAATCAAAGAAAAAATAAAGAAAACAATCAAAATTTTACAACAGTATATTAATCTGTTGTAGACATCGCCCGAAAGCGTTCTAATATTTAACCTCAAATATCAGCAAGACGAAAATCGAACAATTCGACTTAGATTTGCCACTGGGACAGCCTCAGCTTCTTGTCCAAAGTGTCAAAGAAGTGAGCAAGGCGTATTTGAGTTTGCATGGTAGCCCATTAAATATTTTAGGCGCAACTTAGAAGAATCTTCTTTGAAAAGTCGGTGAAAAGTGCACAACAGAACCGCTAATTAGTCTATAAACCGAAGAGTTCCTATTATGGATATGGCGTCAACTTCAGTTCATAAAAATGAGATGAACATGCAGTGCAGCGAATCAAGTGACTATCAAAACAGGCAACATAAAGTTGTTTTATTAATTTTCGTCAACCAACCCATGCTATTCAATGCAAAGGTAATGTGATCACGTCACCGAAGATGAAATATAAATCATAAGCCTGAGTTGAACAGAGAAAGACTACAAAGCATAGCTGCTTATAGGACAAGTTCAGTGGTTGTGCTAATGAAATAATACAACTTGAAACACGTAACTTAAATACGTCCGCCAGGTACTCCTTCCTGATATACACTCAGCACACATTTCTATAGTTCAATTTTGTTTGTCTCAGTTTGTAGTTAGAGCCGAAAGTTTGGTGGCGGTAGTATAATGGTTTGGGCGGCTTGTACCCATAACAATACCACTTCTAGAGGATGTTTCAATAAGAAGGCAAGATTTCGCCCGCCATGTTTGACAATCATAATGACACGTGATTATGACGTGACACATCGACACAGTTAACAGATATATTGTCAATTGTTCTCTGTAAATATAACAAAAGAAAAAACTAACAAGTTTGATACTACATTTATTTATTGGTTCATTTTTTTGTCACGTTAATTTACAACATTTAGTTGGGTTTGTTACTTGAGGAAATTATAATCAATTAAAATAGTAAAAGTAATTAAAGTAGTTAAAGTAACTTCTGTCATAAAAAAATGTCAACATTAAACAAACTTAACAACACCAACTCAATTCGTTTAATACTTCATCAATACAATGCTGGCAGATAGCTTTTGCACACAACACACCTGTTTTTCCTTTTCTGTCCTTAGAACTTGGACAGCAACGTTTCCTAGCTTGATGCTCCGTTGAAACATTTTGAATCATTATTGGTTGATTTTCACCCAACATATTTGTCATAGCATGCTGTAACTCTCTGGGAAGATTTGGAACAGATCATAGTCTTCTTCGTGTAAGAGGTCTAACCATTTCCAGTGCGATATTTTTCAGATACTGCGTGGCTTAGTTAGAACATTTGGGTTTCTTCTCACACTATTTTCCTTGAAATTAATATGAGCAATACCAGCTCCGTCTATCATTCCATAAAATACTCTCAACGGCCAACGTCTAGTTTTTCGAACCACAGTTTTGGAGTGACACAATTTATCAAATGTGTTCACTCCTCCTTTTCTTCCATTATAAAAAGGACAATTTCTGGTTTTCGGGTTTCCTCATCAACTATTCCTCTAGAATAAAAACTTGACAATAAAAGTTTTCTTTTATTGGGCGAGAATGAAACTAAAACGCGGTGGTATGTCAGCTTTAGTTTTCCTGAGTGTTCCTACTAACGTAAGATTTTTTCAAGTGACTTTTCGGCTAACTCTGATGAACAAAACCAGTTGTCAACTGTTACGTTGCGGTTTGTTCCATATAAAAAGATTTTGACAAACTCATTAGGTAAATACTGCGTTGGAATGGGATCTGTTGATGTTCTGCAATATACACCTTCTTCTGAAACCAAATAACTGTTCATCAAGCGTTACGTATTCACTATTAATATAGTATTTTTCGATATTTTGAACGAACTTAGTTTTTGTTTCTAATTAGTGCAAATTCATCGGTTTGCTTTCTTTTTGCTCTTGTATCTTTGTCGTCAAAACGAATCCAATTTACAAGAAACAAAAATCTTTTTCAGAAATTGTCGCCCTAAACACAGGTATTCCAAATTGTTTTGACCATATTTCTTCAGTATTCACATCGTTTAATCTCCAGGTTCCAGTAAAATATAGCAGTCCATTGAACGCATACATTTCTTCAACATCAGTAGCGTGTACAAATCTTTGATTATTGTATTTAGCTGCATGCCGTCCAATTTCTTCATTAGTATTGTCAACAGTTTCAGTTCCAGGTTTCAAATTCCGTTTTGGTTGATCTCGCCAGTCTTTTTGGACCGGGAAGATGTATTATAATATTTTTTTTGTTGTGTTCTTGTCGTAGGAGATGTAAATGGAGTATCATACCATTTATATCGGTTTTTACCATAAATAATGTTACCTTACACTGTTGCGCTGAAGATAATACATTTGTATTTTCTTCATTGTTTGTATCCTGTTCCACATCTCCCTCAGTCAGTTCTGCCGCACTTATTTCATCTTCGGCACATGAATCTTCCACTAGTTGATCTTCACTCTCTTCATCTTCACTGCAAATCACATCATTATCTTCTACATCAGTCTCACCTTCATCGTATCGATGTGCCAAAGCTTCTAATTCACGTTGGGTTAACTTTTTGCTGGTACTACACTTCTCTCTTTGCAAGTTAAGAAGGTACTAAGATCAACTACTTCACCTTTCATTTCAGTCACTTAAAACAGATTATGCGCATTGCAGTCTGGGTCACCGGCAATCCGATGTTACCATTGTAGGGTTAAACATTATTGTCGAAATGGTTAAAGTTTGATTGCCACCATTCGGAAAGTGCGTCCAATATTCGGTCGACAGAATTCATCTATTATTGAAAGAATAATTGAAAAATTCCAAAAAGTACTGGTGCGGTTAGTGATGTGAAAGTCCAGAGACGTCGATTCGTTATCATGCACAAGAATTGGACATTACAATCGCGTTATACACACGTTAATCGCCAGAACTGCCGCACTTGAGGCTCAGAAAATCCACGAGTGACTCATCAGAAAGCAATGCATCCAAAACGTGTCACTGTTTCATGTACAGGGTGTCTTACTAGTGCGTCCAAGTACCATATCTCTCCTTGTAGATATTTGTTCTGAAAAACAATTATACGAAGGTTAGTTGAATTGATATGGTACATGTTCTAAAATTACTTTCACTTATACAGGGTGTTCCATTTTCACTGAACAAAATACAACTTTGCTAAGTATTTTAAATATAATGGTATAATTTTTTCAATGCAATCGATTCTACGCATTATTTGCAAATATTTTGTATTAAGGTTCCCTATCCCTAAATTCAACTGTTTCGAAGATATTTACAATTTTCCTTAATAATTTCTTATTCCACCATCTTAAACAAAAATTAATATTGTAAAGCCCTTTAAAGCGTAAGGTACCAAACTTCTGCAAACGAAAGTAAAGGGTCATAGATACTGAGAACTGTCATAACTTTCAACAAAATTTATACAGGATGTGCAGAAATTTGCAACCAATTCAGATATCTTGAAACATTAAAAATCCTTTTTTTTAATGGCACATAGTACTTTTTATTGTAGCGCCTAATTCAGCATCGATTCGTATTAAGGTCTCATATACCTATCTTTATTAGTTTTTGAATTATTGGAGATTATCATATTATTTATATTATATCAATTCAAACAACCTCCGTGTAATTATTTTTCCGAAAAAGTATTTACAAGGGGAGATATGGTACTTGGATGCGCTAGAGAGACATCCTGTACATTGTGGTCTGAAGGAATAATTGGATCGAATTTCTTTGAAGATGAGGAAGGTAATATATTAACGGTGAAAGGTGAACGTTATTGTGCTATAATATCACAGTATTTTGTCTCAATTGTAAGATATTGATATTGAAATGGTTTGGTGACCCAGAATTAATCGCTCGAGAAAAAGAAGAAATTGAAAAGTTATTGCTTTGAAACCATTTAATAATTCATTCAATTTTAACACTTATATGTTTTCTATAAAAATTAACATTAATTTCTTACGTCCACCATTAATTTATACTGAATATTTACTTAGTTAATAGCCCCATAAAAACGATTTAGATCACAGTACAACACAACAATATAAAGACGTTATAAAACCCGACTGACCTCGTTACGCGATAACTCTAATAAACTAAACCGCTATTTGAATCTCTTCTAAGAAGTATTATCACCATTCTAACTTCTGTATTATGCATACAGTAATAATACATACAAAACGAGTATGATACGGCAGCTGAATAAATTTTACGTTGCATGGCGTTCGAAGTTCGTTTCTAAATACAATTATGCATTCATTATCCATAGTTTGATCATCTTTGACCTGAAATGAAACACCTTACCATCGTCCACCACATTTTTTTCTTTTTTACTGAAATGTCAAGGAGTTTTTAATCCCGTAGCAATAATTTCTTTTGTTAACTCGTCGAGTATTATTTGTATTCCTTATCTTGTGAAAGTAATAATAACTCCAACACAATGAAGCCCGAAAAAATTTATGTATGTAAGTCGTTTTTCAAATTACAACCGTCAAGTTTTACTTGCTTACGGCTTGAAGTACATGCGTGTTAACATAATCACCTCCATACATATAGCACACGGTGAACAACACGACATCCAGAATTAATTCTGTATGCGTCGATCAATTTTAGGATAAGGATCTAGTAGAAGTTAGGTTAGTTTACTTTAATGCAGCGTAAGCACAATTGTTTGAAGGTGAAAAAATTATTCGCACGCTAAGGTATAACGATGGAAGATGTTATTTAATTATTGATGAAAGAAACAAACACACAAAAATAATTTAAATTGAAATGCACGCTAAACACAATTTAAAATCAATTCTCTTTCGAATTTCCATCGCATCTGAAATCTGGACAAGACGCTGTCTGTTTTTGACGTGCATTGAATTTCATATTTTCTCAAGAACCGACGCTTCTATTCTGATTGATATATACAGCAGTACAGTATGTTTGTTTTCAATCTGTAGTCCCACGTAATATAATGTACCGACAAAAAAAACTTAACGTCTGGTTGTTATGCTTGCATCGGATTTGCTTTCTTTTTCGTATATAACGATTTTGTCTCGAAAATAGAATAGAATGATTGCAATGTTTCTCATCTATTTTAAAACATGTCACATTGAAACCTCGTCTGCGGTAATAAATTATCCGTGTAATATTCCACTGTTGCACACGAGAATATTATTGAATACTAGAACACGGTTTAAACTTAACGTCGGCGTCGTAATCTACGATATAAAAGTTATCTCCGAATGTTGCCCTACATGTTTAGATCGGAATACAATTTATGTCGGTTAGCAAAGAACGAGGGGTTTTCGCCAATATGTCATGTGGAAAATGGCAGGGAATTCTGATACAATTTTAGTCAATCACTGTCTTCGACAGGGATGTTTTGTATCTTAGGTATATTGAAAATATGTTTATTTATTTTAAAACTTGAATTCTCATATGGAAAGTATACAGTACAAATTTCAGTTGCTAGGATTCCCAAGAAAGAATTATCACATCTTTAGAAATTATAGATAAAGCATCAGTAACACCAACAACACAACATTTAATTAATATTAATCAGGACACGTGTTTCGAAAACTTATAGGCCCTCATCATTAACCAAATTCGGTATTCAGTTGTTGATGAGGGCCCGTGATGTGAGAATCCTATGAACTGATGGTGCTAATATGACTCACCTCTTCATCTATTGTTAGTTGTTGGTTTCACTAACTATCTAAGTTGTCTTCACAGTTCTGACAGCTCTAGGATTTATAATAGGCAGCCTTCCAATAAATAAATCTCTTTCTTGCATGTCTAAACGATTTTTATTCTATCACAACCTCCTTGTTGCACAAGTAATTAATGTAGTCGGTCTCTTTCAGATTGGCATTGATTCTTTTTAACTGACAATTAATTAAATTAATTTAATTCCGTGTGGTTTAAGATGGCCTCCTTTTTTGTTAGAAATTAAGGTAAAGCTGCAAGCCTTTCAATCTTGAAAAAATCCACACTTTGCTGATAACTTAAGAATCTACCAGTTTGCATGAAAAAAAAAATGATAACAACACTCTTTCTTTAGTATATATATATAAAAAAATCAAGCAACAATGTTTGGTGGTCGAAGCAATAGTGTTTTTTTGTGTTCAACTTATGTACAATAGACGTTGGTTGGATCCTTCACTTTAGAGACAGAGCTCACGGTGGTAGTATTATAAAAAAGCCTGCTTAATGTTGGGATATTCAAGAATCAATATAAGGAAAAAAAATTAAGATCGCTATTATTACTGGTAAGGAAGGTAATATCCGAAGGAGCCTGTGGTAGAGGACCTAACTAATCTCTTGGGGCAACTATTTTGGCAAAACCGTAAGCCTAGTCTTAATGCTGCCATGGAATTGATGATGGAAATTCCTGAGAATTCTATTTTTAAGCCTCGCAAAACATTAAGTTTCATTTATATGGGATGCTTAGAGTGATCATTCAAATATCTCCCTAAAAGTGTGAGTTTAGTTTACCAATCTAGAATATTTTTTGGGCTGGAGTTTTATAAACCTTGGTATCTAGGAAGAGAATGGATCTGTTATTGTCAGGTTCCATAGTGAACTGAATGCGTTGATTGAAACTGTTGAAATGATATATGATGTTATTTGTCTCATTCATGGGAATGGACAATAGCAGGTCGTCGACATTTTAGATTTAGATTTAAATTTAAGTAAGGGTGATATTGCTCTGCGACCTGCGAAGAAATTTCTTCTTCATCTATGGCGTCTTTGCCGAGATATTTAACTCGGGTTTCCATGATGGTGGTGCAGTAAGATGTTGGGTGGTCCGGATTTTCATCCTCAACCCCGCAGAACCTGCAGTCGCTATTCTCCTTTAGACCTATCCTTGTCATGTGTTCACCAAGATTATAATGCCCTGTAAGAAAACATGTGAGGATGTGTAGTCTATTCCTGCTTAGTTCTAGCACAGTTTTTGCTCTGAGCTTGTTGTAGCTTCCAAGGAAGATCTTCGATCAATGGGATGCTCTGAGCCTCTCTGTCTCTGCCTTTAAGTTCTTTTTTGTAGGTGCTCATCCCTATACCACAGAACTGTTCCGGTCCCACAAATGGAGTTGTGGTGGCCTTCTTTGCTAATAAATTAGGTTCTTCGTTACCTCTGATTCCAGTATGTCCTGGTACCCAGGATAGTGCAACTCTGTTTTCCTTGTCTAGATTGTTTAATCTGTTAAAACATGCCCAGACTAATTTCGACCTGATGGTGTTAGAATTCAGCGCCGTTATGGTTGCTTGACTATCGGAGAAAATTGCGTAGTTGAGCACATCTTCCAAGGTCGTCGACATACTTGTAGATGAATCATAAAGAAAAAGGAAGTTGAGAAATGTGTGTTCGGGAAGATGATCCATACATATCAGCGCTAGTATAGGACTGATAGGACTGCCCATAGTAATACTTATAAAATTTAAAACTGAAGGAAAAAGTGCAATTATTAAGTAAAAGCCAATGTGACAAAGTAATTATAAGGAATGTCAGTATTGACAGAAATGGCTGCTAACCCCATTAGTTTAGGAACAGCTAAATTTTACTCTAAAGCTAAGGTAGTGATAAACGGTACCTCCCCCTAACATTACAATAGATATTTTTTAGCAAATCATCATTTTCAATTAAATTTTTGAAATGTGCATACACAAGATTCGATCCTAAAAACATATATGTATATAACATATCTTATATATCTAAATTTGACCGTCTTTCTATAAATCATTATTATTTAATTAAAGTAATAATTTATTCAGCAACGTCAATCGCTCCATGACGGTGTGTACTGTTGTTTTGAGAGATCGATACCTCACTCGAGCTACTAAGTATTGGCAGTTCGGATACAACTAACAGCTCAACATTACTTACAGCGAAATAGTACTGTAACAATGCCATGCACCACCTTACATCCATCAAATTACACGGCAAAAGTTTGTGGTAATCTTGTCAAGCAACAGATCTTAGAAAGCCACTACACCTGCATGCACCACAAAAAAGTTATTGTTATCTATTTTCTAGGTTATTAATAACTGCCAAACGTTTGTTATCACTTAGATATGTTGAACTAACAAATAAGAATCATTTTTATCTTGGAAGATATAATAATTTTTTGCTAGTCTATTAATCCAACAGTTACGGCAGATTAAATGTACAATGAGCCATATATTTTCCGGTAGTATTCCTTACTTGAATATAAAAAAAGCTAGCAGCGATATCAGTTTGGTAAGAAATCCAGATATTTTTCACCATACAATATTCCTTCAATAAACGATGGTCCCAAAACTGTTGTCTACAATGCTTGCTCAAACGTTTACTTTCTGTATTGTTTGAGAACTGCACTCCATTACCCTCTGTAAGTTTTTACCTCAGCCCTCACCCTCAGCCAAAATGTTACTTCATCTGAAAATATAATCCGTTTCAAAAGCTGTGGAGTCATCTCAACATCTATGCATCATAACTTAACGGAATTGCATTTTCTCGTCGTCCTCGTTTAGTTCCAGTGCTTTTTCCTTAAACATTTGAGACAACACCGTTGAAAAAAAAACTATTTTGTACTACTATTACACAACTTGGTTTGTACCAAATACAGGTGTGCAAGTATGAAACCGGAATTTTCGTACAGAAAAATCACGTTTGTTGTAATGATATGATACAAAGTAACTTATTCAAAGTATTGTCCGTCCCTGTCTATACATTTTCCCCATCTTTCTGGCAATTTGTGGATTCCCTGCTCTTTTGAGGCAAACCAGTCATCGAGCCATTTCCGTACATCTTCGTAAGAAGTAAAGCGCTGCTCAGCAAGTGCGTGTCCCATCGATGCAAACAATTAATAATCGGATGGGGCAAGGTCTGGTGAGTAAGGCGCGTGCTGAAGAATCTTCCAACGGAACGACTCTATCGTTTCCTGGACCTGTTTTGCTTTGTGTGCTGGTGCATTGTCATGCAACAAAATCACCTTGTGTTGTCTTTGTTGGTATTCTGGTCGTTTTTCACGCAAAACTCGATCCAAATCGGTCATCGGTTCGTAGCGTTGAGTATTGACAGTTTCCCCAGGTTTCAGCAGCTCGTAGTAGATTACGCCCTTCTGATCCCACCAAACACACAGCAATGTCTTTCGTCCGTAGCGGTTTGGTCTTGCCGTCGATGTTGATGGTTCACCCGGAGTAACCCATGACTTTTTGCGCTTAGGATTCTCGAAATATATACACTTTTCATCGCCAGTCACAATTCGATGGAGAAATTACTTTCTTCTGAACCTGGCGAGCAGCATTTCGCATGATGTTTTGCGGTTTTCCTGCTGTCTTTCGTTGAGTTCATGTGTTCATTTCCCCATCTTTTGTGTCTTTCCCATGGCTTTCAACCGAAGGGAGATGGCTTCTCGGGTCACCTTTAACTGATCCGCCAGTTGTTGTTGTGTTTTGAGCGTCGTCTTCGTCCAACAAGGCTGCAGGTCAGGGTCTTCAAACTTCTTCGGTGGTCTTCCACGTTCTTCGTTCCTCACGTCAAAATCGCCACTTTTGAACCGTTTGAACCACTCGAAACACTGTGTTTTACCGAGACCATGCTCATCAAACGCCTCCAGAAGCATTCGATGCGATTCGGCTGCGGTTTTCTTCAGATGAAAACAGAAAAGTAGTGCTGTCCGCAAATCGTAATTTCTTGGCACAAAACTTGACATGTTTATCTCTAATAAACTAATGCTACTGAATGAAACTCGTGTTATTGAGAGTTGGAAATCTTTATCGGATATCAATACAATAACAAGACACTGCTGGCGTGATGTGTCGGTAACTGCATCGACATCTAGCGCCACCTATGGGCAAATTCCGGTTTCATACTTACGTAGATATGTGGTGTGGTAGATATGTGGACATAATCAAACATTTAGTCCAAATATGTTTCTTGCTGTTTTTTATGTAACTTGGCAGAGTTTATATTACTAGGTGTGCCTGATTGTGGAGCGGAGTAGTATATTTGTTATAATTCAGGCAAGTCTTTGTATAGTGGAAATAGCAATCTCGTCACATTCCAGATGTCCTTATAGTGTCAAAATGTTGGGTATCTTAATTAGTTTATTTCTGAAACCTCGAATTAAGCAAGCTGCTGGTAATTTTCATACCTGAGTATAGATTCCCTCTTCATAAAGCCGCTCAACCAATCTTATCTCACCATTTGCATTTTCTAATATGAATTTTGTTGCATCCTACTTCTATGGAATTGTTATGCGACCAGAAGTAAAATAATAATAATAATAATATACCTTTATTGCTATAATTAAATATATACACTTAATTCAGCAAACATCAGACAAGAAAAAAATGAAAATGAAAAGAGACAAACATAATCAATTTTATATACAATTATTTATAATTTAAATAATCTTCTATACTGTATGGTTCTATGGTACATAACAAGTTAAATATCTTATTTCGGAATGCATACACATTATTAACATTTCTGATATTGACAGGTAATTTATTAAAGAATTTGATGCCAGAGTATACTAGACCAAATACATTTTTAACAGAGAAATGTGCATTAAAATACCTTATAAAGATATTTATAAAAATATTAAACTTTTCATTTGTACTGTAGAAGTCCCTGAAGACATCACCCCAGTTCTCTTCAGACATTGCACCTGTAAATTCTTAAAGATTCTGTTCACTAAAAATTCTTGATTTTTTGATTTACACTCACGGGTTATTTTGTCGTCTGACACTACACAAATGACTTGAGCTCTATGATCCGAATAACTCCTCGGTAAAGTTCGCGCGCCACTGATTGTCAAGTTCTAACTATCATTCAGAACAAATATGTTGTCCAAGCAAGCTGTCTTCCTAATGGGCTCCTTTATTGTAATTTCTGCACCAAGTGAGTCCAGGATATTGAGAAACTGTTTACATTTTTGATCGCTTTTCAAGAGATCTATGTTGAAATCTCTTTCAACTGTACCACCCTATACAGTGTATACGACAGAACGAACTTTAGACCATCAAAAAAAAAAAACCAACTAGAGTGCATTGGGGAGTTTGTCACCATAATTATCAATTTGACGAAAAATCCTGGACAAAAGGGTGACTGCACGATGGGTACGAAGAATATTGACAAGATCCTGAACACTTCCAAGCAAGATTCGTTATTGTGAATGAAACCTGAGTTTATCATTGTGATCCTGAATTATAAAGGCAGAGCATGGAATGGAAGCACCATCCCCTCGCATAAAAGATCATGGCCACAGTTTTTTGGGAAGCTGGGCAATATTATACTGGTTACTGTTTTCATTTCAAAACTGCGTGAATCGCTCGAAGAAAAAGGGGAGAAAAACTCACACGTGGTGTACTGTTTCATCAGGGACAACGTTCCTGCCCATAGCAGCTATGTTTCAATGGCCGTAATTCATAATGCAGGCTTCGAAATTTTCCATCATCCCTATTCTCCAGATTTAGCCCCCTAATGTATTCCTAAAACTTCACAAACACCTTCGCGGAATTCACTTTCGGGACGATGAGACACTGATGATAAAGGTGAACGAGTGGTTTGCAGCCCAAGACAAAACATTTTTTTCTGAAGGCGTTAAAGCTTTTTACCAACGTTGTACCAAGTGTGTCAATGTCTGAATTCCTGTTATAAGGAATGTTTGCTAACAATTCTATGTACTAGACTCTGGCGAAAAAGAAACAAGTTTAAATTGCGGTATAAACTTTGGAATGTCTTTGACATTTTATTCATCACCCCACTATGTTGGACGTATCATCTTTTTACAAACAGACGATATTTTAAAAAGTTTATCATTTTTCCCTTGATCATTAATTAGTTCGTCCTCATAAATCTACTTTACGTCAACGTTACGAAACAATTACGAAATTGTCAGAAATCTAGATTAAAAAAATATATAAACGAACCAAATGAATTACTTCTGCTACGAGCGACGAATTCGAAATTGCAAAAAAAAACAAACACACAGGAGTAATGTGGAGAACTCACAGAAAACGACCATCAATCATAATTATTATCTCCCACGGTTTAGTTTTGGGGATAACTCTGTAGTAGACTGCAAAAAGTAAAGAGTTTTATTTCCGCCGGTTCATGGATTTCAGCAGTTTTTCTCGCAAACGTTTCGGGCAGGCGAGCTTCAATTCGCGAAGTAACTAAGTATTAACTTAGCCGGAATAGACCAGTAGTTGATAATTCTTCGTTAGAAATTGCTTTCGTCGTAGATCTGCAGAAATATTTTACTCTAGGGATTATCCGTCTAGAAAATAATTACTAATATCTCTAGTAGATGTTAGACTTCATTCACTACGTCTATTAGTTTTTCGAAGATTTAATTAAAAGGTTTTTGTTTTTGTTTTAGGTGAGTGCAGTTTCCAATCTGGTGAAGGGTAAGCATCTTTCTCTATCCCCGGCATTTCAACACGGTATATTATCCTGTCGTCAGTAAATAAATTTTGCAAAAACGCTCTTAAACAGGTCTTAAAACGGGTAAATCTATAAATTGGATTACGTCATGTACTTGCTATTCTAAATTTAGTGTTTCATAGCTATTGATCCAAGTGATGACTACACATTTTCTTTCAAGCCGATATATTAACCAATAATAATATTGGTATGGCCTTCACGTTCTCGTTTATTAGTTGATGAGTTGGAAATGCGGAAACCAAAAAATCTATCTGCTAATTTAGTATCTAATCAAAGCTCGTAAGAAAATAAATAAACAAGACATTAACATTACATCATAAATTTGAAAATGACGTGTTTGAAATCCTTCGTTGCAGACATAAACATGAGATACAGCTTCTTAACAATACCACAATCATTACAATTAATTTCAACAATTTAGAATAGACCGCAGCATTCATAAAACGACGTGCCGTAACTAACCCTTTTCTTCAATTATTGCACGTCTTAGATCGTACACAAAACCCGGTCGTAAACTCGGTGCTATTTGCTCGCAATTAAAATTTATGACGTGTGTATATAACGTGGCATCAAGAGGAATGTTACGTCGAATTATCTTGCGGTCTTCACTCGTATTAAAGGGAATAATAGTAATGGGGATGCTCGATAGTCAATGAGATGTAATGTGGCTTTAAATGGATCCTATAAAGGTTCCATATAAGTAATAAAACATAAAAAAGAATTAAGGAGAGGGAGATGCTTGGGTGAGCATCAAATTTACTGCCGCATTTAAACTGCGGTCAACAGTACAGTTATTGAATTCATGATTAATCTTCTTCTGATCGACTATAATGACCAAATTTTAAAAAGATTTGAGAGCTAACGTCAAGTATTTTGTGGACGTTGACAATTAAATATGGGGGTGGTGCCAAAAGAAATATTAGAAAAAATTGTTATGGCCTCCCAAGACCACCCATGACTTAAAGTCCATAATCTGCGAGTTTCTTTATGTCATCAATGCCAGGATAAGTAACCCAACTTGATCATTTGCAATTAATAGAATTAGGTTATGTTATGTTGTTATGAGTAAAATTGAGCCAGTTTTTCTTCAACGTCCCCATATCAATGTAATACCACAAGTAAACAATAATGACATATTAGTATTAAGTGAACATTGACAAACCAGGCATCAGCTTCAAGAAATAATTCTTAGTTCCTGTCATTTAGTGACTTACTACTGTTGTGGTCCAAATAAACACGGTACGGTTGCTATTTTTGCGAAGCAAGAACTTCACGTAGTTGCTCGTGCAATGACCATGTTTTTAAAACATTCTATTTTAGTAATTTTTATTCCAAAATGCCATAGGGTGTAATTTACTGGCGTTCATCAAGCCCACTCTAAGGGTATTAATCAATAATAATAATAGTGTGTCTGTTGATTCTGTCAATTTTTTGCATATGTGGTATTATGCTTTGTGCCACACCTACTGCTCCCGTTATGATTGGTACAAATACAGTAATATATTCAAGGTAGGCCCGGATTTCGTAGGGACAACATGGGTAACTTTCTTATTTGAAGACATAAAGAGACGGTTAAATGAGCAAAAAGGTGTGAATTCAAAAGCTCACTAAGAATCCATTTTTAAATTTTACTTGTCATACCTACTTCATGTGTTTAATATTGAGGAAAAACTGAAATCTCCTAATTTATTTTATTTGCCGTAACTTTTGTTACTTAAGATATTAAGATGCGGTTTGAAGCAATTCAAATTGAAATCTAAATACTTTTATTGACGCTTAATAAACCAAATTTCTTTTGCGCAAATTTTTAGTAATCTCGCCTAACCTCAAAATTTTAAATTGGAAACGTGCAATTTTTGTAGCTCTTTTAAAAGGAGAATTTTTTTTTGAATGTATCGCGTGATATGGAAATTTTGACAAAATTTGGAAAATTGAGCTTATTCTGATTATGGGCAGACATCGCAACTTTTTGTTTATCGCGTTCTCTGTGAAAACAACACGGTTGTCATCATGCATACCTGTCAGAAGTGTCAATGTTATTACTTTAATTTATAACGGATAATTTTGAAAAATACGAATACGCACCTTATAGGCATTTTTTTGGTTTTTTGGTTCTCGACGTTTTCGTATGTTACGTCATGGTAAGCCGTATATGGAATTCACCATTCACTGCTTAGCAGATTGAAACATCTAGCGGGAATGACAATCCACGAATGTGCGAGCTAGATCAGTATCTGCTGTACTGACTTGTGTTGTGTAGTGCCTTGCCCTGCCCACTAGAGGGCATTGAGTTGGAATTAGTCCATTTTCGGAGGTATTATACAGTTAAAGTTGTGTTGTGAAGGGCGATGGAATTAGATCTTGCATTCGTAGTTGCGCTGACGAGACTTAGAAGGTCGAAACGTCGTATTTTCATTGCATTCATTCGCAGGGTGAATTCCAACAATATACCATGAGCGTTTATTATAGGCACTTTTTTTTGGTTTTTATGAGTTTATTACACTTTGTTACTTTTTCTGCCTGTTTGTCACTTATTTTAGTTCCTCCTAGACATGACAATTCTATAATATAGAGGTCTATTAGGGTCTTTATCAAACACTGTTAAGTCGGTTCTGTTTGCTTGTAGTTGCTTTGTTAACAACAGTCCGTTTGTTAAGAATTCAAGTACGTTTCAGTATTTTATTGCAGCTTGATTAATGACTTCCAAGACTTCCAAAAGTTCTCTCAGAGTTAAATCTCAACTTTAAACTGGTTGATTACTTTCAAGAAATTGCTAACTATCAATATAAATAAAACGTACTTGTTTCTAGGGAATGGAAAGTTGGAAGTTTGCCAGATGGTTTACTCTACATTTTTGCTGATGTACTGTTTAATAGTTTTGGAGCGGACACATTGATTTTGAGAACTTTGTCAAGAAAGTAACTAACTTACTAGAACATTCTACAGGGTGATTGGTGAGAATGGCCTAAAGTATTATACAAACGGAACGGAATTTCAAACCAAAATGTTGCAATTGGATATGATTCTACAAAATATTCTCTTTTAAGTTTCAAAGACACACTATTGGGGAAGCAGCCAACTAAAATTAGTAATTCCTTATTACTGCCTAAGCTTTGGTAAAATTTATTTACTTCATAGAAGACACAGTACAAAGAAGATATACTTTTATGATGCATTACAATTAAACTACTTATGTAAATCGGAATAATAAGAAAAGCCATCAAAATAAATTAAAATTCACCTTTGAGACAGAGATAGACAATGCAGTCCCATTCTTAGACACCGACCTTTTCCGGAAGATATATGAACTTTTACTCGAATCATTCGTTCAGTATGAAGATTAACTAGTAAAAAACATGAAAAATAGAGTCATGAAACTATCTGACACCTCCTACCTGGGTAAAAATATCAACAAATTACACGATATTTTCATTATCAACAACTATCCCAAGAGCTTGCTCAAGAAAGTTCTATATAACTCCCCGTCGCTGGGATGGACATTAATTATTCGAGTCGAGAGAGACAACTTTTCAATCTAATTCGACACCACCGCTCGTTGTTTCCGATAGGGACAATAGCACTTATTCACCTAACATTTTAGGTATAGGAACACCTAATACAGGTTAAAGATAAAAGTTTGTAAAATCAGAATATCCCAGAAAATATAACACTAAACCTTTAACACTGAACACCAAACAAGTTTTAACTAGAACACCGACGCGTTTCAACAGCAATGCTGTCATTA
>CM043017.1:18013744-18154863 GCA_023690525.1 Holotrichia oblita
CAAGAAGTGGGCGAAGAGATGTGGGTTGTAAATTAAGAATATTGTGAAGGAAGACCTTGTGGACCCAGAGAAGGCACTCTTTGCTCCGTAAAAAGAGAAATGTTTCAAATACCTACTTGACAAATTCCCTGCAATCTCTGAGGCAAAATTCAAAGAGGGAGTATATCTGTTTGTCCTGATATTTGCAAACTAATTAAAGATATACAGTTTGAGACAAAAATGAATTTTAAGAAGAAGGCAGCTTGGCTATCGTTCAAGGAAGGTAAGTCCTTTGACAACAATAAAGACCCAAATTCCAGTTCTTCACTTCCACTTGGACTGCTTTCCAGAGAATCTAGATGCCGTTACCCAGGAGACAGGCAAGTGTTTCCACCAAGTTGCGGAAGAGGTGGAGAGAAGACACCAAGGATGCTGGATAAAAATTTCACATGAAAAAAAGACGTAAATGGATTCGGTACACCAAAGGGCAAAAGTTCGATTTTCAAGAGAATGGTGTAAAATGAACAAATACAGGGTTGTGTAATTATTCCCAACTTCATGTGAATATGACAGTTTGTCCAAGTTTTACTGAATGATCTAGAGATTGAGAGAATTCGATTTTAAAGGTACAGATGGCTGTGCAACAAATAGTGCAAGCGCAATATTGCCGGTATACGCATGTCTAGATAGATTGACGCGTGCGGTTATCCAACTTTTGCAAGCCGAAGGAGTTAATCTTGGCCTGAAGGTCTTCAGCCTAAAAGAACTCAGAGTTTAGTGCAAAAAATTTAAAGATGGACGAACTAATTTATTTGATGATACAGAGAAGAACAGATGCGAACCAAGGACCCCATACACACGGATGAAAACTGCTGTTGAAGATTTTATTAGGGAAGATCTCATTAAAGTTCAAATCTGGCATTTAAGAATTGTATCCATGAATCATATGCGATTTAAACCTTTCGTCTTGCGTCGCTCTCGAAACAATCGAATAATTACGTCACTTCAATATCTCACTCAATATCAACAGGACGGGGAATCTTTCATTGTTACAGGAGGTGAAACCTGGATTTTTAAGTTCACCCTAGCGTCGAAACAACAATCCAGGACGTCCAAGTTTAAAAAAAATTCAATACTCAACCATCTGCCCGCAAAACCATTACTACCGTGTTCTGGGATAGTGAATTCCTTGAACCACGCACAACCATTGATAGCGACAGATAGGGTGAAACTCCAGAAGTTGCATACAGACATTAGGAGGAAAAGACCGGGACGATTACGACAAGGAGTTAAACTCCGCGCAGTATTGCACACGTCAAATCAAACCAAGGAGTGGTTGACACAGCCCAATTTATTGGGATCCCTGAATAAATTTTTGGCGAGGAAACACAGGGAGAATGTGTCGAGAAATAAACAAAAGTAGGTAGGGTTAGAAGGTAGGTAGAATGTATTAAATATTTGCTTTAATATACAGGGTGACTGGTAATAAAACGGTCACACTTTAATGTATTGGGACATTTGCAACAGATACTGCCTTATCCAAAGTCATCATTTTCGAGATATTGTGGTTTCTTGTTTTTTTCGAAATTTACTACTTACTCTCACCCAAACTTAAATTTATGAAAATAATGGAACTTTTTCTAATTTTTCATTTTCCTGGCTAGAGGACATCTCAACATACACTACTGTCAATCGGTGAGAATTACAAATAAAAATTGAAGGAAAAAATTTAAATTAAATTTAGCGATTGTGTCTACAGTTTCATCAAAAGCGGAAATTTAAATTTTTTCTTTCTTTTTAATTTGTCTAAGTATTTAACGTAATTGTCACCGATAGATAATATGTGTTGAGATGTCCTCAGTCAGACAAACTGAAAAATTGAGAAAATCTTCCATTATTTTAAGGTTGAGTGAAAGTAAGTGGTGAAAAAAACTAAAAAAATAGCAATATCTCGAAAACGGATGACTTTTGGATAAGGCAAATTGAGCTTTATCTATTGCAAATGATCTCTGCTAACACGCTGTAAAGTATGACCGTTTCATTACCAGTCACCCTCTATATGTTACTTAAATTGTGGTTTGTACCTTTAATATAAGACAGGCATCGTATAAATATATACATATATAAAAAAACCAGTTAAATTATTGGCAATAAACATGATACATGTTACGTTCCAAAAATTTTACAATATCTAGTATAAAAATCTATGGAAATTATCATTAATATTACATTAGAAAATTCACTCGTTAATAGTCATAAATTAATCAAAATTACTAGAAGGCAGTACCACCCATTTATTACATTACGTTTTTTACCCACATGTAATTTGTTTTTTCTACATTTTCTTCTCTAAGCAATAAATTCAAACAGATTATACTGATGTAACTCTACAAACCACATAGATCACGCTAATAATACCTGGAGGTATTCTGGCAATAATGTCTGTCAGTTTGGCAATTGACTAACACATTTTTTACATGCCCTAATGAATTAGATTCAGTGTTAAGTATATTCATAGTGATTACAAAACTATATTTCTTGAGAGTATAAGATATTTTCCTTAATATTAACCAATTATAATAATGTTGTCTTAATCCTCTTTGATGTTTTTTTTCTAAATTCTAACTTTACTCTTTAAGTGATGTAATAGTGCTGTTGACCCTGAAAAAAAGCACTTGTCAGCCGACCCAATAAGGATACGAGTCTTTTTTGTTGTTTTCATTCTATACTTATTAGGTGTATATGCATTAATTATAATGTGTATTATTAACCGGCAGAATTTATATTAAATATTGTAATAAAAAAAGAACTCCACGACGTTCACTTTCGATGATTTTTTTGAGGTTATTGATGTTCTTTGTTTGGATGTTTTTATTATGTTGATGTTGTAAAACGTAGATTGATATCAGAACTATATTTAGATCTTTAATCTAATATGTGTGTATACATGTACAAGATTGGCCACCAAAGATAGTCCGCGTAGATTTCGTGATTTTTTAATTAAATCAATTTACGTACGAAATACTTTCGGATACGTCAATTTTTTCTTCTAATTGATAATTGATTTTTTGTGATTTTTCACATGGATTACATGAACCCTCGAGCAATTTAATATGGAAATATGGCGGTAACTATTTGTGTTGGTTTTTGATGCCAAATTTGAAGCAAAATTAATTTTGACGCTATTAAGTATGAAGAACAGAAATTACAGATAAAATTATAGTTTCATTTCTGGTCATGTTGATCCATGCACAGGCGACAAGGGTTGGTTTGCCTTCTGCTTCTAGGTGTAATGCTGCAACAATGACTCCTCGTATAGAAAATGTTTTAAGCCTTACCAGGTCGTAGAGTTTGCAGTAAGACCTGAACATTAACTCTACACAAAATTGTTGTGGAGCAATTCATAAAATGGAGGGAACTTGGAACTTGGGAAGTGAAGCTTAAGATGTTCACCCAAACCTATTCAATCGCAGGAATAAAGGCCTTACAAGATATGATTTCCTTGAACCCAGCGGTGAAGACGTCAACTATGATGGACGTCTCCAAATCAGGAGACTTAATGCCCATGAATGTTTGAAACGATGTCTAATGGCCTGTATTTTTCAATCCACGCTAATCTAAGACTGTCTGCTCACTTTCAAACCTTTATCCAAACAAAAACAAACAGATGATACAAGTATTGGGTTGCTGAAGATGCTGCCAGCAACAAGACTACTGATGGTTGCAAAGAAAGCTACGGAGTTTTGATTCATTGGATGATAACCATTTTGTAGCATTTCCAAAGGCTCATCTTCTCAGATAAGCACACAGAGAAGTTGTGCGAGGAAACAAGTTTTCTTTTCAAACTATTACTGTTAAAAATTGTTTGGTTATGAATTTTTGCAAGCAAAAGTGCAACTATATCTAAAATCTTTAATTTAAAATCATTGACAGTTAGCACATTTAAAGCGAAAAATCCTTTTTTTATCGGAATATATCAGCCATCGTCACCACTAGGTGAATCATCAATGTATGTATGTACTACATACATTCTATTACATCTATTACCATGGGGAAGCTAGATAGACGCTGTTGCATAACAGTTCTTCACAGCTAGTTCCACGTCCATGGTATATTTTCATACATAATAATGTAACGAGCACTTAGGGAAGCAGTGGCAGTGGAAACTCGTTTTATTATTCGGCATTCTGATACTTTTGATACCCCCATAAAGTCTGTTACAGTTATCTGCATGTCACCAGAGACGTAGTACCTCGATGTTAATAATAGCTGTTGCATCGGCTGTGTGCAGCCGCCTCGGTATAACGCTTTATAAAGTGACTTCTACGAAAATGTATGTCTAGTAAGATAACACCTGTTTGTATCTTACTTAATTAGAGGTTAAATTTCCAGTCACAAGACTTGAATGGTTGTCTTCATTAATGTTTAGAAATGATCGAAGTTAAATTAAACAGGCAATTAAATCTTAACTGATATTTTTACAACATCAATAACGGACTCAACTTTCCAAACAAAAGATGTTTGTAATGAATTTGAATCTTCTACCTAATCTAAAAATTCAAGAACATTTAGCCATATTTAAATTAAATTCTTCACTGGATATCTTAATAATCATATGCAGTTGAATATAAAAAATAATAAAACCCAACTTCACTTGAATGTATTCTTTAATTGTATGACCATTTTGTTATATACTGCGTAACGTTATGAATGGCCATACAATTAAAGAGTACATTCAAGTGAAGTTATTATTTTTTATGTTCAACTGTATGTTAGATACTTCACTAGCTCATCAATTTATGTATAATCATATGCAGATTTGTTTGCTGGAAGCTTATTCCGTTTATGCACTCTTACGACGCACGTACACTCGGTACGACTTAATCTTCGAACGATTTCAATGAGTTACCTTATTAAAATCGTTCGAAGATGAAGTCGTACCGAGTGTACATCTTTAATATCACGTGGGCTACCGATAATAATCCAGATATATTTTGCCATTTTTTTAGTGAAGAAGAATTTTTAATATGGTTTTGGTTTCTTTCACATGATTTATATCAACCTTTGAGTGAGGGAGTGGGACGTAGAGGGCAACTTTTGGACTAAAATTAGAAGAACACTTTGCTTCTTGGGCATTTTTATTGTAATTGGCCTGTACCATCTTTATTTGTTGCCTTCAGAAAAATTTTCATCCAACCTAATTTATCTGTAAGGATAGAGTTAGTCTTTGACATTGTTCTTCTCTATAATTTTCTATTTCACCATACCAGTACTTTGCAGTGGGACCTTCTAGATTACATTAGATTAAACGAAAACAAATTACAGTTAAACTAACAACACAATTATATATGTATTACAGATTAATAATAGTAACTTAATTACAATTCATAACCACAATACAATATTACGAAGATAATTTCACAAAATTATAAAGACAACAAAAATATAAAAGTATGAGTAATCCTAGCTACAAAAAATATTATCAAAATAAGAATTTGCAATTCTACACATTCTATTAACAGGTGCATTCATCAATGGATTAGTTCTAGGTGCCGATAAAACAAATGTGACAGAATAACGGGCAGACAATCGAGGAACGTGAAAGTGTAAAAGTTCCAATAAATTAGGAGAGTTAATCTGACCCTGAAGTAATTTTTGAGTAAATCGAGCACAGTGAATTTCTCGTCGAACTGTCAAAGATTCCATGCCATGTCTATCTAGAAGGCATTTATAATCAAAACCTCTGGGAGGATACTCACCATCCAGTTTGAATGACAGAAATTTATGAAATTTACATTGACCAAATTAGTGAAGCATATTCCAAAGAACTTACTATAAATGCGAAATATAAAGACTTTAACGTAGCTGAATTAGTAAAATATTTAGAAGACCGCATAATAAGTCCCAAATTCCTCGAAACCCGTGAACAAAGTGTATCGATAAGAAGCGAAAATGACAGCCATGAATCAAATACTACAGCCAGATCTTTCAACTTTGTGTTTTTCTCTATTCTTAGACCGTTAATATTGTATGATGACTCAAACATAGTACGTTTTTTTGCTGTAAGATACAGAACAACATTTGCCTATGTTAACTTTAAGAGAATTAGCAGAGCACCAATTTACTAAATTATTCAAATTTTTTTGTAATAACTCAATATCATGGGGTGTGTCAATACGATGTATCTGGCGTTATTACTCGTCTAATTGATGTTAAAAAAACTACTGGACTTCCTCGTTTACCATCATATTTCGGAACAAGATCTTTTAATTTAACGTTGGAAAAATTGGATTCATTCAAATTTGAATTTTGCCTTAAATTTGAATTGACATTAGCAGGATGTATTGAATTTGACACATTAGGAATTGACACAGATACAGTTTCATTAACTTTCTTTTCTAAAGTATTCAACCTATTCTCGAAGTCATTCTGACTAGATATCACACCATCTAATCTATTAAGAATAGTAGTCAACATACCTTGAATATTATCCCCACTGTCTCTTTCAACAGATCTAGTTTTTGGCATTATAAAAATTTGAAATTACTATAAAACACTCTAAATAAAGTTCCAATTACTATTGAATAATATTCAGAATATATGTAAATCTAGAATTTTGACAAATGACTTGATTTGAACTGATTTTTTAGAAACTATTAACTTAGAAATTTCTAAACTTATTGACTTTTGCCAATAAGTCCTGTCACGGTCGCCAATTTGTTATGTCAAAATTAAATCAAAATAATTCAAATAATTTTTATATTAAGCACTTTACAATTAATTTAGACCCACCCTCTCTTACCTTAGTATGTATAATATTAAAAATAAAAATAGTAACTTCTTCCCGACTTCTGGTCGTCTTCAAACTTTTCCTTCACCTGTCTCTCTAATTTCTTCTCTTCTTTTCCTCTTTTCACTTTTCAATCTTTTAAAACTCCTTTCCAATGTTCTTTTTCAAATTTCACTTTCTATTTTTAAAATGTTTTTCTACTTTTTAAAAGAACTTATCTTTTTCGTCTGACTTTTCCTTCTTTTTTTTACCTTTCAAAAAGAAAAAAACCAATTGTCCACCTTTTCTTGTTTTTTCTTGACCTCCTTCTCAAATTTTATTATTTTTTCAAAAACCGCGGTAACATGAGTGTGCGTCGTACGTGTAATTTTGACAAAATATTTCCTAAATTTACAATGCTTAACATAATATTCTAACGAATTTTGTTGGAAATTAACGAAATAACATAACAGTAGTATAAATCTCTATGTTATCCGCATATCCAAGTATAGGACAACCTACAATATTAAACAACGCATTAATATAAATTATAAAGAGTAAAGGTCCTAAATTTGAGCGTTGGGAAACTCCTAAAATCGATATAAATTCCTGAGAATTAAAGCCATTGTAGTGGACATAATTTACTCTCTTATCTAAGTAGTTATCTAGTAAGTTGTTAAATGATGGACTCATTCCCAAATTGCTAAGTCTGTAAAGTAGAACACCATGATCAATTGTATCAGAGGCACTAGATAGATCGGTATAAATTACGTCAACCTGTGTTTGCAAATCAATCTGTTCAGCTAGAAATTGAGTAATTGTTGTCAGATTAGTGACAGTTGACCTTCTAGGAATAAGGCCATGTTGATATGAATTACAATTAATAATAATTATATATTATTATTATTATGGATACTCTCAAATTTTTAGTACCAATTAATCTCTCCATACCAAACTTCTGAAGAAATTTAGAAACTTTCCAAGTGGGTAACCGTGTTGATCTCTTTTGTTGAGCTCCAGCTTGATTCAATCAATCAAACTCTTTTTAATGCGCTTCTCTTCGTGCCATATCTTTGAAAGTGAACAAACAGTATTAGGTTAGCTTAGCTTCATAATGGTTTTGCCTCAAATCTCATTAGTCCACCGAGATTTGTCGAAGTGAAACCTTGTTGTCATATGGTCTTTTAGTTTAGTGTGTAGCCAACTCTCCTGGATATTATAGGATTTGAAGATGATCCACTAAGTCTTCTAATTTGAGAGGAACCAGATCAAATAGGGCCTCCATCATTGCGATTAGATAGGTTCGGATCGCGGATGTATTGAAATCTAGTTAGCCTAAACCGATTCCGTAGATAAAGAAAATTTTGTGACACCATAGCAACGAAAAATAACATATTAGGTTAGGCGTCAGTGTAAAGTTTCATGTTGAAAAGTCAAAACAAAGTTGCGCAATGACATTTGACAGAAAGGTTGTCCTTTCTTTCAAATGTTATTGTGCAACTTTGGAAAAATTGGAATATTGAGCCCTCATTAACTACCTGTTTTTAAAGGGGTTAAGAAATAATCAAATTTACGAAAATATACTTAATACCCTTGGCGATCAATGCCCTTCGCATGTGACTGTGAAAACTTGGATTGCAAGTCGAAAGAGATAAATTTTCCATTGAAAATGAACACCGATCCGGAAGGTCAGTTTCTGTGTATGTTCCCGAAAATGTTGGTGCAGTTAATGACATGACCGCTGAATTGAACTACTAATACCTGAAGCACTGAATGTTTCATATGAGCGCGTCCATTATATAGCTCACATCGATTTGGATAAAAAAATTCTATAAAATGGATCCCCAAATATCTTAATGTTGATCAAAAGCGTTTGATCTGTGCTCGGTTTGAAAATGATGCAGAGTTCTTAAGCCGTATTGTTACTATGGATGAAACTTGGATACATTTGTACGACCCAGAAACAAATTAACCATCGATGGAATGGAGCCACTCTGGTTCTCCAAGGCTTGAAGTTGCATGTTCAAGAATCAGCTGGAAAAGTTCTTGCTTCAGTTGTTTTGGAATCCATTATTAATACAACATTTTGTAACAATGACGTTTCTAGGATATAGCTTCCTTTTCTAAAGAACTAGTAGTTGAAAATGGGCGACTGGACGACTAAAACTCATTACCTATATTTTCCTGCCAGTAGTGAATTACTTAAACAAGCAGAGTTTAACAAGGAATAGAACGAAATTTAAATTTCAATTGACGACACTTCATTGCAAGTATTCAACTTTAAAAAGTTACATTAAGCAAATATGTTTTTTCTCTCAAATTACGAACTGTATAGGCCAAGTAGATAGTATATATACATACATAAATATTCATCAGTCTATTAACGAGCGTGTATTCGAAACGTGCTGGCAATTTATTATTTCTCGTCTGCGCGAAAGCGCTGTACAAATTACTTCGCAACGAGAGAACGAAGATTCCCCGAATTACAGCGAGGTATGATTTATAAGACCCCCTCGTTTGAAGCCGCGAAAGAGAGGCGCGGGGTGTTTTAAAATATCTTATTTGCATAAATCATATACATCATTAACGTTTAACGGCCATAGGGTAAATGTTGTAGGTACCACACGCCCTATTACCAATTTATACCGACCGAAAAACTGGCTTCGAGATGGGTCCCAAATAATAAAAAAAAATAACGTAAACGAAATATTCGAGAGATTCGTAAGGACGATAATGGTTATTCTTGATGCACTAAAGTACGCCCACAGTTCGAGCTTGAGTTGTGTGGTATTTTTGGCGGTTTGTTGACGATTTTTTTATTTGTATTCAAGTGGTGTAGTTAACCTTGAACCTTTCGTTTTCGTCCGAAGAAGATGCAGACTCTTTCTTAACTCGTAACTAATTTTTTCGGTCAATATTATCAGTTTAAGGACGGACACAAAGTGCTTGTTTAAATTTTCTGATGCATTCTAACATTCTATACGTATTGGGTCTAATTGTCAAGAAAAATAGAGACACTTTTTGGTGATAATCATTTTTATTTACAAACTAAATGTGTATCATTAATAAGACCTAAATGCTGGCTGTGGAGCCTACAACTTTAGTACATTTATTCATCCGAAGTCGAGACAACTGTAGGATCGATGCTAAAATGCCAAAGACCACTACTTGCGGTTTTATCTAGAAGAAGTCTCGATTTCTAAAATAATGCTGTTTTAATCAAGCAGAACCTTGGTGGTACTGATGGGATGATCTGTTCTATCAAATATTCATCGCCAGATCACGTCAAGGTCACCACCACCGAATCTGTTATGAAAGGCATTCGTTACGTCCTTAACTGCCAGTACCACTATCTCTTGATTTGTGTCCTTCAAGTCCTTTCAATCTTTTGCAGAAAGTTGTGTGGGGCCTTTCCTGTGGATTTAGCATTTGGTGCTCAATTAGATGTTTCCTCAATATGTGGCCTGGAAAGACAAATTTGATCCTTTCAGTTGTGAGAATTATGCTTAAGACAGTTTCGGCTTTTCTTCGAATTTGATGATCGTCCTGACTTAGCAAGTCCTCTGTTGCCACTGAGTTGTGAATCTGAATGACAGTCTTTAGATTCTCCTTGGTAGCTTTCGTCCGACTTCTTTAAAAGTCCTCTTATATTTGAGTGGTTATTTGAAGGAATTTTTGGAATTACATATCTGGAGGGTGGGAGAGAAAAGCAGCTTCCATTTCCTTTTGACCTTCTTCAATTCCGTCAGGGCTTCTTTATTTTCGTACTTTGTGCCTTTAAGTTTGATGATTTTTTTTCTTTTAGTTTTCCTATTATGCTTGAATATGTACAAGATGCAAGAATGGCCGACGCAGCTAACAGAAAGTACTAATTTTATGGCTCAAATTTTATTCAGTGCCGAAGCCGGGTTTTAAAATTAATCACGTGTGGCAGACTTTTTAATTTGTTCTATTTTTTGTCTTATCTTTGCACAGGACAAGTATGCTTAGATTTTTTAAGAAATGAATTACAATTTGTTGGAAACTGTGCCACTTTTAACATATTAGGGATATGGTTTATGCACATCAGACTTTATGCAAATTTTTCCATCATAATTCAATTTCCTTTGAGTCAAAAGTACATGTCGATGCCAATACTCGGCCTGCTTTAGTACTGTAATAAAGTTAGAGAGCTCCTTTGCCAATGGAAAGATAGTAGGTCGATCGAGGGGAATCTGTTCTTTGTTAGGGTTTCTTACAGACCAAATTTTTGCCTACATTCCAGTAGGAACAGAGATTATCAAGCAAAACATTTGACAAGACGTTGCAAATATCAGTCCACAAATGTTGCAAGATGTCCAACTTAACAGTTATATAAGGAGTCTAAACTTATGCATTTGCGTAACTTTGTTGATTGTATTGTACATTTGCTATTTTGGCAAGAAAATTTTGCAACACCTTCCTTGCTCGATCTTCCAACAACCGCCTGTTGCGCAAAGAGAAGGAGCTGTTTCGATGTAAGTGTATTGTTAGGTTTAAAAAAATTGGATGTAGCCCTTTGTGGTGCGTCATGTCCATACCAACCTTTCTGGCTCAGTCAAGTTGGATGGATGGAAATAAGAACATAATCATTTACATTAAACGTCATATCTTTACATTTAGATGACATAAACATTTTCTTTGCCCTAAGTTTTTGAACTTTGGCGATCTTTAGAAAGCTAGGTTAGCGATCGTTGTTGGCCAACGCTGTTCTGACGATGACTCTGGAGACGGTTTATCAGATTTTAATTCCATAATTTGGCAGACAAGAAGGTTATCTGATCGTTGTATCTTTTGGATCGCCTATAAGGCCACTTAAACTGCAAAGTCTTTCAGGAAAGGGACTTTCAAATCTTCTCTTTTGAAGAATCAGGGAACATTTGTTATTAATCGAGTGGTATTCGATTGTGCAAGGTCTCCAATCATTTTACGTGGGATTTAGCTGTGCTTGAGTAAACACTTCAAGCATTGGTCCAATTGGTCTTAAAAAATTAAACAACAATGTGCTGTCACCATGCTGTCTAAAAACTTGGTTATAATCATGCCCAGAAAATTTTCTACTAGTATGTTGCCTGAGCCGAAATATAATTTATTTATAAAGCTCCAGTTGCCATTTCGAAACACAATGAAGAATTGCGTTCAGGCGGATTTGAAAAATGCGTGTTCCTATTGCTGTATTATGAGCGAATACTGCCAACTCAACCGTAGAAGTCTTGGGAACATCAGCCATAAAAGTAATGAAGAGGCTCGGTGGGATCCTTTCCTGGCATATTAATAGGTTCCTGTCGCTATAGCTGGTGTTAGGGTTCGTTCCTCTTGAGGCCATTTTGAAAATAAGACAGCTGCAAGAGTCTCTTTCTCTTCAACAGAGCTGTGCATACCTTAGACTAGCCTCAATAATGGGAAATCCAAACTATTTTCTCTGGATGAAATCAAGGGCAAAGAAGATGCTGCCAAGAATTCGGAAAATGTCCAAATTGGAGAACAACTTTAATTATATGAAGAAGACGTTTTACAATTTATAGAGGAACTTTTGCAAAGACCTGTTCTCCACCATTTGTCTTAGCTCAGAACATCCTTGACGTCTTTTTGATCACATCAGTAGGAAACCATTTATCCAGCTCAAGTTTGAGTGCATTGTAGTGTCTGTTATGCTTCACAAATGTTTCTCTTAAATTTTGTTCCAATGTTCAAGTGTGGTTATGTTCTTGATCTCATCCAAGACATCAAGGACCAGGCTAAGGAGACTTGATTAAATAACGTTCTACTATATACCTGTAGGAGGTCTTGCACTACCAATGGTTTAATTATAATAGATTCTATGTAAAATTTTTATGACAAATTTCTTTCTTTTTATTTGAAATAACAATTGAAATTCTCTAAAAAAAGCCAAAGTCCAGATATCCTATTTCAAATTTACATAAACAATATTAAAACTTGCTTCTAATTATTAATTAATGAACGGTAATTTATCATCCAACGCTAGAATATTGTGTTGTATCGAGCTATATGTAATTATTTAAGTCGTTATCATGTACTAGTTTCCCGTTTACATGGCATGTAGAGATAAGAGCGTCCAACCAAACCTCCACGACACGATTACCTAACTAATACGATTTTAATGATACGATTTGTATGGAACAAAAATCACATTTAAATTTTAATCACATTTCATGTCGAAGCTCGTCGGTCGTTTTATAAATAAATAATCATAATAAGAGCAGCGACAACAAATGCGGTCGCACTTTTTTCTCCTGCGTTCGACCCCAAATGAAAATGTGATGTGTTTCCATCCGGAGGACACAGCAGGATCAGAAGCCGATTTCGAAGTTTAGAAACGTAAGCTCCAACTTTAGAGACTGTAAGCGGCTTGCTGCTGGAACGGGCGCAGGGAAAGCGCGCACCTGAAAAACCGAAAATTAAATCTCTGCTCGAAACATCACTTTCCAAACTTTAGTACACGGCGAATAAAACGAAAATCCCTGACCACTTCGGAAACAACAAGAGTGGAGACGAAAAAAAAAACAGGAGCAATAAAAAAAAGGTTTGAATCGCCGCCGATAAAAAAAGTTTTTACATTCAAACTTAAACAAAATTAATGGTGATATATTTTTTTTATATATACAAAAAGCTTAAATTAAATACGGAGAAAAGCTAGGAAGTAATATAAAAATAATCGATAAATATTCATTAAAGAAAAGACCTCGTTCAGTATTTCATTAATATTTCGCTTTTCATGTATCTCGGATATTTTTCGATGCTCGAGAAAGCGAAAATTGTGGTAAGAGAGGAAGTCGAAGTTCTCGAAGAATGTAGGCGCAGAAGAAGGTAATTTCAATTAGAAGTTTTTGAAACCGGTAAGTACAACGTCCAATTTTACTTTCCAGAAGTTGTAAGATGGGGAATCCATTAAGTCAGATCTGGACCGTTGAAATTCTTTTCCAACTGTCGAATTTTGCGGATTAAGTCAGTAATATGTATTTGAGAAAGCTAATTATATTATCCTGGAGGTTGGAAATAAAAGCTTGTATGTATAATTAAGTCCTGAATTAAGATTAAATTAGTAACAGATAAGTAAAAAAATTCTAAAACAAAATTAAATTAGATTAATGACAACAATGAGGAACTTATCTTTATTATTAAAGGTCACAGATATTATGAGTAACGATAAGGAATACAAGCTTTTGAAGAGAATCTCATTTAAAAGCTTATGAGCATACACAATGATAAAGATGCTACAGAGAATAGAGGCAATGCATATTTGATTAACCCATTAACATTACAATTGTAACAATTGGTTACAAAATGAGAATGAATTAGGAGAGGTGCTGGTGGTCAAAATGGTGGTTGATTATAACACGTTGGGGACTCGCAGTGTGAAGTCAGAAACTAAAGACTCTTAAGACTTCTAAATAGTTTTGTTTCATAGTTCCAACACCATATTGTGTCTGACAGCCTTAAAACATTACTGAATCTTTACTATTTTTGACTGATATAGCTAGATGCTTAGTTAAGACTAATCAAACTGGGTAATAGATCATCAGGTAAGAAAGGGACCACATAGAACCGGAAACAACACAACACAGAGATGACGACACAAATAAAACATATTAGAAAACCAATTGGAGATAGAATGAGAACAAAACGATTGATTGGAAGATAGATTGGAACAAATTAAAAGAACCCCAGAAAAGAAAATGATGGTTATTACTGGAGAAGAAGAAGGCATACCACTTGAAGGAGATCTGGAGATATGGAAGTTCGCAAAGGAGTGTATGAGTGAATGTAGAAGTTATGCGTTAGAGAAAACAGTGGGCAAACTAAGGAAACCGAAAAACTGAAAAGTAGTATTTGGGGGCGAGTCAGAGCAGGGGGCGAGAGGGGGTGGGGGTGAGAATACTTGCCAGGTGCAAAACAACAAAGGAAATCGAATAGTTGAGTCTGTACTTCTAATTAAAAACTCGTGAATAAGAATTAAGCACAATAATGCCGATAATAACACAAAGATCTTAAACCTAGATGTCCTAGACATCTTTGTTCTCAAGAACTGGACCAACGTGCTGAATTGAATAGGGGTAGACTTGATATCACTATCCAGTCACTGACATTTGTACAAAAATCAGAAGGAATGCTGGGAGAACATTGAAAAGGACACCTTTCTGGGTTAGTTTATTACAGGTGCATCCAGATCTACAAATCGTTGGGTCTCCAAAAGTGGTTTTTCAGGTCATCAAGGATGCTACCAATGAGAGAATCCTTGGAGAAAATGGTATTTTCAATGGAGCACTGAAGACTCAAACGCTCAAGCTGTTTTTCAACTTGCCGGTGATCACTCTAACTAACATACTGTCCAACTATGTGGAAGCCTACTAGAATTATATCCATACAAGGAGCATGAAAGAATGTCAGCTTCTCTTGGAAACATGTAAGGTTTGAATCTTCTGTGTCTATACTCTTTTTTGCGTTTTTGGTGTGGCTTTCACCCTTCTTCCATAGACGCCCTATTCTGAAAGGATTTCTTAGAAATACATTGCTAAGAGAAGGTTCTCTTTTGGTCCACGTCGATCCCTTCGTTATATTCAGTTAAGGTTATTGGTTCAGTTAGGGTCCAAGTGTGGCTGAGGACATAATTTTACAGCTCAAATTTTAACTAACCATTTATTTATTTACAAGAGACGACACCAAAATGTTTGTCTTATATACTATTGTTAAAAACCTTTTAACTAAGCTTTATTTCTTTGCTAATTGTCTAAAAAGTTTAAGAAGGAGCCTCACTCATATGAGAGCTCATAGCGAATTACCACCGCTAGTAACAAGAACCAGACAACTGTCATTGTAGCTATGGACTTGTAGAAGGCATTCATACTTCAAGGACCAGAGGTTCCACACTCTTGGAAACGGAACAGAGGCTGTAGCATTTCACAATGATTGACATATCAAGAGGAAGGAAAACTACTGGAGGTGGAGGCGAAATATTTACGAACGAAAATGACAAAATTATGCAGGGACCTCCCCTAACAATATGACATTGAAAGTTTTAGAGAGATAGTGGAGCACACTGTAGGAAAAAACACACAATAGGTATGTAAACGCTCAAATGTTTCTTAAGAGACAGTTAAGAGAAATAGCTGTAAGAGAGGATATGAACATGAATTGCTGCTTTAAGGCCTACCAAAGACGTAGTAAATATGAAATTTTTTTAGAATTGCAAACCAATCTCAAGTTGGATAGAATTAATAACACAATATACAGACAAATGAAAGGGGTGGATATATAAACCGAATGTTAAAGGAGAATATACTATATTGATGATAAAAAAATGGAATGGGAACTAAAATATTTCTATGGCAGAAATGTCAAGTGTCAATAACACATCGCCGATTTAGCGCATAGTTGTCGCTTGAAGAGAAAGTAAAAAAGATCAGGTTCTAGACCGTATATGCACCAACCCAAATATGTTAAACAACAAAGAATTTCACTGGTGGTCCTTTTCTCGCTAAACTTACGTAATATCCTCACGCGTTCGTGAAATTTGGCCCCATGTTGTCAAGGCTAAAGTGATTATTTTGATTTAATTTCTTTACGTAATGTCTACGTACCATGTGTGTACGTAATAATATGCACTTTATCACAACGTGCTGGGGCAATCTACGCGTACGTAATTTACCGAAACTTTATTTTATATTTTGCAACTTACCTATATAATTATTAAAGGAAAAAAAAAACTCTGAAGTAGGTAAGAAACTAAAGTGGTTATTGCTCACCTTGACCGACTGATACTAATTTTTCAAACAGACATTGTACCTCACATGTTCTGGCACGGAAAAAAGAGATGGACGAAAAAAATAAATATGAGTCTAATCTATTTTAATTGTCTGAATTAAACTGTTACGCGGAGACATGTTCTGCATACAATCGACTTTGATTAATAGACAATCCAACCAGACACATCCGAAGCTCGTTTGACGTAAATTGCGCATAAATCGCGCCATTTTATTAGAGGGAATTGAAAACAATTACTAACTGGTAACGTTAAATTGATAAACAAGCATTTATAGATCGTTTTAATGTTATTTCGTTTATTCTATGGAAGTATCTATGTATGTACGAAATAGTTATTCAAATATTAAAATTAGGTAACCACCAACTAAAATTCTTTATTAGAAGTTTGTGCCACTTTTAAAATGCAACTAATGTTTATGAAAGTGTATGTTCTTGAATAAATTACTAAACTTTTATAATTGCTTATTAACTAGAAGACCTTGTACACTTACCCAGTTATCTTTGCTATTTTAAATTCGAATTGGTTCGTCATCATTACACATTTTTTCGTTCTGTGTAATACATACATATACGTAGAAACAAATGATGCAAACAAGATAATTATCGTTCGTATTGATTACTTAAGATCCTAAATATTTATGCAATGAAATGCATATCATTCATTCGTAAGAAGTTAATTATTGTTAATGCTGCATTAAATTAGATAAAGGGGTTCCATTCAAGAGTGTAGAATTTATAACTTGTTTATGAAAGCATTTCCTAAAATTTTAATTTTTGAGAATAACAATAGAAACAAATGAGTGGTAAGAATTTCAATTAAGTAAATAAGTGTGTTCGATATAGCTTTTGGATTCAAGACATAATAGCACCATAGTACATCACTATTTATACGAGGTGTGTTCAAAATTTTCTGTGTAAAAATTATTTGAATGTTGTCACTGTATAGGGCAAAATACACCCCCAATAATGACCAGAAAGTTAAAAATGTCCCAAAACAGATAACCTACTTATAGAAAGTTAGACCTACCATGCGAAAAATTACAGGCGTATGGTTATCCCTACCGTGACCAAATGATCCCTTAGAATAATCTGGTTAGTCTAAGGGTTATATATAGGGTCTTCCAATAAGACGTTTCATTTTCAATAGCCCACCATTTTAACAGTTGTCACGACTCAACCGGTAACTACTTGACAGATGACAAGTAAAAATTACGTCATTAATAAAAATGGAACGATATACGCTTCAACAACGCATTGAAATTATTAAAATTCACTACAAAAATGGTGAAAATTTCGCATAGTCATAGTTCGCAAAACTAAAGTAATTTTCGTTGTCGTGAAGCACTTTCTCGTCCAGCAATTGTGAAGCTGGTGGAAAAATTTGAGCTGTTGGGACAAGTTAGTGATGTGAAGAATCGAAATCGTGCACGTCGCTCAAAAACAAATGAGAATATTGCTGTTGTAGCCTATAGTGTTGAGGAGAACCCAGGTTTGTCCATTTTTCGTTGATTTTTGGAATTGGGCATTCCACAGCGTATTTTCCATAAAGACTTATATCTTAAAGGTTTTAAAGGTCAATTAACACAACAACTTACGCCTACTGACCATCAACAACGTCGTGTCTTGACTGATGTGGCCTATTGTCACCTCGGAGGCTACGTAAACAAGCAGAATTGTCGCATTTGGGGCTCGGAAAATGAAGAAAGAGAAGAAGAAAAGAAGAATGATTGTTGAAAAATCTCTTCATCCTCAACGTGTGACTATTTGGAGCGGTTTTTGGTCTAGCGAGGTCATTGGACCTTATTTTTTCGAAAATGAGGCTGGGGAAACTGTTACGGTGAATGAATTGTGCTATCGAACGATGATTAATGATTTTGTATGGCCGGAATTGGAAGATATTCATGTTGACGACGGCGATGTTTTTTTCGACAAGACATCGCTACATGTCACACAAGTAATGATACTTTCGCTGTTTTGCACAATTGGCCACCGAGATCTTGTGATGTAACAACTTTAGACTTTTTTCTTTGGGGCTACGTGGAAAATGAGGTCTATGCCAATGACCCACAATCGATTCACGACCTCAAGGATAGAATTCGTAACGTTATCGAGGACATACAGCCGCCAATGTGCGAATTGGTAATGGAAAATTTCATGAAAAGAATATGGTCCTGCAGGCATAGCCGTGGCGTCCATTTGGCTGATATTTTTTTCCATTATTAATGGCATACCCTCCTCTTTACAATTAAATAAACATCCCACGATGTCGCTTAAAAATACTATTTTTTTTACATACCAAAATGAAACCTCATATTGGAAGATCTTGATGTACATGACTTTTACGATTGTCGAGTATATCAAGAACAGTTGAGTCCTGTAACAGCTTAATAAATTCGACAAATTTCTTGAGGTTGAAGATAAAATGTTTGCCTTGACATCCATCCAGACGAGTAAGCTTCACTATCAGATCAATCTGAGGCATCGATGAGCATATTTAGGTTATAGTCGAAAAAGTAATGGCGGATATAACACACACGATCTCTACAAAGTGTAAACACAAACAAGAGAAGTAATAATAATAATAATAATAAATGATTTATTTCCTGAATACACAACTACATGAAAAAGAACAAACAGGAAAATGGATTGGTTTCAGGTTGCCACTAAAGTAGGAACAACCCGCTCCTCCATCCAACCCGACAGAGAGAAAAATAATGTAGTACTATTAAATACATATAAACTACATTGAACATTGCACATAGAAAACAAAAAGAAAGTTGAGTTGAAAGGCTTTAAAGACTGCTACTCCGTTGCTCCGCAGAAAGGTACGAGGAATATATTTTTTTTTAAAGTTGTGATTGATGCTGCCGATTTTATTCCGATCGGAATTGTCCGATCTAAATTTTATTCTATTGTACAAATAAGGCGGCTGACCGGTGCTGATAATATTGTGATAGAGTGTAGCAGAATGTAATAATCTTCGGTTCCTCATATTAAGCCAATTGACCATCTCCAGCTTGTGTGAAATTTACAGAATACCTTATGTCATACGTTGTAACAAAGACAATTAGCAAAATTGCTTAGCATTTTATACAAGCAATCTATAAAATTTCGTAACTAAAGTGTCCTAATTGCTAGGTTAGAAAATGAAAATAATCTGAATGAAATTGTGGGTAAAAACACGAAGATAAACAAATTGATTTTTTGACGCAAGGCAGTTCTTTCGAAAGAGAACTACAAACAGATAAAAAAGTCTATAATAGCATGAACAAAACAAAAAAAGCAAAGTGTGGGACTAATCTTCGTATTAATCTGAGCACACCGTGCTCAGACTAATCCGGTGATAACAGCCGAGTTGTTCAAAAACTGCTTTCATTTTTAGCTCGTTTCTGCTATGAAGGAAATTTTTGAATAATTAGGACTACACGCATGTTGTAGGTTCTTGTCCTCGACAATTGTCGAGCTCACCCTCCAGAATCTTAGCTTGTGTGAGATAATATTTTTTACACATCTCTTCCTGCCAATGTAATGCCACAAAAATACAACCCTTGGATTCAGGGCTTACACAAAATTTCAATGGCAAGTACGGTGGAATGGTTGTCGAAAATCTGCTGAGCTCAGATTGGACACGCAATTTTAATAATTAAGAGGTTATTTTTACAGCTTCAATAGCTTGATCCAATAAAAAGACATTTATGGTCTAGACAAACCGAAGACATCGAGAATGAAAATGATAATGAGCCTACAACTGGCCACTCTGAAGTTATAGGTTCAATAAACTGAGTGCATTTTTAGTAGAAGAAAATTGTTTTCAGCTCACATGAGCCACGAGAAACTGAAATTGATGAAAAAGAAACGCCCGCAAACCCTTTGGGCTGAGGCTTTAGAAGCCTTGAACACATTTATGAAATTTGCTCAGTGGAGCCAGCATTACAACGGATTTACCAGAAAAGAGTTCAATTCAAGAAACAATCCCTGCAATGTTTTCGAGGACTCAGAACATAATTCAAACCATATCATCTAAAGAAAAACTAGCAAAAACTCTCCGAGACTTATCTTCAGACAATCAACAGAAACTCAACCAATACACACAAAAAAAAATTAACGTACTCGACGAAATAGATCTGCGATTGTTATTTTTCCCTTTTGTCTACAATCAAACACGATCGTGTGTAAAAGGTCTTTGTAGAGGGCCCAAGAGGGTGACCGTAAAACGCCGGTCGTTATGAAAAACTGGTCCTTGTACGCCCATTCAGCGCACAATAAAATTAATTGGGTGGAATCGGACCGCGCTCGACTATTAAAAAAAGATTCTAGAAAGAGGCGATCGATCAACGATGAAAAATAAAATAATAAAACACAGAAAAAATCTACACAATCCACCACGAACGACCAAGTTAGCATCGCATGGTAATAAAACAGTGGTGTTAATTTAATTAGGCGTTTGTCGAACGCAGCAAGAGCAGCATCGGCGGTGTTTCACGTTCAAGGTCGTTTTTCGCGGAGATGTAGAAATTCAAGGCGATCTTTACAATTCCAATTGCTTATTGCTAATATCGGGGTTTATTCTGTTGTCGTTTTTCGGTGCGACTTATTGTTTTTCTTTCATCATCGGATACATACTCACCTATTACCATAATACATATCATTACGGTGATCGAAACGATATAACTACCTGATATATGGTGTGAAGTACGTATATCCATCATTAGCGGTGGATGGCCGATGGCCATGATGATTCGGAAAAAAAAACTCCAATTGAGGATGTTGTTTGGCCGGCGAAACAAGAAGAACAATTCCGAGGATATAATCGTAAACATTATCCGGTTCAAAGAACGCGTTAAAGAAGTGGTGTGTGCACATATGTACACCCAATGAAATTTATATAGTTCCACATAAATTGGTGAACACATTATTGGTTTTACATCCTCGGCAAATTACGCGTTAGTGCGATTAGAGGCAGCCATCACCTTTGTAAAGATGATTGACAGTTTCACATTGCTCAAAAATTAATTATCGCGGAGAAATTTTGTATTTTTTTTTGATGAAACTTTAATCGCGGTCTTTCATTAACTAATTTCATCACCAACACATGTTACTTCATGTGTAACGATAAATTCTATTCTATTTACAAACTGTTGGTAATACTATGGGTTTGCACATAAGTTCGACACTCTGATGTTTGAATTATTCGACTCTATATACTGTAAAAAAAAATGATGAAAATGTCCATAACTATAGGAGGCAACTTTTCTATCGCCTTTTTTTAATGTTAAGAGATGGACGGATTTTGTTCCTTGAAATTAAGAGATCTTACCTTAATTTTGCCTGCTTTTTTGGGACATTTTTTCAAAACATAACCTGCTTAAAATGCCTTTCAGATTGCCTTTCATATTATCGCAATAGTATTCTTGGTATATTTAAAACAAATGAAAGATTTAGTAAATACTACCCAACATGAAAGAGAAGCGTTGACAAATTTAGAAACGGAGATGTCGGGATTACAAAAAATCATAACTATGCTAGAAAATGAGAAGAAAATAATTAAAACTGACTATGAACGTAAAATACTCGTTCTAAAGGGCGATAACGAAAAGATGGATGGGGAATTGCAGAACCAATTAGATTCGTTCGATAAAGATCGCAAAAACATGTCTGAAAAATCTGAAATGATGGCCGATCAAATAAAAGAATGTTTAGAGCAACAGAACTTACAATGGAGATTACAGATCTTAAAAGTAAACTTGACGAATAATATAAAACATTATCAGCTAATATTGAAGCATATAATAAACTTAAAAATCAATTACATTAAACACGAAAAATAACATGAATAAAGGATTTAAAGGAATCAAAGGCTCCTTTAACTACTTGTTACTAACAAAAATTAAACGAAATAATCTTTATTCTAAATGTGAATTGTCTGAGACAGTATCACTATCAGCACCACAGAAATAATAAACGTCAATTTAAATGTGATGTTCTTTGATGCTACTTCATTCTTTATTTTTGCCCATATCAACTCTATTGGATCGAGTTCACAATGGTGTGCGGTGACAACCCTAACACAACTTTATTATTATTATGTTCTTTATTTATTTTGATTAAATTCGGAAGTTCACCATCTCTTCTCTGAATTCAATCTGCTTGATTCGCAGCCACTCTTGCATATATTTTTTCTTAGATCCTGCTGTAGGAATTTTCTCCATTTTACGGCTATGGTAAGGTGTGTTATCCATGACGATAACAGCATTGTCAGGTAATTTTGATAACAAATTATTAAATGATATCTTAAAAATGTCTGCATTCCGTTCTTCATAGCAATTTCCTGTTTCCTTACCTTCGAAAAGCAATAACCCTCCATCAACAAAGCCATATTCGGATCGAGTTAGCCTCCTCCCTTTTCCTGACGGGTTTTTAAGTCCTGTAGATAGCCCTTAAATGAATGTTTAACACCGATCTGTTATACTGTCATCTATCTATACTTTTTCTTTAGTATGACCTTTATTAACCCACGTCTCATCTAAATAATAAATTGGTCTACCTTCTCTTCTAAATTCCTTCATTTCAAGTAAGTATTTTATTCTCCATGTAACGATATCATCCTGTTCGATAAGAATACTTTTGCGGTTTCTTTTTATGTACTTGAAGTTAATTTGTTTGTTTGTTAATTTGTAGTAGATCTGGACGTTTCTTTATTTCAAAATTTTGTCCAAAGTACGTAATTCGTTTTAGTAAAAGAAAACATGCACTATTTTTCGCACAAAATGTTTAATTACTTCATCATATGTAGCAACATTAAAAAAATTCATATATTAAACACTTTACAATTTTTTAACCTAAACCCACCCTCTCTTACCTTAAACTATTGTGTAAATAAAAAAAATCTATCCAGGGGCTGTTAAGCACACTTTAAATGTTTTTAAAACTTTTATATCGTCTTCAGGGAAACCATTTTACTTTTTCTTTTCGTCTCCTTTTATCCTTCTATCTTTTTAATGTCTTTTCTTCTTTCAAAACTTTTGACTTTCTATCTTTTTAATGTCTTTCTTCCTTTCTAAAAAACTTTTTTTCACCTGTCTTATCTATTTTTCAATCTTCTTTTCAATCTTTAGACTTTCTATTTTATTACTGACTGTTCTTCTTTTTAAAAGATAACTTTTCTCCTTCACCTGACTATTTTATTTTTTTATAATCAACTTTTAAAATCTTTCTCCTTTTTCTTTTGTTTTTCTTGACCTCCTTCTTTTTTAAAAAGTTTTTGTAAATAGCAGTAGCATGTGTGTAGGTGTAATTTTGACAATTCAATCTATTCTAAATTTCCAGTGCTTAATATATTACTCTAACTAAATAATTTTGATTAACATCACGGAAATAACATAACAGAGGCAATGAAATGACTGACAAATTAGATAGAGGTGCCAGCGAACGACCAGTCGTCAATCCAGAATCTACAAGTGGGAATTTCTATGGCAGAATCGAAGCCTTTTTTCGATCCGAACTCGCTGCTAGGCATTGCTCCAATTGGAATGCACTTGCCGGCATAAAACACTTTAAAACTCCTGGGATTCTGAGGTTACTCACAGGGATCTTAACCGGTCACTGCACACTGAATAAACACTTGCATCGCATGGGCATAGTAAACTCTCCCCTGTGCAGAAGCTGTGGGAATGCGCAGGAAACTCCAGTCCATCTGCTTGCCGACTGCTCGATAGTGTACAGGGAGAAGCGGAGTTACTTTGGGGTCGATCGTTTAGATGATCCCGGAGTAACTAAACTAACTCTTGACCAGATTGCGGACTTCTTTGTCCGAGTGCAACCTGGTTAAGAGGACTAAAACGGTACGGGGACACATTAGGTCTCTCTTATGACCGACTTTGCCTTTACGGTTCACCCGCCCGAACAGTCGCAAAAAAAACTTCCATTCCTTGGATATACTTTTTTCTTTTCCCGATATGGAATTGTTAGATCCAAAATGAAAAGATGATGTAACAGTTGTACTATGACCTTTGATCTTCAGCTATGCTACATACCTCGCAGCCAAGAATTGTTGGCGTAGTACAACTGGCGGTTCTTGTGCCTCTACGTATAAAGCTTCTTGCGGAGAAGACTTCATTGTTTTATTTTATTAGTTACATTCATCTTGATTTTTTTGGTTCTTGTAAATAATAAAAATATTACCCTGCTCACAATATATGACGGCTGTAACACATCACATGAATGATACAGCTTCTAAAATCTATTTTGGACCTGATAATGTCAGTTTAGGTTTAAATTGTAGTATAAAAATTGCCGTCAACTTTGGCTTCTGAAATTTTTATAATTTCTTTCGAAAATTTGAGAAATTTAGACTTCGTACCAAATATGTTTACTTTGTACACTCTGCTAGATAATAAAGTTAGCGTCACTTTTAAATCATACCACTCTGTACTTTGTTACGTCTCCGAAATCTCCATCGTTAAAGTTTATGTAAAAGTTATTACAATAATAATAATTTCGGCGTCAATCGGATCATTAAGTACGTTGATAGGTATGCATGTTTATGAAACTGCAATAAACGCAACTGACAGTCTTTAACACAGCGTGAAGTACCAATAAAAGCGACGACACAAAGTGCATTACCACACAGCAATTTCGGAGTCTTTGGAAATATGTTAGGGGCAATTATAATAGTATCCAGAGTAAGTATAGAGGCACCACAAGGTAAATATTTATTGCAGTAGACGAAAGTGAATATTGGAATGAAACGACATTAGATTGGTGAAACTCTCAAAGGTAAAATGTTAGCGAAAGTTACGACAAACTGAGGAGGAAACCGAAAATTTGGCCGGTTTTAACCCAAGGGAAATACATTGGGAGAAATACGAGGGAAAAAAGTATATATCGCGGTAATGAAACTGAAGTTGCGCACGAAAGAAAGAGAGCGTTAGACATATGTATGTACGTGGAGTGACAATAGCTGTACGAATGTGCGCCAATAACGTTAACCAAACAAGAACTCGGAGAGCTGCGAACAAATCCGAAGATTGGGATTTCTAAATTTGATAAATTCAAGTGGATGTTTTTCATTTATTTGCTTAAATTCGCGTTCCGTAGAGTGGGGAAGCATTCTTTTTTAAGTGTTTTCCAGCGAAGCTTTCAAGATAAGAAGAAACAAAGAGCGAAATAATATGAAGGAAGAACGGCGTATTCTGCTTGCAAAATTCAATTGTATATGTATACAGATTGTTTAGAATGTGGTGAGCACAGTCTAGATAATTTGAACATGTGATGCTAACGTAATGAAATTTGGTACGTAATACTAAAGTAGCTGCGACGAAGCATGGAGTCAATAACATGGTACATGGTAGCGGGAGAGATGGCCAGCCATCCCGCTTCTACTCGCCTCCATAGCTCCACGTCAGCCTGGGAGAACTGGATAACGTCGAAGTCTCCGACCGATCATATCCCAGGCATGTTCGATTAGATTCAAATCCGAAGAACGAACCGGCTGTGAGAGCATTCGTAAGCTCTTCCGCAAAGGTCTGTACAACACGCGTGATATATGGATAGGTGTTGTCGTATACTCAAAGAAACAAGAAATGGGACAATTTCACAGTTAGTTATTTAAAGAATGTGATCAACTTTTTAAAATATTTGATCAGGTATTCAACGGCTTTGATCATGTATTGAACGGCTTTGATCAGGTCTTGAACGGCTTTGGTCACAAACAGCTCCAAGCCACTATAGCGTTGAACACGTGGACGCGATATTGTGCTGTGGTCACGCGGGACAGTCCCGCTCTGCGGCTGAAGGTGTGTACGTAATTGCTCATTCCATTCTCGTCGAAAAATAAACCTGCCATGCACACCCACAACAATTCCTCGTTCTAACTCGCTCAGGTAACACGAACGGCCTTCTATTACTCGCGAAGTTCCTACCATATAGTACCCCTTCACACCACAGTAAGAACGGCCGGTGTCTCCCCATACCGACAGAATGTTTGACCTGTCGAAGCCGCTCAGTAAAAAATTTAGCTATACAGGGTGAGTCACGACTATTCCCTCGGTCTCTTGTGTCTAAACGCTAAAAGATATGAATTTCAAATTTTAGTCAAATGTCTAGGACGATACGGAGCACATTTTGAACTTATTTGAAAGTATACAGGGTGATTCAAAGAAGTACATCATATCAAATGGAAGACCCTGTATTCCATCCTATGTGAAGGCACATTAAACCCCCTACCAAAAACTATAAAGATGTCTATATCTAAATTTAACGGTTAAAATAATATTAACGATATTCTCTAAAAACCTAAAGTCGATACTTGTTCATCTTGTAAATAGGATGCCACGCTGCTTTAAAATTAGCGTTTGTTAATCTAGTTGCGACTGTCATTAATTCCTAGGAACAAATAGTGTACTTTAAACAATTATTACGTCTACTATGTGAAGAATAAAACAAATAAACAATACTCCACCTACCATTCCTGACAATTTGAAACTAAAATAATAAGTAATGTTATTTCAGGGACTACCGATTTTTATCTGTATTATAAATAATGTTAACACAAATTTATTCATTTATTTCATATTTCATTCAATCGCTCCAGGCATTTTAGAGGAAGAAGATTCTTCTTTTGTCTATAACATTATACATAGAATAAGATGGTCAGTCAATGTGAACATCTACTGCAATCTTTTTCATTAAATAATTTATTTATATTTATTCAATTCAAACGAACATTTAGTAGAGCACACATTTTTTGGAGAAGAACTTATTAAATTCATTTCAATTAAATATGTTAAAATTGTATATGGTTTTGACAATTTTATATCTTATTTACTTTTTTTTGTCTAGCACATTTGTAATTTTATTAATTTGTTTATCTTTCAATTCCTGAAGTATTCCCACTTGTAGGTCAACGAAACAGAAAATTAATTAATTAATTTCGGGAAAGCCGACATTTTCATAAAAATCATTTTTTTTCGAAATTGGCAGCAGATAGGCATAGCGAACTATTAATAAAGTTATCCTAATTTATGGCGTAGAATCCAACAATGGTGTACAATATAGGGTGTTCCATTAAAAATAACCTAACTTTGATATGCTGTACTTTTTTGAATCACCCTGTATACTTGCAAATAATTTTAAAATGTGCTCCTTATCGTTCTACATATTTGACTAAAATTTGAAACTCATATCTTTTAGCGGTTAGACACAAGAGACCGAGCGAATAGTCGTGACTCATCCTGTATAAAACTTCGAAACTCGTTACATCAAGTAGACTTACGAAATTGTGGATTATCAAGTCACGTCCTCAAAATTAATTTTGCACCTCTACGCTATAGTTCTTACAATTTGGAATAATGAACATATTTAGACAAAAACTACTCTGCATGGTGGCTTGTTGTTAATATTTAACAGAATTAATAAATAAATTATTTTTCAAAATAATTTATCGTTTTCATGAAAACGCAAAACCGAGAAAGCTTTTTAAAAACATAACAACAGTAAAAAAGCTTTACCATTAGATCTCCCATAAAATAAAATTATTCTGCTTCGTCTGACTTTTACTTAACATAAATTAAGGCTTTTAGGACACTTAATCGGTGTGCCAAATTTAGTTCTGCTTAATTAAAATCTTAACGCGAACAGTAGTAAATAAGAACATTTTCATATGATTATGAACGACAGTTAAAATGTTTCGCAGTTTAAAATTTCATGGTTACCTAATTTAGATTTAAAATTCATTTTTGGTCAATTAGAGCTTAATATAAAGGACTTCTCTCAACTTCTTATGCATGATTGAATTCAGAAAAAATTGTTTCCAACGTGGTGAAAACCCAATATGGCTCTTATAAACAATAAAAATGACGGTGGCCAGAAAAAAATTGTCAAATCGCTTAGCTATATTTTAGAAAGCTCATCCGGAAGATAGATATGAAGCAATTGCAAATTTTGTGTAAGAAGGTTTGAGCAAACAGAAAGTATGTGCGCGTTTCGTGCCACACTCTCTGATAGACGGCCAAAAAGATTGGCAAGTTCAGCAGACCTGTTCAAAATATCCCAAAAGAATCCGGCAAGCATGTCCAGCCATTGTAACTAGTGATGAAAGGTGGTGTTTTCAATACGAGCCAAAAACAAAATGTTACATAGTACGGTATGGAAGTAACCAGAAGAGCCAAAAGGGAAAAAATTAGACTTTCAGAAGAGAAAAATCAAAACAATGCTGACAGTTTTCTTCGATTCGAAAGGAATTGGGATCCGGGAGTCCGGAATTCCAGATAGTTGGGGAGATTCTTTGGTTTCTCCCTTCAAATCGTCTTTAGAAAACGCAAAAATTATTACAGATCAAATATAATTTTAAAAATATACTAAAAATACTTTATACGATTGAAATATTTATTTTCAAAGATGTTACATCATTCATTTTATTTCTTATTTAATTAATTACGAATTGATTTATTCGTTGTTAGTATCCCCAAACACAGACTAGTATTACTTACATTTACCGCAACTGAATCCCATTACAGGAATCCCAACTAATCTCGGAGAAACGTTTCGGAGGCGCCTATAAGGGACTGACAATTAGAAGCGACCGCACTTTTCGACTTTATCGACCTGGACGACGAGAATCGCATCCGTAGGCTTTTCCGAAATGATTTACTGCTGCTAACGACCCTTATGTATCATAGTTATACTTTAGCGAGATCCTGTGCTCAATTATATCCTTAGAAGGGCACGAGAGATTTACTCGAATATGACGGTAAAATGAGGAATGGATAGGAACTTTATTTTATGTTTGACAAGCTGTATTGAGTTGTATAGATCAATAGATGTTCTATAATAATTGACAGAAGACTGATACAGAATCGTTCCATTTTAATAAACATAATCCATGTAAATAGAAATTCAATGAGACTAAAGTTGTAGTAGTTGTATGACACCGTGCATGACATACATCCATTACAATCTCCTATGACTCATATATCTGCAAACAGTTCGTGCAGTACAAGGAACATGGAACGTTTCAAAGACTCATATATTTTCCCATGAACCTCTGCAGATAGTTTCAGATAGATTTAATGCAGGGTTTCGAAAATATTAAATCACCCTCCTTCTATCATAACAATAATTCGGAACAAAACATACACCAATTTGCATTGTATTAGTAAAATACATTCCCTCCCAAAAACTATTAAGGATATACATTTCGTGGGATCGCCGCATTGCAGTCGATAATACACAATAGGTTACCTGTGTTTCTCTACTTTATATGTTACGATGAGGAAATGACATACACAGCTGTTTTATAGCTATGGAGAAACCATTTACTTACGTTGTAATATACGTAGACGTTTTGTTGTTTTATATAGGTCATAGGTTCAATTTCTTTAATGCAGTAGATATACCGGATTCTCTTTGTATAACATCATCGTATATTTAATTTGCATTAAAACTTCTCCTGTTTCTTTTCTTAATTACAACATCGCGTGCATTGACATCAACATTCGCCTGGTTGATTACAGGTATGTTCCTAATACGTGAGCGATGCGTTAAATACGATAAAAAAGAAACGATCAAAAATAGAATTATTAGTTTTGGATCGAGTTGGTCTTTACTTGATGTAAATCCATTTTCAATGTAAAATAAAAAAAAACAAATGTTTCAGATTTACACTGTGTTTAATAACAACGACAGCTGTTTCTCTACACTGTAGCTTCTTCAGGTATCAGTAAAGACCAACTCGATCCAAGATTTGAAAGAAGCAGCATCTAGTTGTCTGGCCCGCTGTATATTTCAACCTGAACAAGCTACAGTGTAGCGAAACAGCTGTCGTTGTTATTAAATACAGTAGAACGTCGGTTTACAAGATTAATTCGTTTCAAAAAGCAACTCGTGAACAGAAACATTTGTATACCGAAACAAATTTGTTCATAAAAAATATGTAATACAAATTCAATTAATTTGTTCCTCAGCGTAGAACTTTTAGTAAAAATACATAATATAGTAGATTAATAAATGTATATGTATTTTTATTGTTTTGGTTTGCTTTCACTTGGACCAGCTTGATCTTTGTCAGCAGTGTCTGACCGCGATGTAGCCGGTGTAATTTTTTATAAGGAACTGGTCCTTCGGTATTTGCCTTTCCCTGCGAAAATGTGACATAACGCTGTCATTAAAAATGTAAATGGCACGACTTGCTATGGCCTTATCTGGATGTGTCTCTTCAACGAATTGGCGAAGCTTCTCCCATGTATTACACATTTCCTTAATGACTGTAGAGGAGACGTGTTTTCCTTGTTCTTCATTACCAGAAAACATATCCATGGCAGCTTCCTGTTGCTGCTCCATGAGAAACGATTGCAGTTCATCGGTGCCGAGCTCATCTCTATGTTCCTCAACCAATTCCTCCACATCAGCATCATCAATTTCCAGCCCCAATGTCTGACCCAAAGCCACGATTTCTTCTACTACAGGTACAACAGTGACAGGTTCAAAATCTTGGACACATTTGGACCACAGTTTCCTCCTAGCAGAGTTTAGTGTTCTTTGTGTCACATCTTGACAAGCTTTCTCGATCAAAGTTAAACACGACAGAATATGGAAGTGTTTCTTCCAGAATTCTATAAGTGTAAGCTGTGTGTTCGTGGTGACTTCAAAACACCTCTGAAAGAGAGCTTTGCTATGACTTGTTGGTCCATGGGTTGAGAAAGAGGGGTAGTGTTGGGTGGAAGGAACTGCTAAGTCTGGCGGATGAGCCGGTGCATTATCAAGGACAAGCACAGGTTTGAGTGGCAGGCTTCTCTCCGTTAGGTATTTCTTAATGGTAGGACCTGCAACCTCGTTCATCCACTCAATGAAGATCTGCCTAGTGACCCAAGCCTTTCTGTTTGTCTTCCATATTACACCGAGATTGCTTTTAATTACTTGAAAACCCTAGGAGTTTCAGAATGGTAGACAAGCAAGGGCTTGAGCTTAAGGTCTCCACTCGCGTTTGCACATAATAAAAGAGTTAGCCTGTCGTTCATGGGTTTATGACCTGGTAGTGTTTTTTCCTCCTGCGTAATGTTGGCATTTTCTTCCAAAAAAGGCCCGTCTCATCGCAGTTGAATACTTGTTGCGGTAAGTACCCATTACTATCAATGAACTCCTGGAACTCCGTGAGCAGCTGTTTTATCAGAACTCGCAGCTTCGCCATGTCTTACAACACTGTGAATACCACTTCTTTTTTTAAACTTCTCAAACCACCCCATACTTGCTTTAAATGAATCTATATCTGAATCGCTTGTTTCGGGAGTTTGCTTAATGAGATCGGCGTAATTTGCTTTTTCACAAATTATCTGTTCAGATATGCTATCACCCACTAACTGTCTCTCATTAATCCACACTAATAGTAACTTTTCCACGTCATCTATGGCTTTAAGTCTTTGTTTCGTTAATACTTTAACACCTTTCGCCACATTACTCTTAAATTTATCCTTGTCTTTAAGAATAGTACATATTGTCGATGTAGCCTTACCGTATTGCCGTGCCAGAGCAGCACACGAACACCGTCTTCATGTTTTTTGATTATCTCTTTTTTCACTTCGACATTTTCACTAATTTCTTGATTGATGGCTGCTCGTATACTGAATTACTCGGGAAGAGAGGGGCTCGTAACCCGAGGTTCCACTGTACAGTGTAAATCTGAAACATTTGTTTGTTTTATTTCACATTTAGAATTATTAGTAATTGCCTATAAAATTTGCTTCATATCGAGAACTATCGAGTTAAGATTGCGGAATGAGGATCATGATAAACAAGTCGTTCATTTGCGTCTATTTTACGGAAAGAGTTGAAATATATGTACATACATCTCCCGCGCAAGCGGTACAGTTTCATCTTCGGGTTATAAATCAGCCGTTGACGTACAAATGAGATTTCGAGTAATGTACGAGTCGCTGAACCAGCCGGGCCTGTTCACTATATATACTTGGTTACGCATCAAACTTCAGTTCCCAGCTCAGATTAATTTGTTTCTAGAGGAGGTAGGCGAGAATTGACAGTTTAGGGAAAACTACAACGTTTTTAAATTACGTTGATATCAATCAATAAATGTTGTCTTTGCATAAGTCATTTATTTTTTCAACGTTATAATTCTTGTGGACTTGTAGGCTGCGCAAAAAGAAGTCAAATTAAACCATAAACGACTATTCATGACCAGTTCAACATAATGAAGATTGAAGGTCTGGACATCTATAATTATACTAACAGTTAGGTCACTCTAAAAGCTTCGATTTCATATAGCTTTGATCTTTAATTAAGCTAAGAAGTTTAAACCGCCAAAGCTATGGATACTTACGACGTTTCTAGCTAACCATTGCCCTCGAAATATCATCTTAAAGTGATGGCCAAAGTGGATCAAAACGTATGATGGCTCTACTATAAAATTAATATCAGAAATCTAGGTAATTGTAATAAGAGCTTGGCCTACTACGTTGGAAAATCAAAACCAGAAAGGGGCAAAATATTTTTGGACAACCTTAACCTGTACCTCATTCTGAGTAATACTGGAGCTGTTTGTTAAAGCATAGCCCTTGATAGTTTTTTTGCCTGGAAATTGTACCAAGACCTAGTCATATTCTATGCCTTTCAAAATGTTTTCCTTTTATCTTCTTCCATTCTACCGACAATTTTGGAATCTTTTCTACTCTACATTGATTTTCTCTTTATCGCTTTCTGATATCTTTGAATGTATTGTTCTTTACGTTTTCCTCCCTTAAATCTCTGCGTGTTCGGATTTTTTTTTTCTTATTTTATAGCTTTTCTTTATTTTACTGTTTAAAATTGTTTATAGTCTTGCTAAACCTTCCTGCTTAGTACTGAATTGAAGACTACTTGCAAGAGCTTCTCTACTCCCATTTCTTATATGCTAGTGGATCAAATTAGTTTTTTTTCCCTCGACTGCACGGGCAAGCTTGGCCAAAAGATAAACCTATTGTGCCCCCATGCCGTTTTAGTTCTCTTGGCTAGGTTGCACCCGGACAAAAAGGTCCGCCACCTGGTCAAAAGTTAATTGGCTTACTCCGAGATCGTCTAATCGATCGACCCCAAAGTATATCCCCTTCCCCCCGTCCCTTGTTGAGCAGTTAGCAAGGAGATGGACTGGAGCTTCCTCCGCACTCTCAAAAATTAGTCTCTACTAACGCCGTTGCTGTGGAATGGATGTTTTTCCACATTTTCTAAAATGGTTTTGAACTAAAGAAGAAGTTATGTCTTGCCAAGGATCTTTTAATAATTTCGCAAACATTTTTTGGTTGTTGTTTTTCTATATTTGCTGACTAACTAGTTTTACGGGCCAAATTCTTGTTAATTTCATCTTTTACTCCTAGTATCAACTTTGTGGGAGTGGGCATCGCTTTTCCAAATTGCTTTATTTTCATGATAAATAATAGTAAAAACTACTAGAGCTTCGGTGATTACGTTTACAAGTCTATTAGAGATATCTAGATCTTGTCAGGTAGGAACCTTTAAACAAGTTAAAATCTTCATATAGTAAATTGGTCTTAATATTTCATTCCAGCAATTTCTAAAATATGTGGCTTTTTGATAGATTATAGCTCAACTTCTACATAGTTGCGAAAGTCCAAAATCCCATTTTTTCATCGACTCTATGTTCTCAACAATTTTCTTTGTATACTCCCTTTGGAATATGGTTACTAAACACTACTCTGTGAAACTGGTATCAGAAATTTGGAAAATGCTGAAATAGAGGAATTAATGGTTTGGAGTTGTTAACACAGCAATGTTTGCCAAAGCAATTGAAGTAACTCTAGCGTATTTATAATTGGAGCTGCGTTTTTGCGTTGAACCATTTTATCATCGTGGCATATTTATATACGACACGATCACAAGCCCGATAACGGTCGAAATATCTCCTACAATGCATGTCTTAAGCATATGCCATGTTTAACAATGAATTAATTAACATAGTTAATTAGACAATTATTATATGTTATGGCTTCCTTCTGGAAGAAGTTCAGCGACATATGTTTTCGGCAAAATGTGCTATTAGATGCTGTTGGTATTTTTAAGTTTGCTTTGACAGATTTACGCCCAGAAAAACAATTATTATTACTAAAGAGTGTGGTTGAAACTTAACGTTTTTTTTTAATCATAACTCAGTTCAGTTTTATTCCTACCAAAAGTTACATAATTATATGCAGCTTGAAAGCATGAAGACTTGAAAATGGTGATGTAATAACGAAAACATTTATCTACTTATTTATTTTCTCCTGAAAACTGGTGCGATGTCTTTATAAGCTTCAAGTATTCCCATAAAAATTACCATATGCAGATAAGTCTAGAGATGAAACAAGAAATGTCTCTGTGACTAAGATTCAGGGATAAACATGTTCGTAAATTTTGGCTTATATCCAGACATTTCCAATGGGCTTTCCTTCAGATAAGTTTTACTAGAATCATTAATTAAATTAAATTCCATTTACATAGTCTGATTTTAATTCTCCGGAGTTTGAGCATCTTCCTTGAAATGCTAAAACTTCGATCAGGTAAAAAATTCAAATTCAGGAATAGTGTCGATTGAACTGTTGCAATTTCGGAATTCTGCCGTCCAATAACGGTAAGTGTGCTTGTTAATAAACCTGGATAAATGGAAATGAGCTTTATTATTGATCAGTAAAATGAATTGAGAGGCAGAAATCCGAAATTGCAACAGCTAGGTTCGCAATAATCATTAAATTTCAACAGGGTGTCAAATATTTTTGTTACAATGATCATAATACATTTATTGACAAAAATATATATATTTGCGCATTATAAAAACAAAAAGTTCTGCCCATAAAAATGGCACCCTGGTCTACCTGATGATTCAACAAACCTTTCATGTTTCATCATTCATTCCCTAAATGAATTTATTGCTAAACATGTCATTGCTTGATCAACACGCACACATGCAGTACCTCGTCTGACTCAGTTTTGGAGGGTACGTAGGAGTCTGAAAATAGGTCAGACTCTTCTGATGATGGTAGGAATGTTGAGGGTAAGCTAGTATTGGCATATTGGCAATATCTTCTGCAGAAGATATTGTCGCCGATGATAATAATGATTTGATAACACGGATGTGATTCTGGTCACTATCTGGTTGCGAATAAAACCACTGACAACATTTTCTTCATTCTAGACGTCATGTTCAATAATGATTCTAAAGCAAAATGATCAAACAGCAAGAACAAATATCTTTAATATCAACTTACCACCACTTCATATTTCTCCACTTGATTACTTACTTTCTTGCCTGTTTCTATTTTACTATCTTTACTATGGGAAAAAAAATGAAATCCTCGCTTAACAGAATCAACAGAAAATCTCACAACATATGCTTATATGTAATATGCTGTAGAACTACCATTTATTTTTTTAATAAAATTTTATCCTTCTAGCAGTAACAATTATACTTTCAAGAATACATGATCTTTAACATTACTCATTAACATTTTTACAAGATGTTCACAACTCTTATTATTAGTATGATTGCCGGTTGTCAATAAAAATCACTGAACAAACATGTTTTTTTTTTCCGTAATACTAGCTGTCTGTCGGGCTAAGTTGTTTTAGACGATCAAACGAAACAGGATTCGAGTTTACAGAGCAAGCCGTATTTACGACCAGTTGCCGGTGTAATATTCCTAGATGACCAGTCTCCTAATACTTCCAGTTCTTCTTTATAACTTCTAGGAATTACAATGGTGTGTATGTTATCTATTTTACTTGTCTTTATACTCTACAGAGTGATGCAACGAGTCGATAAACTCTAATTAAGCTCCCATAAAAATAATTATTAGATGATTAATGTTTTACGCGATCAATCTATGCAAGTCAAAATATTAAAAATAAATGTCCTAATGTGTAAAATAATATGAAACAACCAACAAACTCTTCGTAAACACACAATCACTCAAATATCTTCCGTGGGAAATTTGTAAACATTTACCTAACAAATCTTCATTGAAAAAGAACAGTATACCACCTAAATAAACTGAGCAGGTGTTTACTAACGTCTTTGCTGCATAGCTGTTTCTAAAAATAGGCTCTCTTTTCTCATTACTTACCTAAAAATATACTGAAATATTTTTAAAGTAACATTTTTGGTGGATGCATATCTTTAAGGAAATAGCAAGAATGCGTTGCCCATTTTATTTGCCTAACATCGTTAGACGGGCACATCTACAATGAATTTTGTTATCAGCTACTGATGTTGTTTCTTATCAGCAGTCCCTCATAGTGAGATGCAGTGTAGGTAGATTTCGTTGAATACCAACAACAATAACGCGTTCATTTTCAGAATTTGGGTCCTCTTCTTTATCATTTCGTTTTTGAAGGCTATTGCGAGTTTTACAGATACAAGATTACAGCTTGAGTTTCTACGCAAGGTATGTTTTCAGTAATTTCGTCTTTATTTAAATTGTAGATATAGCATTTCGTTAGCGTTTTTGGACTTAGCCCCCAGTTTGTTGACTAATTTGCGTTTTAATAGGGCTGAGCAGTACCGACAATTTTGGTATCAAGTATCGATTCTATACACGGTATCGAATCTGAGTACCGGTATCGGTTAAGTATCATCCATCCACATTATATGACCAAGATAATCAAATATGTAAAATAAAGTTGCAAATAATAAATGGTAGAAATATGAGCTGCTGCAGAAAGAATAAGTTTGAATACCATACTAACCTATACCAACACAATAATTCAAACACCAAAATCACCAATTAACTTGAAACCAAAAAATTACATTGGGCACAAAAAATATGTGCTGCCACATGATGGAGTAAACAAAATATTTGCATTACAAAAACAACCGCAAACTAAACGAAAACATTTAATGATAAAATCCACGAACCCATCTAATATATTTGTCTACTGGCAACATATTCTCCAGAATAACTAGACTCGATTACACGGAGTCACCTAGTTTACAAATTTGATCAAAAAAAGGGAACAAAACACTAACAAAATTACGAAAGATTTACCTGTGGTTGAAAGTAAAAACAAAGTACGCAAAAAGAATCGTGGTTTCTAATCCTGGTTTTATAAACATTACAAATTCTTCCGTTGAGAATGGATTTATTAAAGGTTGGCACAATTATTTTCATTTACAGTCTCCGATGTAGTTTCTATTCTATATCTGAATTTCATACAGGTTGCAAACTTCCATGGGCGGTAGTGTGTACAGAACAAAACTACACTGCTCAACTTTTGACTGGTACACTTTTATAACATGCAGTAAAAGTAAACAACCCTTCTTAGACATCACTTCCTATATGATCAGGGCTGTGCTTCGGAATGCAAACAAATGTCTATCGAATGACATTTGCGACTCCATTGTTGTTTGTTGTTATTATCTGTCATAAATGCAGTAATTTTGCTAATTTTTCGAATAAGTTTTAATGCAGAGTGGTTGACTGCATGTTAGAGATGCCATTAAGGCGTTTGGAGGTCCGAGGTTTCTCAGGTAACCAATGATGATACGCAGTACGTACGAGACTGCAGAGCTACCTAGCTAAATGCTGAAGCACAGATTGTCCTCTGTCCAGATTTAGATAAACGTATTGAAGAGATGACCCAAGCTATGGAAATGCTTATGACTGGCTCATCACTAAGAACTGTTGCTTCCTATTTCAATGTGAGCTACAGTGTGATCAGAAGAGTTCGAATGCGTTTTAATGATACTGGATCTGTTTAACATAGACACGGCGGAGAGCGAAATCGCAGTACAACAGCCAGGGAGGACCGTTTTATTACGGTTCGGTGTTGAAGGAATAGATTTTATACTGCAAGAACACTTCAAATTTAGTTATTGAATGCAACAGGTACTCAAGTATCCAGATCTTCTAAGAAAATTGTTGCCCATTGTTGACGAGAGCCCACAGAAGAAGAAGGCCAGAGTGGGCACATCAACATGCAAATTGGAATGCTGAAGATTGGGGGTGGTTGTTTATTCAGTGACGAAACCAGAGTACGTCTCCATAGCTCAGATGGAAGAGTTAGAGTTTGGAGAAACAAAGGAGAACGCTATATTGAGAACAACATGACTTACCATCAAGCTTGAGGATTGAAACAATCGCGGAGATAATAAATAATATGAAATCAACTGCTAGCGGTAGCGACCACATTAACATAACCATGTTGCGACTACGCTCCCCATTCATCATGCCGTATATTACGCGTATTATCAATTGTTGCATAGTAGATAGTGTATTTCCTTAGTGAAATTAAAGCAGATATAAATAAATACAATTTACTTTCTCTTGTCCAATCGGGTTTCAGGGCAGCTTAAAGTTGTACGACAGCTTTGCTCCACATGAATGATGACATTTTATCCGCAACGGATCAGGGTCTGATGACTGTGGTAGTTCTGTTGGACTTTTCGAAAGCGTCCGATACTATGAATCACTCCACCTTGTTGACCGTTTTGTCTGGTATGCGTTTCGATCGTGATGCGGTGAGCTTAATTGCTGACTTTCTATTGCGAAGAACACAATATGTCTGTACTGACTGCAAGAACTCCTTGCCTTCACAAGTCGTAAGTGGCGTCCCGCAAGGTTCCATTTTAAGTCCGATCCTCTTCTCTTTGTACATTTCCTCTTTTGTTAATAAGTATACGAAAGCTCACTTATACGCGGACGACATTTAAATATACTGTTCATTTAAGATGAAGGGAAGAGAGTACTGCTAAAATTAACGCTAACTTAGACACTCTTTATCAAACATCATTTACTTATTCATTGCATTTAAACCCTGATAAGTTTCAGACTTTGGTATTCGGTGGCTCGGTTATTCGCGCGAAAATTACAAGTAAACGTAGAAAAGAAGATAGTATTTGGCAGTAATTTTGTTAAACAAACTATTGTTGGCAAACTTGGGTGGCGCGCTATCTGTAAAAAATGCGGTGAAAATATGCAAAGGTTGGTAGAGAGACTTAAAATCCACTAGGAAAGTTGTAAAAATAAAAATTGTCCATATAAAGGTGATGATGAAAGTGAAAATATAAATGAATTTCAACCGACAAAACGAGGAAAGGAAAATGAAGAAACTCTAACTACAAAGCATATAAAAAAACCAAAATTTAATAAAAGTGGGAGTTTGAGTGGCACTAGTGCTTTCGATCTTGATGCCGGTTCCGACGTCTTAAGCTCATTTGTTGTTAGAACAAGTCACGACAAGTAAAAAGAATTAGACAAGCAGATAACTAGGGCAATGGAACATAAAGAAGTTCGAAAAGCAATTGATGTTCCAGCTATCATTGGTTCTTTTAGATGAAATATTTGAAGAGGAGATCTATCAGGCAACTCAGTTTGTATGTCTCTTGATGGATGGTCAAATATTCATACTGAATCAATAATTTGTGTCGGTTTGACCGCCGAGGATGGAAATAGCCTCACTCTCACTCACATACATCTCACTACATACTCACATACAATCATAAAACAAAAGTTTATTAAAAGATATGAACAAGCCACGACACCTTTTCACTTTTTAGCATATTTGCTGGATCCTACTACAAATAAAAATGAATACACGTTGTCACCTCAAGAAAAAAATGGAGCTGTAGAAATAGTTTGCAAATATTATTCTGGCACTGGATTATTACCATTCATCAATCATTAAGTTGGAAGCTAAATCAGATCCGTTCCACGAAATAATGTTTTCGCAAGAAATAATACAAAATGTAAATGTAAATTGTGGTGCAAGCGCTTTTTCTGCAGATGTCGAAAGAACTTTTTCATCATATGGGCTTGTCCATTCAGAATTAAGAAATAGATTGGGTAATGAAAAAGCATCTAAATTAGTGTTTCCTTTTAAACATTGTAATACAACATGAGATCAAAAATAGAATTTTAGAATATATAGTTTTCTTATGTTTATTATATTTCTTCTTTGTGTTATATCTTGTATTGTATTACTAAATAAATGTATTTTTGTAATTTTGTAATTTTTTTTCTGCTTAAAACATTTATTATATAATAAAAAAAACTACAAGAAACTACTATAAGAAAAGAAATCATGATTTAAATTTTGATTTTATTCAAATTATCTGAAGAGGTTGATAGGATCACGAGGAGTGGATCCAAACAATCACCACCAGCTCCAAACTGCCGAATGGCAAAATATTTCTCAACATTACATTCGGAATTTGATTTCCAGCATGCCAAGACGTTGCCAGACGTTGTCATGAGAGCTAGAGGAGGTCCCACGCATTATTAATCTTTAATTAAGTGTTCTGTAATACTAAAATTAAGATTTTGTTATTTTTCTATTAAAACATTTGAAATTCGTCATTTAAGTTTTATTCTATTAATTCTTCGCCCTAAAAGTGTTTCCCCGAACCATATACTATCAATTAACCAAGAAGATGTTGCTCAAAAAAGTAATAAATTCTTATTTATATATCTTCTTGTAAATACCAGCTCAAAAGTTGATCAGTGTATAAATAAAGAAATTAGAACAATTATTCGATAATTTTTTTACACCTGTAGATACTTATCTATCTAAAGCCTGTAAGCAGCACTTGTACGCATACAAAACTTGTAGCGACGGTTGGCGGTAGATTTAATGATGTAGAGTGAGCGTGGCTTAGAACTAATTGCGAAATTTTGTTTCAGGTAAATATTAGCACAAGCTTTTACGGTATTTCGGACGTGGGCGAGTACCTCCGCCACCGTGGGGAGACCCCTGTGCGTAGGATAAAATTCGATGATGGATGGACATGGTCGGACACCCTTTCGATGGTCGGTTGCCGGGTTAGTATACCTACCAGAGTCTACATGCTGTCTTCCCTACTTATCAAATTATACGCGTGATGTATAATAATCAGTTTACGTCGTGTTTGTTTAAATGCTTTTACGCGATTCCCCGCGGTAATTAATCGAGTTTGATTCGATTTCTCCTTTAACAGTTATTATTAAAGGGTTGAAATGTAATATTTGTTTAATTGATAAAATAAAAGAAGAAGCTAATGAGATTTGCAATTCGACAAAAACTATATGTATGTATAACGTGCACTAGAAAACAAAAAATATACAATGCACTGTTTAAAAAAAGAACATGCAAAAAAAACGGTAAACAGATGCGATATTAAAGACGTCTTTCCTAACGTTGAAAAAAAAGCAGACTTAAATCTAAGACAAACGAGAAACCGGGCCACACCACCAGGGCATAATATAATAGCGTCTGTCGTGTTTGAAAATTTCAGAATAGAATTTTGATGTAGTATGTGTTACTCTCGTACATAACCCGTTCTAATTCGTAGTCTCTCTAATTTTTTCACACGTTTTGACAGCTGGTTGGCTGTTACACACGAGCTGACCACGTGTTTGGCATCGCTCACGTTGTCGACGTCACCATAATCATAATCATAGTAAAACGGCCCCCGTGTTATAAATAACTCATTTTTTTCTTAAACGTAGGATTATCCGCCACGTCATAAAACTAGCATTTCAGCTGGCAAACAATACTTAAATGCTTCTGTTGGATTGATATGATTTAGACTACGTTCACATGATTTAATCCGAAAATTTTGCTAATTTTAGTAATATTTAAGGAATTTTTTTTTTCAATTTATGTTATATATTGGGAAATAATTAATAGTTTTTATAAATAATTTTATTTAGTAAATCAATTTATGTACATAGGGTGTCCAGCCTAAGATGCAACGGTCCATAGCCAACTTATTATTAATTTTTTGAAAAAATGTTTCAAATAAATGTTGCCTCGAATCAAATTCTACACATTTTAAAATCAGTATCAGTAATGGCGGACTTCCGGTTCTACTGTAAGTAGATACTAACTTTATTATTTTAAATGGAACACCCTATATATTATTGCAGTTTTTGATTCCTTATTAAATTTAAATGGCACTTTATTCAGCTTACATTGAGTCTAAGTTGTACCGTTTCCGAATTACGTGACGTTTTAAAAAAAAAATGACATCTGCAGCGTCTTGGGTGTTTGGAAATATCTTCGTAACTGCGAAAGTTAGAAACATGCGGTTTTCAGATTTCGCTTAATCATGAAAGAGGTCACGTCTTTTATTAGAAAATTGTTGCATTTATGTTACAGGGTGATTAAATAGGGATCTGTAATTTTCCGACATTAAAATCATGAATAACTTGATTTTTTTAAATAGAATGGTATAGAAATTTTTACATAAATGGATGTAAAATTTGATTTTCTTCCGTTTTTATGAGGATATGATTGTGTCTATTTCCAACGGTTTTGGAGATATTTCCGATTTTTCAGTTTTTTACCATCCCCACGTATTGCGAAATGCTGGCACCTTCCCCTCGCATTTCACCAGGCTTGGGACTGGCAGCAATAATACTGGCATGCTTAAAAAGTGGCCAACAAAACACAATAGAACCACTAGAAACAAACAAAATGGTGAAAAATACTATTGAGTTGTTTCAAGCGACATCGATATAAAATCAAATTAGGCTTCGAAACAAATTAGGTATTTAACTGTCATTAGTGTTCTAAGTGTCAGAACTGACGTTCAGAGTATTATTTCGTAAGATAACAATTAAAAATGTCGCTTACTCAAGAAGAATTAGTGGATATGGTTTTCGTGCTCGGTGAATGTAACAGAAACGTTTTGTTAGCGTCAAGAGTACACTATTATCCAAATAGAAGGCATCCAGATAGGAGGGCATTTCTGTCGCTACTGGATAGGTTTACAGGTACTGGATCTGTAAAACGTACAAAACGAAACCGCAATAACTCCGTACTGGCGGAAGAAAATCAGTTGCAAGTATTGTTAGCAGTGCAAGAAAATGCAGGATCCAGTGTGCGCGAAATAAGTAGAATGACTAATGTCAGTAAATCTTCGGTACACAGCACTTTAAGAGCACATTAGTATCATCCGTATCGGATCCAGTCGCACCAGGAAATTACTGCAGACGATATTAAAACCAGACTGTTGTTTTGTCAGTGGGCAATTGAAAGAAATCATCATAATGCGAACTTTTTCGAGCGAGTGATGTTTTCAGATGAAGCTAGCTTTCACAAAAATGGATTTGTGAATCGTCACAACTGCCATTATTATGACACACAAAATCCCCATCGATTTATTGCTGCTCATAGTCAATACAGATGGTCAGTGAATGTGTGGGGGAACATATTATTATAAGCCCGTTTTTTCATAACCAACGGCTGACGGGTAGGGTTTATATGGAATTTCTTCAAAATAGTATGGGCGTTTTGTTAGAAAATATTCCACTGGCTACACGTCTACTGATGTGGTTCCAACACGATGGTACCCCACCACACAATACTGTCGAAGTTCGTCAGTTTTTGGATGTGTCTTTTCCGGACCGCTGGATTGGACGTGGAGGACCTGACAGATCGCCCCCGAGATCGCCAGATCTTACAAGCTGCGATTTCTTTTTATGGGGTTTTATTAAAAATAAAGTTTATGAGACGCCACCAACAACTCAAGATGATATGCGCTATCGTGTTTTAAGAGCGTTTCAAGAAGTCACGCCAGAAATGCTCAGAAATGTTCAAAACTGTTTGCAAAAGCGATTTCAATTGTGTAGGGCCCTAAACGGATAGCACTTAGTGTTGTACAAATTCTATTATCCGTGCTAGGTTAATCTCCAATGTTTCAGAACACATTTTTGTAAATTCTACATGTTTTTTCTTTCGAGTTTTGTTTGTTTCTAGTGGTTCTATTGTGTTTTGTTGGCCACTTTTTAAGCATGCCAGTATTATTGCTGCCAGTCCCAAGCCTGGTGAAATACGTGGGGATGGTAAAAAAACTGAAAAATCGGAAATATCTCCAAAACCGTTGGAAATAGACACAATCATATCCGTATAAAAACGGAAGAAAATCAAATTTTACATCCATTAATGTAAAAATTTCAGTTATTCATGATTTTAATGTCGGAAAATTACAGATCTCTATTTAATCACCCTGTAACATAAATGCAACAATTTTCTAATAAAAGACGTGACCTCTTTCATGATTAAGCAAAATCTGAAAACCGCATGTTTCTAACTTTCGCAGTTACGGAGATATTTACAAACACCGAAGACGCAGATGTCTTTTTTTTTTTTTTTTTTTCGAAAAACGTCACGTAAATCGGAAACGGTACAACTTAGACTCAATGTAAGCTTAACAAAGTGCCGTTTAAATTTAATAAGGAATCAAAAATTGCAATAATATATAGGATGTTCCATTTAAAATAATAAAGTTAGTATCTACTTACAGTACAACCGGAAGTCCGCCATTACTGATACTAATTTTAAAATGTATAGAATTTGATTCGAGGCAACATTTATTTGAAACATTTTTTCAAAAAAATTAATAATAAGTCGGCTATGGACCGTTGCATCTTAGGCTGGACACGCTGTATATTGGGCTAAATAGATTGAAATCAAAATTTAATTGTGTGAACGCAGCCTAAACATGGTAGGTGCTAAAACAACGATAGAAGTGGCTTTTCTATTTATGTTATTCGAGTAGCAGCTCGCCTGGGATTCAAAAAATATTATTAGCGGAGTTGCTGTAGATAAACGAAACACGTGACTTAGGTTAATGTTGTATCGTATGTAGTGGAAGGGGCTACTCCGACCAGTTCTCAAATTAAAGTAAAAAAAAAGTCCGCTAATCAGTAAAAATAACTTCGTTCTATATTTGTGTGTGTGTCTATGTTAAATAAATGAATTTATTTTTATTAATTTTTCGTCCAAATCAGATCCATCAACCCTCAAAAGTTTGTCAATTACATTACGACAAAATCGGTATGACCAGCTATAACCGTTGCCAAGTTCGAAATTAGAATAGCGTACACCGACATAGTACAAGTTGTAGGCTGGCTATTCGAAGTGGTGTTGAAAATCTTGATGTGTGTGCATTTATGAAAAAGTGACGAGTGATGTTCAAATTTATGAATGAATGCGTTTTCTTAAATGTAACAGGAGGCCGTTAATCATGCCACATCATCTGGAAAGTACTATCGTCCTTAATTTAATTGCTTCGTCGAATAAGCTCACATGTTCCCCTGTTGCAAAAAAAGCACTGCTTATTTTCGCACATTTAAAATTACACACTCGAAAGGTTTAAAATTAATTTTAACGTCGGTAAACACGAAGATATTATCCCGCCTATACTCATTAATTTAACACATCTATACAGCAGATGTGTACAAATTATCGCGCATTTACATATTAAGGGACAACTTTTTTATTCAACACCGTTCACGACTTGTATACAATATTATGCGCGAGTACTTAATTTTTATAACATGACGCTTATAACGCAGGATACGGTTGTCGTTACTACAACTACAAGTTAGAACTAGACATATGTACGTGTATAGGTAGAATTCGTTGAATACTTGATGATAGTACCTGAGGTAATTGTTTAAAAAATTAATTCTATTTCTGCTGCGAACATGTAAAATGCCATCGATAAACGTAAACATTCCCTAGAGTTACAACCTCTTGTATGTTAATACAGCTTTGCATTACGTTCGAACTGAAATTTCTTTATTAATGTAAGAGACGTTAGAAAGGTAAATATCATGTGAAGTTGGTTTACGAGGGGTTAAAAAGTCAATTTTAACGATGGATCTTGATAAAGAATGTAATACACCCTAACAGGTCGAAAGACATTAGTTTTAATAGCTGTTCCGATACGTATCTACACATTATGTTTATTTTTTTATGTTTGTTTCTATACGACGAACATCAGAAAATAATTATCAGTATATACATACGTGACAACTACGCAATTTACTTAATGTCAGTGGAGTAAAAATAGATATACGCAACTAAAATCAATGTAAATTAGCCTGTCATTTCTCCAGTGTTTTCCTCGATTCCTCCAAATTTCAATCCACAAATACTTGCAATTTTGCGAACGCAGCTTCCGTGAATATTATATCCTTTACTGAAAATGATATCTGCTTGGCTCTAAAATCGCAGAAAAATAAATTAACTACCGGACCTGATAAAATTCCAAGTTTTCTGTTGAGAGATTGTCGTTTCGTCCTATCTAAGCCACTGCTTTTTGTATTTAACTTGATACTACGCACAGCTACCTTTCCATCAAGGTGGAAATTGGCCCGAATATGCCCTGTCTTTAAAAATGGCAAACCAAATGAAATATCTAATTACAGACCTGTTTCAATACTGTCTAATGTTGCCAAAGTTTTTGAGTCGATTATGTACAAATATATTTACTCCTCCATATCGCACCTTATTGCTCCAGAACAACATGGTTTCGTCTCTAAGCGTTCGACTGTTACCAACCTCTGTAACTTTTCTCAGTATGTTTCTGAAGCTCTCGACATTCAGAGTCAGGTTGATGTTATATATACAGATATGGCTAAGGCCTTTGACCGTATTGATCATGGTATGTTACTGTCAAAACTTCATTTGTTCGGATTTAGTGATTTGCTGATACAACTGTTGGAGTCATACTTATGCAGTCGCGAATTTTTTGTCTCTTATAATGGTTTCTCTTCTAGCACGCGTGCAATTACTTCTGGTGTCCCACAAGGATCCAATCTCGGACCGCTTTTATTTTTGCTTTTTGTTAACGATTTGCCCGTTTGTATTAACAGTCAAATTTTGATGTTCGCTGATGATGTTAAGATATTCTGCGCAATTGATTCGGAGGAAGATTGCATATTTCTTCAGGAAAACTTAACAAGAATTCATGACTGGTGCGAGAAAAATGGATTGTCTTTGAATATCTCTAAGTGCAATGCGATGAGCTATACAAGAAAAAGGTGTCCCGTTCAATTTGATTATAAGATTGCTGACAGCTCTGTCCAGAAATGTGTTCACATAAGGGACTTAGGAGTAACTTTTGATAGAGAACTATCATTTACTAGCCACATCGATCGTGTCGTTTCGTCAGCCACTAAGATGCTGGGCTTTATTTTGCGCAAAACCAAGCATTTTACTAATATATCGGCTTTGAGAACTCTTTACTATTCCCTCGTTCGATCAAAGCTCGAATATGCATCAATTATCTGGAACCCAATTTATGAAGTACATGTAAAAACTGTTGAGACGATACAAAGACGATTTTTGAAGCACCTGTGGTACACTGAAAAAAATTTCTATGCTAATTTACAACGATAATCGCGGGCAACTTTGTTACCCACGATTATCATAGTAAAATTACTATCTGATGTAATTTTTCTATTCCATTAGTAAATAACCAAGCGGAATATGCGATTTTACAAATCATGACTTTAGTTACACAGTTTGTATTTGTAACATTACAAATCATGCTAGTATATTAATTAAATAGTGGGGTAATGTTACAAATACTCACTCAATTAAGCAGTATATATGTATACCTATATTATGCAAAAATGCTAGTTACTATTCCAGTATAAATAATAAATTACATCTATGTACATATATGCATGTGTCTATAGTTCGATATTCTGTGATGCTAATAAATCTAAAAGCAACAGCATTTTCATTAATTATATCAATATATTATTATAAAATCAAAAACTTTCTAAGATGACGATACATCCATTTATGCCTCCTTCTAATTCATGTAACACAACTGCACACATGGACGCTAGTATCTAGAGTGCATTTGTATTGCAGTGTACCCAATATCCACCTCGCAGCTGATGCCTTGCATGTTTCTGCTTGACTTGCATTTTTTTACAACCGCGGGCAAAAATAAAATAATAAATTTACAATTACTGTTTGGAGATTTACATTGTATATCAGGGTGATAAAGCAAACGAAACAGTAAGATTCATTACACCTTTGTAATGCACAAAGTAATACTGTGTTGTTACATATAACGTTATCGTAATACTACATATTTTACGTTTTTTTGTCAACCCATTGTAATTTAACAGTGAATATATATGTATATCTTCATGTTATTATTTTGTACGAGTATTTTCACTGTAATGTTAGGATGTTTATCTATGTAATTTTACTGCTATTTTTTACAGTGTACATCAGTTTTAATATTTATCCCTATAGAGGGTTTCCATATGATATTTTACTTCGTGCCTTTTCCATTCATTCATTGGAAACTAGACGAATAGTTTCTGGTTTATATTTACTCCACAAGCTGATACATTACCAGGTTGATTCTCCTAATCTCCTTGGTAAATTAAATTTTAGTGTACCTCGCATTACCGCGCGAAACACTCGAACATTTTATTTACCACAGGCTCGTACAAATATACTGCAAAGGTCTCCTATTATGTTTATGTGTCGTTCTTGTAATCAATATGCGAATTATTTTGATGTATTTAGTAATTGCTCTATCAAAAACTTAATTGAAGTATCAATTTCATGAATTGTAGTAAGTTAATCATTTACTTTGTTATTATTTTTAGTATAATACTTGTATGGTTGAATTTAGTATTAGTTTGATTTATATTGTTTAATATATGTATGATGATGTGTACAGTATTAGGTTTGATCAATTTTCTTTTTTTATATGTATTTGTGTATATGATTGTTGTTTTCAATTTGTCCTCTAATTGGTATCTATGTACTGTTGGACAATAAATCAATAAATAAATAAATAAATAAAAATAAATAAATTAGTTGAATCACCTATGTTTTGTTGTTACTCTCAAAATTAAAACAATAAGAAAGTCGGACTTGCGATTAAAGGAAATGTGCTCAATTTAATGTCGTTAATGTCAATTTAATACTGAATTAATAGTGTTTAATTACATATCTCTGTTATATTCGTTTCACCGGTGAAACTAGGAAGAACCTAATCATAATATTTCTTTTGATATATGTAAATCACTTATGTACTACTTGCAATTAGAAAGTTATGCAGTAGTAGGTATTTATTGTCGAGTTCTCCGAACATTTTATTTTAAGAACTGTTTATTTAAATGGCAAACAATTATATGCATACTTGTTAACTGGAAATACGCTATCATCGGTGTGGAGTGATCCATCTTTTCAGCGGGGCAGAGTCGGTGATTTAGATTGAAATGGTTAATCGTTGTTTTGTAATTAAAAAAAACATAAGGTAGTGCAGAAACCGCCACAGAGATGAAAGAAGCACCATCTCCAAATCTGGTTAATCCGAGATTGTTAAAAGCTATCACCGAGTGTGTGGTGATGAATCCCAAACCATTATCAAAACCTAGTGGAAACGACACGTAAACTGACTTACTGCACATTGCAGTGAATGCCCACATCGCAACACTATCTCCAAAGGGTACCATTATTTCAAACAAAGTGGTACGGAAACCACCACGCAGACGAAAGAAAGACGACCTCCAAATCCGTTTAATCCGACATTGTTAAAAGCCATCACCGAGTGTCTGGTGACGAATCCTAAAACATCACTGGCCATACTTTCTGCTGAGCTCAGCGAGTCAGAAAGATGCCTACAACACATTACCAAAATGTGTCTTCAGTTCATAAAGGTGTTGGCAAAGTGGTCGCCTAAATTGCTGTCTAATGAGCAAAAGAAGAAAAGAGTTGATGATGCTCAATCGATTTTAGACGTGTATGGTGCCGAATGGGATGATTTATTGAATCAATTAATGAGACTTGGGTCTACTACGAACGAATTTATAGAAAGAATCCGTTCAAGGCCCTTTGATTGAGCTTCAGGAAGGACTCGACAATTTTCCAGGCTGAGGTTGCTGCGATTCACCACTGTGTCAGAGAACCAGGAAAAAGCGTCGCTATTTACTCTGACAGTCAAGCAGCACTTAAAGCGATTAGTTCCGCAAGTGCTGACTCAAAGCTGGTTTGGGACTGCGTAAGAGCCCTAAATGAGATGGGCACCCTAAGGAAAATAACTTTGACCTGGGTCCCCAGCCACATGGGAGTGAAGGGAAACGAGGCGGCCGATGAGCTGGCCAGACGAGGTTCGTCAAGGCCTTTCGTAGGAGCGGCCTCTTTCTTCGGCATTACCAAATCACAAATTAAGAGGTCCATCTACGAATGGTCACAAAACAAATCCAAGGAATGGTGGGAAAGATCGCCAGGACAAAGACAGGCTAAGGAGTTCCTAAAGGAACAGAGGCCTAAGTTTACTGAAGACCTACTGAGTAAAGACAGGAAGACTGTCAAAATGATAGTAAGTCTGATGACCGGTCATTGCAGACTGAAGAGGCATATGTTTAACATAGGCATGGCAGAAAATGCTCTCTGCAGATTCTGTCAAGAGAAAGACGAAACACCAGTTCATGTTTTGTGCCACTGTGACGAGGACGAGGTTTCTAGTAATGGGGGTAGAGAACCCCACAGTCAACGGCTACACAAAAGAGCCGCTCTCAAAAATGATAAGTCTGATTAAGTAGGCGAAACTAGAGAGCGTTCTCTAAGGTAAAGGGGATCACAATAGACCTGTAAAGGTCGCGGTGAAACAGGCCCGCATGCCACCCCCCTTCTAACCTAATCTAACCTAACCTACTGCGAACCAGTATAGATCCGAAATTCAACTTCCGAATGGCAGGTTATTGGCCAGCCACTGCCAGAAGTCGAGCGTACCAAAATGACATCCAAAAAGATAATGGCTACTGTTTTGAAATAAATATAGAATCGTGTATATTGACTATCAAAAATGGTATCAGTCTATCAACGAAACATGAACCTTCTAGATGTGGTCGTGACTGATTATTTAGAAGGAATTACGTTTGCAAAATCTTTCTAGCAAACTTGTAAGAAAACCAGATCAGTAACAACCGATTAACGGAAATGAAACCAATGAATTTCTGGTTAGGGTGCTTCTGAAGTCTGAAAGGAATTTCATAAGCATTATTATAATGGGCGAATAAGACCTAAGAAATGATGATTTCGTTTTATGTGGCTACATGGAAACCGTTTTTTAAGATCTACCACCATGACAAGTGAATTTTGAAGAAACATATCATAGGTGTCAATGTATTGAGCAACTTGCCACCACTACCTACTGCGCAGGAAATGAGAGCAATTTTTGATTTCCAAATTAAATACTCTATATATCAGTTGGAACCATTCTGATCTGCACTAGCTTTTAATATATACTTTTACTGGGAAAAAATACAAAGTAGGCCCTTGTCCTATTATTAGCTGTCTTTGGAGACCTTTAAGATTGCTGACATTTCTTGAAGAAATCCTTTTTTTTTCAAATAGAAAGATGGTGCCTCAGTCTATTCATTAAATTGGACATTATTTCCAATCGTTTAGTATTTCCATCATGTGACGTTATAAAGTTAATGAATAAAAAGAAACAACGCCCACTAATTTATATAGATAAAATAAATTTTTCATCAAAAACTATTTTTTATCGATTTAAGAATGTGTAATACTGAATTCGGTGAAATACACGCTATAACGATTACAGAAACTATTAAATTAATTGATCTATCTGTGGACAGAAGCCTTCTTTTCAAACAGATAATTAATCAAGCCACTAAAGAATACCAACCTTAACTATAACACCTTTGAAAGTTACGAAACAAGCAAAAATTAATTAATTCTGTTAAGCGGCATGTCGCTGCAACAAATCTACCACCAGTTCTTCCACTATACATCTTGGCCCTCATCTAGAGATTTGAGACACTGTCTTGACACATCAATAAATAGCATAGGCCTACAGAAGAAAAAAAATGTTTTGGTGCCAGGAGTCTTTGGGCCGATTTTTACTATATTTGTGGTACTGAATCCAAATATGAAATCCGTTTTTATGTATCAGCTCTCCTTTTATAGATAGACAATCATCCTGTAATTAGTTGTTTTAATATTTGATATACTGAGGAATAGATTACTCAAAGTAAAGTAAATTCACAAAGAAACCACTTCCAATTAATCGTGTTGTTTCCTCTGTATTATGCCTTATTTATACAACAAACTATCAATAAATGTCACGTACGAGTATATTACTATTTTATAAGCAAATACCACACCATAAAAAGCAGTTCAAAACTTTTAAAATAAAGTATTTCATACTGATAATCCCACTCAGCCTCCAACTTCTAGGAAAACCGGAAAAAAATCGTAATCTCCATACTTCTTTTGAATATACTTTCAATATTAGTGCTGCTAGCTGTTGGTATCCAGGCCCAGTAGGTAAAATTAGTTCAAAAAGTATCCGCTAGATGTAATACACATTCACAAACAAAAAAAGTGTTAAATCAAGCTTCTTCTTAGTTTATTGTTAAGTTTAACATGCAAAGATGAGTGGTTTAAGTCACAGAAGCTATGTTAATCATCCTGATGTGTTTTGTTACGTTTGTGGAGAGTATATATATATGTACATTAAAGAAAAATAGGAAAATCATTACAGACTGCGAAACGTGCACGTCTTGGATATTTTGGCGTTGGGCTTGGTGATCAAAATAAAACATGGGCACCGCATGTTGTACAACATGTGCACAACAATTACGGCAGTGGACCATGGGAAAAATAAAAAGTACTAAGTTTGGCGTACCAATGGTATGGAGAGAACCCAGAAACCACATTAATGACTGTTACTTTTGCTTGGTCAATATTTCAGGAACCAATCAAAACAATCGCCAAAAGTAGTCACACCCTGATTTGCCTTCAACTAGACGCCTCTTGCCCCACTCAGATGCAATACCAATTCCACTATTTCATAGGTTACCTGATATATGCGAGGATGAAAGTTACCTTTTTCAACATATCTCTGACTCTATTGATGACAGTGACAGTGATTACGAAGGAGTATCAACAAATCCACTATTTAACTATTTAATCACGAGGAACTAAGCGACCTCGCTCAAGATTTAAACTTATCGAAGGAAGCATCTGAACTATATACTGCCTTCAAGATTGAATGATAAGAATTTACTGCAACAAGGTACAAAAATTACTTTTTATCGAACAATCTTTAATCGGTAAGGGGCTCTTGGAAAAAGGACTTCCACATTACGATGCAAATGATTGGCGTTTGTTTATTGATAGCTCCAAGTGTAGTTTAAAATGTGTTCTTCTTCACAATGGTAACAAATTTGACTCAATACCGATTTTCTCAAAAAATGTTGCATACGTTTAACTGTACTACAATATATCCATACCAGCATATTATTGTTTTATCGTGCAAGTACCAACATATCACTTACATTTTCTTGAGAACTAGAGCTGACAGGGGGGAAACTAATGCCATATTTAGATTCAGCACCCCAAATATAAATACATAGATAAAATCAGCTCTAAAAACTTAGGCACCAAAACTACTGTAGGCCCGTGTAATATTTGGCTCAATTTTTGGATCTAATCTAGATCTAAGCAACAATCTTATTTCAACCGCAACAAACTACATACATATAACTATAATAATAATACATGAAACTTAACCTCATCGTTTCTAAAAATATTTGAGTTTGGGCAAATTTTATTCACTTCCGTGAGTTAGATTTTGCTCACGTCTCGAGGTCTGAATGGTTACTAAAACTCATTCATCAACATTGGTTTCACGAGAATCAAAATCTCAAGTAACAGAACCCCATTTCTGAAATCCGTTGTTTTCTCTTTCTCTTGATCCACTTTAGCCACAAACTCATAAGTTAATCAAATCTTCTTTGCTAGTCTTATTGTATTGGATCTCTTCGTCTAATTCTCCGTCTAAATCTTCTTTCTTTTTGTTTAAATAAGTAAGTTTTTTTGTAACTTTAGTTCCTTTCGGGACATTCTTACCTTTTTTCTTCGATATCCGCTTTCCTTGTGGTCTTAGTGAGAACCTTCGATTTGTCAAACCGTCTGCTTCTTTTCCAGGGGCGTTGGAGGCTGTGAGTGCCTATACATACGAATCCGGTCTGCTGCATTCAGTGGGTCCCAAGCCATCAAAGGAACGAAGAGGCAGATAAGCTTGCCAAAGAAGCAGCAAAAATGCCTTTCATTGGACCTTATCCATGTTGTGGACTGCAAAAAGTCCACATAAAACAAGCAGTTAACAAATGGGAGGTCAATAGAAAGGCTTCGCACTGGCAGAATATGCCAGGACAAAAGCAGGCGAAGGCACTGTTGTTAGGATCACCTAAGACCGCATAATCGTTGCTATCTTTCAGCAAAGGGGACAGGTCATGTGGCCCTGCAGTACCACCTACATAAACTCGGAAAAGCTGAAGATCAAATCTGCCGTCTATGTCAAGAAGATCTAAAGACGGCAGAACACATTTTGTGTAAATGTGTTGCTGCCAGTCATACCCGACAACAACACTGCAGTAGGCCGTTTCTAACGCCTACTGACATCCAGGACGTAAATCTCAGACAATTCTAAGGCAATGTTGCAATAGATCCATTCAGGTCGCGGTGACTAAAGGCAGCAGTGGCACTGCCCTCGTATCTAATATCTAATCCCTTTGATTCTTTTGACAACTGACAACAATACAAAATGTCGTTAATTTAACTATAGCCGAAGTGGCGTGTACATTGTGATTAACCAAAAAAAAAGTGTGGTCGAAATGATGGCTTTTAAAAAGGCAGACATTTTCGAATATTCAGTTATTAGAAGAAATGACAACCTGATGACTAGCGAAATTATCCAAGAATGAACGAAGATACCTATGTGTGTAGAATTTTTACACCTAGTTAGTCCAAGCCAAGGTACAGTAACGAGGTCTACAATAACCGCACACAAACGATTAAGAGCAACATAGATATGTAGCCATCGGAGGAAGTGATCACCATCTAAGATTTAGCAACATAATATGTTCGCAAGCCTTAAGTCAAATTATTCCGGAAACATGTGAATCAACACTTTCTTATCAGCGAAACATTTACCATTACCACTTCTATCTTGCACACTTCCACAAAAGTAAAACTGCCAAACTTCGATCTGAATAGGTCCCTTCCTGTATCGCCAAACTAAATACCGAACTAACCAAACATCGGAAATCAGAATATCGCGCGAAACACATCAACCTGATGCTTCTCTCTATGTAATATTTCCTCCACTGGTTCTACGCCCCCTTCGAATAGAATAAAGTTTCCACGTTCGGTTCGTCGGGAAAACAAAAACACGTATACCTATACAGTTCCAATCGCGATTGTTGCAATTGTTCGAAAATGCTCACAGCCGATCGTGCAGTTAGGCACCGCAATCATCATCAGCATCATGCGCGCCTCGAATACTGTTTTGTTTTTCTATTCCCCGTTTCTGCGAATCGGTTTTACCGAGCGTCACTTGGGAATTTATTCAAAAACCCGCTTCGCGTATTTATAACCCGATTTCGCTCGATGGTTTTTCAGCATTATTGTTAGGGAATATACGCGTATGTATTTGAGAGCACGGGGGAATCTATTTTGCCAAGTATACATAATAGAATGCGTCCCTCTTCGTCTAACGCGTACGCACACACTCTCATACAGAACAAGGATATTGGATTAAAGGTATAATATTGTGGATATGTGGAGGCACGTACGTATTATATAAATATGTATGACGAAGATCGATATTCTGTGTAGCGCGTTTGATGTATGTGACGAGAGTGAAATGAATTTATAATGATAATTGTAAAAGCTTGTTAAGTTTCGTTATTAGAATGCTCGACGGGACGACGAAGTTAATACGCGTTGACGCGGAAAAGGGTTTCTTGTATTATTTGGGAATCTGAGCGTTTTTTTTTTGACATAAACAACAATAAAAAAATCCGCCTTATTTATTTTTACGTCCGTTTTTAACCAAAATCATCTAATAAATATCAAAAATGAGTTAGAAAACTCAAATCCTGTTTACAGGCCGTGAAGTTGAGGTACCAACGACAACCTGTGACGTAAATTTGGATTCGGATGCCAAAACTTTGCGCCCAATTTACGCCATGAAAAAACCAAAAGTCACAAGTCACTCATTTGTTTTTTATGCCAACTGCACGCCATCGCCACAACTTACCGTGAATATTTTGATTCGAATGCCAAAATTTTGCACACAGTTCATGAATTTGACCAGTACAGTCAGTTTTTACATCTTGATTGACTGCATTTAACGTGTTTTTTATCGTCTATGACATCGAAGTCTCGACTCAAACAATTGTCTTCATGCGTCTGAAAGAACAAAGGAGTATAGTTGGAAAAAATATAATGAAAGTAGCTAAAGCTTTGCTTGTAGATTTTAAAGAAAGCTCTCTTGTATGCGACTAGAGACTTTGTTGGCTTTGGAAGCGGATGAAAAACCCAACAGTGAAGAAAACAGAATTGATGTCTACTAAATCTTTGTGTAGGATTAAAGTTTCTTAAGTTTTCAAAGATTGTAAATGGAGCTCTTTCATTGTCGCATGGGTCCCGTTGATGGAGAAAAGGAATTTTTCAGTTGGTTTCGCATTATGTCTCCAAATGAGGTCGGCATATCATAGAGGACCCTCGAAGCCATCCTGAATGCGAAGGCAGGCAATATAACAAGGAAAAGGAAATGATCAAGAGGAATGAACATATCGAGGACAAGGAAAACGAGCTATGTATAAAAGAGGATGGTATCTTTAACATTGTATGTATGGTAATCACATTTGGTGTTTGGTTCATTTAAAATCCTCTTTATTTATTTAGAAGAGAAAAAAAATACCCTGAAATAGATGAGGAATGAAGAAGAAAAGAGACTTGCCGTTGACAGATTATTAAAAGAAACAAGTCATTGGTTAAAAGAAGCAATTAAAAATCTTATTAATTTATACATATCACCTTCACCAATTAGTAGTAAAATTGACGCACAGTATTCGAAGTAGGGGGCAATGATTGTCTTATATACTAATATGCTTGTCCGCGTACTCAACCTAGTACTAATCCTACCTAAAAAACCAATTTTCTTAGCTACTTTCTTAACTATGAAGTCTACATGACTCTTGAATGATAGACTATTATCTATTACTACGCCTAAGTATTTAATCTCTTTCACAAAATCGATAGGTACGTCATCAATAGAAATATCACAATCTATCACACTAGTCCTATCACTAACCCTATTCCCAATTACCATAGCTTTAGTCTTTGAAGTATTGAGCTTAAGTTTATTCATTTTCAGCCATTTTGAAATATTTTTTAGTTCATGATTCATTTTCCTAACAGCCCTCTCAATATCACCATCATCCGCAAAAAGGTCCAAGCTGATAAAATACAGGAAAATGTTAAGTAGACATCCTTTACTTTGCCCATTTAATTAGCTAAAATTTGATTGCATTTTCAAAAGTAATGAATGAATTATTTCATTTGTGACTGTAGCCTAATCTACATGCTTCAGCTTTTTAAATGAGGATTCATGTCAGTGATGTCACTAGGTGCTCTTAGCTTCTCTCTTCCCCTTGGGATTGACGATTTGGCACCTTTACACCATTTACCACACCCAGCCACTTGTTTTTTTAATATCAGACTGTTCTCATTCATGTTTTACCAATCGTAAACATTTAAAATCCTTTGCCAACCTATCTTTTTGCTTCATAGAAGTTATTCCAGTGCCTCTAGGATCATGCAAGTTTTATGATGTTTTCCAACCAGGCCTCTCGATCATATTAGTCACCATTCTTCTTGGTAGTTTCTTTTCTGTAACAACGCCCACTTTATCTGAAACAGTTTTTTTTTTATTTCGCACATCAGCACATATGTAATTGGACAACTACTGTTGCATTCAACACCGTTCTTTGATAGTAATCATTTTCTGAAAACTTTTTAAGCGTAGCCCTTGTTTTATATAATTCATCAAAGATTGCTTTATTGGGTTGAAGACGTCTTATCAATCTCCTGAACGTAGCGTGTGGATAAGTAGGCCTTGTAACTAGATAATTTATCGCTTCCCTTCGTAAGTTATGCCCATAAAGCATTTTATTTCTTCAGCTGAAGTTGCTAAAAAAACAATTGACACAGGATAGTATCGAATACCATTTTTCCCAAAGGTTTTCCAAAAATAGTGCAATCACTCCCCACCAATATTCTGTAGTATGTCGATACCAAATTCTTAGTTGAATGAAATTATTCGAGACTTGCTTCGATCACTGTATCCCATTGGACCCATGTTGAGCTATAATATTTGGTGGTCAATCTTGCTAATGGTAAATCTTGTTAGAGTTCAATATTCACGTACTACGACTAAAAGTACCATTAAAAGATTGTATACTTTGATCCTTACTTTCATCTCTACCCTCTGAGAGCTCCAATTCCCCACCCTTCAAACATTGCATATATGGTGTCGCTGGATAGACTTTCTAATTCGGTAATGGACAACCTTTGATTAGTTAGAAAAAATTTTTTTTAATGAGATTCAACAATATCCGCATCATCTTGTCGCTTCTCCTCTTATCACAAGGATCCGCCTTATTTTTAGTATAATTTTTATGGGCGTTCGGTCCGGGGATTGGATCGCTCTGAATCCCGGAACCACCTCTGTACTTCCCCAAGAAATGGATCCTCGTTTTAATGTTCTGCAAACGTTTCTTTTGGCGTTTAACAGACTTGAATGTATCTGATTTGTCAACATTTCCAGTATCATTCTTCGACCCTAAATTCTATTAAAAAAAAAAAATTTAGTCGCCATGCCTAGTGACACGTCCCGTGACAGGATACGCCTGGAAAAGATCAAGTAAAAATAAATCAAATGTTCATAGAAAGAATTAATTTGAGGCTTTGTAGTTCCTGGCGGAGTCATACTTTTTAAAACCAATTTACATACTACTAGGCCAATAAAATTAAGTCGAAAAAATCCGTTTTGAGGAATTAATTTCCAGCAAGCTGGAAATCGGTTTAAAACCTTTATTTGGTCCTAAATGCGTGTAATCTGAGTTTGCACCAGCCCAGGTGGTGAGCTTAACTTTTAGTAGCCGAAAAACCGCCAAATTTTTGCTCCTTTTTTATTTTTTTGCTTGTAGCTGGAAAACGCTACGTCGGACGGAAAATATCATTCTATTTAAAAATACAGAGGACTAAATTCTGCGTCGACTTACATTTAAAAAATCAAATTCGGTTCAGTGGTATAGCCAAAATCGTATGTTAAAAACGAAAAAAAATGCCTATTTTGGTGCAACCTTACATTAAGCGGCTTTTCAAGACCAACATATCTTGAAAACAGATACTACTATTGAAAAAACACGTGGAATAAAATAGAAAATAGAGAATAAAATTTCACGTTACATAGATACCTTAGTTTTTAAATACATTCATTTAAAATTCGGAATTTGGCATCAATTCGAAATCATTTTTTTTGACGTTTTGAGTAATCTTATGTTATTTAAGATAAAAAATATCAACATTTTGCACCAAAACAGCACTTCGAGTAGTACAAATAAAAATCAATATTGAGTTTATCAAAGTTCGGTATTACCATTAAATCGTTAATAAGTATTATTATATTATCATTATTATTATTAATTTCCTAATAACTAAATTAATCATAGCTAGTTTAGGTGCAATGAAGTAACAAAAACAATTAAAGTTTATTGATGAAAATTTGAATACAAGGATAATATAAATGGATAGGTATGCAGCACAAAATGTAGCAGCATTCATAGATAGATTTTCTTAGATGTTGATGGTCCTTCATCTGAGTAGCTCGGACGGCGAGGTTGTATATCAAGGTCCTCTTTATCGGGATTATCTTCAACGGGACTATCCTCACCAATTTCTGCTTCTACGGCAATATCAGTCACATCCTCATCTACGAAGAATGCTGAATTCGAGCATGACTGGCCGTTGCAGTTGAGGCATATTCTTGAACATTTCATGACTACTTTTCGGCAGCTGCACTTCCCTGTACACTCCTTTGTACATTTGCAGGAAACCGTGTTAAGAATTTCAACTAGAGCTGGATCCTTACTGTTTATGATAGGGAGAAGGCCAAGGTCCCTAGGACCCAAGAAGGTCTCCTCTGCCTGAAGTGAATAGAGGGCTGCCAAGAACTATTGACCTGCTGAAATGAGAACCTCAGGATCGGCATCTTCATGAGGGAAAACCTTGACAGTCTCTTGTAATGTCGTGTTCCTTTGAAGAAGCTTGAAAAACTTCAACTTCCCTTCGCGATAGAATGCAGAGGTTGTATCACATCCACTGATTGCATGTAGGGACAGAATATTCTGTTTGACAACGGACGAGAAGTTGGAGTACTTGGGAGAGTAGAAGATGCTCTGAGAGGTTCCCTTTCCAAGGTTCATGACGAAAATGGTGGATGAATTTGGTGCTTTGGCGGTTAATAGAATCAATAAATCGGTGTCCTCGCCGATTATGATTGCCATTGGAAAGTTATCTGTCAACTGAATGGCAGTATTGCCATTAAGGATATCAGCATCCTTAACACTTTGCCTTACTTTATACCCATTCTGTACCAATTTCTCACGCAGCATGGAAATCAGCCGTTGTTTGTTATTGTCGTAACATTCGATTTTGGCTATACCACTAAACCGAATTGGATTTTTTAAATGTCAGTCGACGCAGAATTTAGTTCTCTGTATTTTAAAATAGAATGATATTTTCCGTCCGACGCACCGTTTTCCAGCTACAAACAAAAAAATAAAAAAAGGTGCAAAAATTTGGCGGTTTTTCGGCTAAAAGTTAAGCTCACCACCTGGGATGGTTCAAACTCAGATTACACGCATTTAGGACCTAATAGAGGCTTTAAAATGATTTCCAGCTTGCTGGAAATTAATTCCTCAAAATATATTAATTTGATTGGCCTATACATGTATTCAAACTGTATTTTTGCCTTCAAATTTTCTGAATAAAATTTTTGATCACATGATTGTGATTTTATTTGTAATGTGATGAGGTAATGAAGGATGATAGAAAAGCTTTTTTACGAAGTTCATCTATCGTAATACATTCTTCTTCATAATTTAGCAGCCTCTTCTCACAAGCTGAGCCATAACATTTTTTGCAAGGTCCAAAGACAACAATTGTGAAGGTAAATGTCATAGACTTCATTCAGCAGACGCAAACAGTTGCACGTGGAGTGGTATGATTGGTAGAACCATTGGTAATTGTTTGGTCCTACTGATTGCGCCCATAGTTGCCAGATATATTCAATTTTGGAATGTCTTTACATGACCTCTCTCAATACTGTAAAATTGGTAGAAAAAGCTCAGTCTTTATCCACCTAGATGACCAGGGAGCAGCATTTGTACCATCGGGAATTTTGTGTAACACATGATAGTTGAAACTCACACGAGGAAATACTAGCAATGGAGGCACACATCTTCTTCCTCTTGTGCCAATTATTGCAACCACACGATGTTTGTTCTCCCTGCTGTTGCAAGTGCTTTAGTGGCTTATTAACCGTTTCGTTTAAGTTTTGCCCAAACTGTAACTATCATTAGCTTGGCAGTTCTATTATTACCTTCACAATACTGTTGCGAGACCAATCATCTATCATAGATTTATTATTTGCCACAACCAATTTGGAAACCTGTAATATGGCTTTCTTTAGCTGATTTGTCTGATAGGCTATAGTTTATGTTTTATGTATTCTATAACTATTCTTTAAGAAATAACTTTTGCACTGCATAAGAGGACCAAAACACACAAATTCATGAATAAAACTAAAATTATTACCGACTGATTTACGATACACGCACCATTAACATTTTATACATTTAACAAATATGAAACAGCCGTATAATACAATACAGAATTTTATGTTACACGGGCGTGATTGTCAGGTAGGCATAAAACTACGGGCTACATTTGGTGTGAAGTATGTGAGAAACACATTAAAAAAAGGAAGAATTTTCCCGCTCTCGCAGTATATGTATTCGCTAACTGCTTTCAGCGTTACGCACATAACAGAATGATTTTTAAACGACGCCATAATAAAAAATTTTACGAGGGTACCGAAAATATTTACTACATTTCCCACGTAAATTCCGTGTGCCAAGGATCTCTCATTATCTGATCTATAAAATCTGCATGTCGTAAAGTAGTGTTTGTACTTTTTCTCCCCTTGTTGATTACAGAATGGTCCTAAAAACAAAATTTTGTTGATTTTTATTTGCTTTAATATAATTTAAAAAAAAAAAAGAATACAGCATGGGTCACAATTTAACGAAAATCTTATTTTCTGTACATATGTGCATACGTACGTGTTGGTACAAAAATAAATTAGATAATACGTAGGTATCTCTCTGAGAGAATCCCCGGATATACCAGCTACGTGTAAGAGCGCCTATACTATTTTCGTCCGTTATTTCGCTATCTATATACGTGTAGAGTGTGTGGCGCTTATTAAAATTTATTGTTCTAATTCTGGACCTAATCTGGAAGCTGTGTATAGAGACCGTTCGTTGCAGGCACAAGAGCATCGAAGCGCACTGGCAGTTGCAACTTCAACGCTACTTATAGGTGGAACATTTCAAGTCTAGAGTGTTTTAAAAACGATCGTGAATTAACTCCCTTCACATGATATACGATGCGTCGTAAAGATTGTGTGTTTGTGTTAAATATATCGTCCGATTATGCTGTTGCTGCTTCAACCGGATGAAATTATTATTTCTTTTTGAATTTGCTCTATATATTCTATATAATATATATGTACATTCTATGCAATGTTATCCGGAATTGTCTATGTTACAATGTTAATAAATGTGATTTTACGATTGCATCTGTTATATCAGATTTTCAAAATTAGGAAAATATCTAGCTTTTCATAAGTATCAGTTGAAATGCCGAGACATCATCACACAATGTCCACTTGTCAATTCGCTCCAGGCGCTGTTGTGACTGTTTTTATGATACTTTAACTGCTATTGAGTGCTGAAATAACATAAGTCTGGTACGTGCTTACTAACCTTTACCTTTTGATTACATAGTTACGATATATGATTTTTTTTTCATCGATAGTTTATTTTATATTTCTCCTCTTTCTGCTTTAACGTTTTTTATAGTCTATTTTTGTGTTTCCTTTACAATTTCTGCTTGGGTTGTTACATTTTTTTCCAGATCTGGTACTAGACTTTTGCCGATCGTTTCTCTACGCTCCTTTCATTTTGAAATTATAATTATCCCGTAAACTTTGACTTTTGCTAATTTCTGAAATTTGTTTCTCTTGTATACCATAAAAAAGGTGACGTAAAATTTTCCAATATCAAGGTGTATTTGTTTTATACGTATTATAAGGAACTCAAAACTATGAATATGAAAAAGAACTGGTCCCTCATTTTTTCGTAAATCACCTGACAATGTCCTTGTTAAAAATGCGCGAATTTTTAGTCGTTATAACTTTGCATGTACAAGCAAATCTACGGCTATCTATGATCTGGATATCAAAGGAGACGTTCCTAGGTCTCTCTAACAGATTTCTGTTTATATGCCATCAAATCAATCTTTTACACCTAGTTGCTCATGCGCTTTCGTTGGTTTTCAAGAGTGACTTTGGCCACTAACGATTCACGTTGTTGTGATACTCTTTTATTGTTATTGGTGAGTAATAAATCTGTTTAGACTGTTTCAAAACAAGATTTCCCCCGCCGTCTAAAATCACTACTAGATTTGTAAAGGCTCATTTACCCCTTTAATAGAAGAAACGTTTTAGAGCGAATTCAAGGGAATCAAAATCTAGACCCAGATGTACAGCTCAATATAAGCGCCTCAGTAAAAGATCTTTTTCAGGAGAGCAGGTTTTCTTAACAGACCAAAGGCATTAAGAGGAAAAAAGTGAATGTGCGACCTGGTAGAATCATTTTCCTTCCAACAAAACGAAAACGAAGAATTTCCAATGATTCTGAATCCTCCTGTAATATTTCCATTTCTTCAGAAACTGACGACTACTGTGACCTTGATGAGGAAGTCGCCGTTGATGTTCTGAGAACACTAAGCAATGACAATATGACAATTAACCATATTAACAATGGAAACTTTATTTTTATATGAAAACCAAGGTTACCCAGAAAAAATTATTTAAATTAAAGAAAAAGAAAATAAGAAAATATTTAAGATTAAATCTCTTGAAAGAAGTGGACTACATCAATGGAAGAGGTCTTCGTCTGAAGATATCCTTTGGTATGAACCTAAAGACATTTTAGAGGTTATTGATACACCGCCACCCTCCAAGAGTTGTTTTGTTATTGAAATGGATTTATTAAATAGGTAGGTACTAACCTATTTAATCTTTCAATAAAATATTTGTTTATTTTGTATTCTCAAAGACTTTTTGTTTATTATTGTAACAATTTAATTTAATTACTAAAAAAATGTTATTTTCTTGTACATTTTTGTTGTTGTTATTATTACCATGGGCCCTAAAATTATTAAACTATTTTTTAAAAACACTTTTTGTTGCCAAAGTTACCTATTACTATACCAGTCTACAATAATTTTGATTTTTTGGCATGCTGAAAGTACTATTAGCAGCATGTCTTCTGGTGCAAAAAGAAAATAAATATCTTTCTCCTATCGAAAGTTACAGGGTCCTAAAGTTTGAAAGAGGACCAATGCCACCTAAATCTACGGTACTTATTTCTTTTGTTCAGTACTTCATGATGCTATGAGCTTAATAGGTTAGCTTTTGTCATTTGAGTTGTTACTCTAACTAGGTTTACTCTTCTTCACTTCTTTTGTTTCCCCTATTGTGTGCAGCATATTTTCCGTTTCCGGGCAATTTTTCCTTTGATTTCACCGCGTGGGTATTTCGTTCACTTTTGCCCCGGTTGTCGCTTGTGGAACAACATTTGTCGTAGTCGCGTAGTGAATATTTAAAGACAATCTGGATTTTATGTGATTTTGCTCCGCAAAGGGAAGTTTCAAAATCACAAATTCTAACAATATTCAATCTTTGGGATACAAAAACGTAAGAACTCTAACAATAAGCATACATATTACATCTCCAACTTGCCTGGTCTTCCTTTTGTTTTCAAAGCTGAATCTTCTTGAGAGCATTTTGAGATATTTAGATCCTGATGTTATGAAGCAGGAGTGGCTCGGTGATTAATTACAAGCAATGCTCTGATGATGATGGCCTTTATCATGCGTTTATATGCCCTTATGAAGTTGTAATTGCTTATATTCAATGAGTTGGGTGCGTAAAGTGTTTTTCCTTCATCATATTCAAATCTTAAACAGAGATAGACAAAATCAGGCGATGATTTTACGGGAAAGATTAATCTGTCTCTGGTTTGAGTGTGGTGACAATGACCGCGTGTTTCTAAATAGCTGGGAAATCAACATATTCTTCCAGCTTTTGGCGGCTCAAATGAAGGTAAATACGTACAAATTCAAAAGCGGAAATACAAACTGAATACGGGTGTTTCGTAAAGCCTGTGCTGGAACTAATCCTATAAAATATCTTTTGCGATGGAGTTCTTTATTTGAAGCTGACAAACCGGTATTGCGGACGACTTGGCACTCACAACTGCTGCAGACAAAGAAAATTTAGTCTACAGGGCTAATGAGTATCTGAGATGTATCTGGATGAGGTAATAGTATCGTAAGGTCCTAGAAACAGGACTGTGGTGTAGTTTGTGATAGAGGAAATTAAAATTCTAACTACGAATAGCGTCAAAAATCTGGTAGTAGTACTAGACGGAAAAATGACGATTAGAGAGGACCTCAAAAGCGCGGCGAAAAAAAAGAAAAAACACCAGCGTTGATAGAAGTAATGCCCAATATTGGTGGTGCTAGGTGTGGCAAAAGATAATTATCAGCATGTATGCGAAACAAATTGGAAAATGGATAACGCTGCAGATATTGCAGAAGTCTGGATACTCCCGAGCACATATTTCACTGTATTAAATGGAAAAACGAGAGAAGGCATGCGCACTTGACGGTAGAAAAAGTTTTAACAGTGGAAAGGTTTGAAGGAACGGTTATCGAAGATAAAGCTCATTGGAGGGTGGTTAATAACTTGAACCAGAGAAGATAATTAGTCCATTAAATCCTGAACTCGTAATTTTTCAAAATCACGAAGGACAGGTGATTTCGGGGAATCTACCTTATAGTTAATCTGGTCTGACTACCTGCCAAACTTAAGTATCACTAAAAACTGTTAGATAATCTGATCAGTAGTTTATCGTGAAGGAATAATTTGCTGCAAAAATAAACTAGGTGATAAAAATATACAGCTAATTGATTTCCAGAAACTATAAGTTTATCGTGGACTTTAGATTAAAAGATACGTAAGTAAGTTTCGTATAAAGAGTTTGTTTTGGTGTGACCAAAATTATAGAAAAACTGTAACTATTTTGCAACAGCAATAGAATCGTGTAGATTTGCAATCTTGTTTCCTTTATTCTTACAAAGTTACAGGAGTTATCTTGAGTGGAAAATGGATCAGTTCATGGTTCTTACCTCAAAAAGAAACAAATTACTAACAGTTCTGGAAATAACGCAGCAGGGAACAAATCCTATTTCATATTCGACCGTAAAAAGAAAGCTAATTGCGACAGATTTCAAGAGACTAGTAGCTGCCGACAAACCGCTTCTACAATTATAAAATAGAAATAATTGATTGTTTTGAACAAAACAATAGAAAAACTGGACATTCAATTAGCGATGCTATGGACAAATGGGTCCAAATTCCAAATATTTGGCTTCAAATCGGAGGCAGCAGCATACTAGAGGCAATGCCATAGTTTAGGCCTTTTTTCTTTCCCGAACACCTGTAGGGGATTTAATAAAAATTCAGGCAAGATTTCATGAAGAGTCTTAGCTCAAAAAGATACAAGAGAATACTATACCAAATGGGAATCAATAACAAGGTTAAAACGTTATATTTCAACAGAATAACGATCCTAAACATTCTCCTCGCTTATGCAGAAATTATACAGCATCATTGGAAGAAGAAGGTAAAAGAAAAGATTGATTTGGCCACCTAAATTCTCTGAACTGTCGCCTATCAAATTAATATCGGATCAACTGAACATAAAGATTTGGCAAAAACTTACCAGTGCGCAAGATTTATGGAGCAAGCCCAAGGAAGCGTGGACCGCGATTCAGGTTATGTCAAAACATGGTCTGACCCTGAGATTAGATTGGATTAGATCTGAAGGCAGTGGCACTGCTGCCTTTAGTCACTGCAACCTGCATGGGTCTATTGTAAGATTGCCCTTCTGGTTGTTAGACTAGTTGGAGGCTACTGAAGTGTTGATGTCGAGTATGACTGGCAGCAATACATTCACACGAAATGTGTTCTGCCATCTCTAGATCTTTTTGGCATAGACGGCAGATTTGATCTTCAGCTTTTCCGAGTTTATGTAGGTGGTACTTCAGGGCCACATGACCTGTCAAAAACCCTGCCAGCAGTCTAAGCTACCCTTTGCTGAAAGATAGCAACGTCTTAGATAACAGTGCCTTCGCCTGCTTTTGTCCTGGCGTATTCTGCCAATGAGAGCCCTTTCTGTTGTCCTCCTATTTGTTAATTGCTTGTTTTAGGTGGCTCTTTTGCAGTCCACAACAGGACAACTATTTTTTTGTATGACTGTATGTTTGTAAGCGGAACAAACAGCAATGCTCGTACTCGTACATTCTGACTTCTTATCTTTAGCCATCGGTGGCCGAATAAAACTTAGTGCAATGTTGCTGGATCATTAATAAATACTGACTAATAATAATTATGTGTAATTTTCATTTAATTAACTTATCTTGTATTGTGTAATTCGGAATAATAATTTCGTAGATTAATTTAATTGTGATATTAAAGCTACCCATTTGTGTACATCCCATCTTCTCACAATTCAATTGCAACTACAGAATATGTCATGGCGCACAATCAAACTATGAATGAACTAAAAAACGATCCGTTAGCAAACATTTTCGTAACTTCCTCAAAACAATATCGAGTTTTTTTTCTTTCTGGATTACGGTTAAATCCGTAGCAACGATTTATAAACAATAGCCAGGCATCTAACACGAACAAACAATTTATGTTTACTTTACGACGAAACGAAGAAAACAAAAAAAGAATAACGAAAGGACAAAAAAGAAACGTTTCGTTTTTACCAACGGCATATTGTTTATCCGTTCGCCGGTAGTTCGGGAAGCTATTTGCGACCGTGTCAAAATAAACCAACATCTTCTATACAATGTATGAGGAACCGTGCCGTGTCTCACACGTCTCGTTCTTTCGATCCGATCGATATTACAGTTTTTCATTGCGAAAAGAGGGTCTTGCCGTCGTAAAATTATGTTTTCAAACGAAAACATAGGACACGTTGGAATGTAGGTGAAAAGGGATGGAGGTTTTGTATTGTTTATAGCGGTCTTCCTGACATAAATTTTGGTTGCGTCTTAGAATAGTACAAAATTTATTTTAAAAATTAATAGGTTATGTACTATTATCAAATCTTAATTTTTCCTTCAATTTAAATCACTTCAAATTCGACGGCATTAATATTAAACCCATGTAAAATGCCCCAGATTTTTTTCCCGCCCTTTTACCGCATGATTTATGATTCCCCACCGAAATACCTTTAATACATTCGCGATGTAAGAACATTATAGTAACCAAAAATACATAATTAGTCACGGAAATAATATGCTTTTGACGTCCGGGAATATTGAACATTTTTTACCTCCAAAGAAATCCTATTGACTGCCCCACTAAATTGTTACGTTACGCTATTGAGAACCCGTTGAATTACTACTCAGCCCGAAACTGTTTTCTTCCCTTCTAGGACAGCACCCCGAAGACTTTATTATTAAGTTTTATACGCTGAATTTGCTCGTGTAGCGAAATTAATAAATTTATTATAGGGTTCTATGGAATAGGTATTAAAAAGTTCTGACAAGGGTGTCGTAATTGTCTCCTAAAAAAAAAAAAAACGCAAAAATTATAGGCGGGGTTCTTAGGACGTCACGCCAGGAAATATGCATAATTTAATTTTCAAGCTGGGGATATTAGGTGCCTGAAAAATCCTATTCCCTAGCGGGAGAATTAGAAACGATGAAGTTTTTTCCTTCCATCTCAACTTAATCGAAGTTTTTGGAAGTGATGGACGCAAATTAACTCGATTATTAAAGTAAAATAGAAAGTATTTCCCTGGACGACGTTAATTTAGATGTCGTTAATTCGATTTGGGGGAAAACTAGAAAGTTATTTCCGTGTTTTTGTTGGATTTTCGGTAGTGTTTTGAATGGAGCCACTTTACATCGAAGCCCAGCGATTTTGCTTAGTACCCGTTGAGCAAATTCTGTGAAGCAGGAGCTATTTCTAGGAAACCAAACAACTATCCGATTGAAAGCAATAGTGGGTGATTTGGGACACAGTCCAACCGAAAAAGAAACCCAATTCAAGCTATTATTGAAACCTTAATCTTCACTATAGACAAGCCAGCGTTGTAAAAAATGATTGCTTCAGTTCGGAGGTGGTAACAATTATTGCAGATTCTCATTCTATTCTATAAGACCATGGCATGACTCTCGACCTAAATATTTGAGGTTGAGACAATTGAGTATAAAATCGGGGAAAAAACCTCCTTCTGGCATCTCAAGTCCATCAATAAAAAGGCCAATCAACCTAAATGCAGTACTGACTGAGATATATTATAGCTCCTTATGTTAAAGAATAAGATTTTGGAGTGTTCACATTCATAGCTAGCCTTCTTCTTTTTCTTACCTTCTTTGGTATTATGATCACCTTACACTCCACTCAACTATTTGCATTAAATGGAGATTGAGCGCTTAAGCCTATCTGGAACACTTTCACACCCCCAAAGATATGCATATATTTTCAAAGCAAGCTAGTGGATTGAGTTGGTAGCAATTCGGAATGTCTCAAGGTCAAGCAGTGGAATGGTGCCTTGATTCCAATTTGGAACTAACCTCATTAGAAAACTCCACCCCCAGAAGCCTTTTCTTATAGAGCCCGAGAACTTGGCAGTTGTTTGTTCGATTCTATACTTAATTGGTGGAAGCATGCAATGCATCAATTGATGTTAAGCACACAGCTCCTAGTATTAGTCTAAGCCTCGAATTTTGGATTCGTTGCAGCATTTCTATCTCTCTTCCCACATAAATCTTGCCAAAAATTTCAGTACGTTGAAACCCTAGTTTGTTCTTTGTTTTGTCAGGTTAATTCATGCTAAGTTTAGCATCTATCAGTACTCTTAGAAATCTAACCTGCGTAGTGAATCCAATTCTGCCTCCATTGATACAGATTGATGAATCTCTACCTAATACGTGTTTCGAGAGCGCATGGGCAGTTTATTTATTTCCATCCACTTTACAACCTCAACAAAAGTTGGATTAAGTTGGTTCAAGCACTAACACCTCTATCCAAGACACTAGTGCTTGAGGAGCAGGCTCTAGTATTGAAGAACTGTTTCTTTAACGATAAATAAGACTCAAACCACTTCAATACAACATCATTCACCCCATACTCTTTAAGCTTATATAGCTGAATGGAACACCTTGGAGAGGTCAATCAATATGCCTAAATCATGTTTCTTTTTGGAAAACAGATCAAAACAAAAATAATTTACTAATCTAAGATTATTACCCTTTCATTGAGCTTTACTGAAGCCAGCTTAGATTTTGTGGAAAAAATGCCAGATACCAGACATCATAGTCTGCGATTGGAAACAGAATTAAGAAGATTGAGGAGGTGGCACTATTTTTAGAGTTAATGGTACTAGGGCATTCCAACAGATACATACAAGGGCAACATATTACAGTCAAGACACTATATCTTAAAATTGTTCATTATCCTTAGAATGAAAATTGAATGGACGAAGTAGCTGAAGATCAAGACGTCTGATAGGTCCCAAGGATATGAAGCTCCTTGAATTATTACGACATCGACTTTAAATGAAGTCTCGTTAGACCTTTGAGCAATCTCTTTTGGTCTTGTGTGCTTCTCCCTTTTCTATTGCATCAGACTTGATTCGTATGCTTTCATTGTCGTTCTTAATATCTCCAAAGAGGAAATGAATGCAATAATTACCAAAAAGGTTCCAAGTTTAATTTAGCAACACATCATACAGGAATTGCATCAATTTTAATTCAGATTCTGCAGAATTATAAAACATATATCTCGAAGTAAATTAAGCGGTAAATTGTGGAAGTTCCTTCTTGAGTTCCGACGTCAATTCTGCATATTTCTACGTCTAACATCATTCTCATTTTAGATTATACATCGCTTGAGTTCTGCGTTAAGGAAAACAAATAAAAAAAAGAAGCTTTCCCGTGCACAACAGTGTTAGATGGCATCGGCAACTAACACGACGGATTCTAAGCGAAGTTAGTTACTGCTCGCAATATAGATCTGAGAGCGTCGAAAGATTTATTTCCCATTCAGTAATTTATTTCCCGGTTGTAAAACAAAGAAAAGTCAGAAACTACCTCGTGTAATTTAAGTTATTTCCCCTGTTAGATTAAATTATGGTTGGGAATACATAATTTTGGATGGTATCCAGAAATGTTTTCAACAGGCAGGAAAAAAATGATAGTTTGAAACTATTTGCTGTTTAAATGCCGAAGCTAATGTTTAATGTTAGTTTGATGTAGATGGCTTTCAAGTTTTTATCTTGTACTAATTTGATGACGAAACAGAATCACAGGAATTTGTTTTGATGAACATAATTAGAAATGACATACAACAGTAATAATGATGAGGATTTATTATGCAAAAGTTGCCCAATATCTGGCAGCTATAATATGATTTGAATTATATAAATAATTTACACAAGGATGTCGGTAAATCTTATATTTCAACAAAAATTTGCTGTTTGTTACAGAAATTGAAAACTAGAGCATATTGCTAATTCTTCCAACTTCAATTATTCTCTTGTCATGTATTAGTTAAGAGCTATTGAACTGTCTTGCTTTATTTGAACATCTTTTCAAGATAAATTGAAAGTTAACACTTGTGCAAAACTTGAAAACTGTATTCGTTGTTTAAATTTGTTTGTCCAGATGTCGTCCATGATTTTTTTTTATGAATAATGACCAGTATGAATAATATATAATGAACAGTATGAATAATGGCTAGTATGTGTAATGACCAGTATGAATAATGACCAGTATGTATAATGACCAGTATGAATAACGACCAGTATGAATAATGACTAGTATGTGTAATGGCCAGTATGTATAATGACCAGTATGAATAATGACCAGTGTGTTTAATGACCAGTATGAATTTTGACCAGTATGTATAATGATCAGTATTTGTTTTGCATTGGAGATTTTCAAGTGTACGATTCCACTATTTCACGCTTCGTTCCCGTAGATCACTTTCAATTAATTCCAAAAAATTAAGACATCTTCCCGTCCTGATAACTCTTTGATCATGAGAAGAGTTTTTGGGAACTATTTCGCACAGATTTTTCTCTTCTTCAATCTAATAAACGGTGGTATTAATCACCCATTTGCCAATAATTCTGTCTGTCAAGTGATGATGTGAAGGCACAAAATTCCGTATGCTGTTGACATCCTCAGTGATTCTTGCAGATGAAGGCCTTCTGCTGAAGGTTCATCTTGAATCAACTCTTTCTTGGAAAAATGTCGTTTATTTAAAAGTTCAGGTGTAGCACTCTTGGTTTTGTAAGTTGACATGATGGAAAATGGAAAGCAATATTCTTATATACCTATAACAGTAGGGTGGGCACGTTTTTCTCAGTAGCTATTATGTAATCCCCCTACTGCCCCCTCCCCATCGAGGGTAAAGGATTTCCAAACTAACTAAGAATGCATTGAGATACGAAATTTGATTAAAATTGTTTTTATACTTTTCACACGCATACAGTTCCAGGAAAATTTAGGCATTAATTTGGAAGGGGAAGAAGCAAAAAAAGAATGTATTTAAAGGAATTTATCTAAAGAAAACTATTGGACGTCGGTTTTGGGGGAGTAGTGTATGTGAACAATTCTGAACGTGTGTATAAATTGAAACAATCTTTACAAACAATTGAGACTCGCTAACGGACCTTTCTATATTGAGAAAGAGAGACTTCTGAACTTCTGTTAAGTGCATATCTAGCTACTAGGAATGGTACCTTTCATGTTCATGAAAACGTTTGAAAAAGGATCATTCGCGTGTGATCAAAAGTTTGGAATCTCTAGATTTTGCTTAGTGGCGATTTCGTCTCTTAGATATTTCTGCTTCACAAGATTGAAAGTTTGTCTCAAGGGATGTAATTTTAGTACATTGGACAGCAATGAGCAATCGTTCTCAGTTTTAGGCAAACTATTCTGAAGACGACAAAATTTGAATAATCATTTTCCATTACTTTGTTACTACATCTTGTAGACTAAATTTATTTTGTCAGACGGTAGACTTCATAATGGATATTAATACCACCTTGTGCGTCTAGTTTTCAATTTCTTCAGCTTATTTTACTACGCAATCTCTGGTGTTTCGTAATCATTTGTCTACGTCTAATGTTTTCTTCTGCTATCATATCTTGGACAATAGCCAAATATTTTAGACTTTTCCATTATTAATGTTGCATAGACATATTACAAGCATTGTCTGTGAGCTTGCGATTTAATACAATTTATCTAATAATAGGTTTAGCCCAGCCCCAGTTTCAGATGTTAGTGTGCTTTTGTTTTAAATTAAATAGTTGTCGGATAATAAATCAATCTAAAAAAAACTCGCATCTAAAAGCGATGATAATTATAAAAAATCGTGTCAAGCATGCAAACATATTAACTTTTCAATTTAGTTTCTATATTTCGATTTTATAGTAGCGTAATAATAGTGTGATTTGTCAAGCTGTCGCGTTAGAAATATTTTTAGTTTAATACATACCACCAATGAGAAGCTTTTAAAATATAGACAGACTCACAAGTTTGTAATGAATCGGAACGTCTCATCAAATTGTATTACATAAAAATTACCACGTGTGGACGTTGAGTTCTGCGCTTATGTGTTAGTTAATTATTTTTTTTTAGAGTAATGAATATTTTTATTTACGTCACTCGCTATTCCCCGAAAAACTAATATCGTTTAAAGTTAAAATTACCCTTGGCCGAACGTTTTTGCGGTCTAAAATTACTGTTGTTCGTTCAACATAATTGGCATTTGAATATGCGAATGATTCAATACGATATTTACTGATAAGTACGCATGTGAAGTAATTATAGTCGAATTGAATTGCACAAATAACACTTGTATTTGCAAAAATAACTAGACGTATGTTCGATTCGACTTGACGGAGTAAGCAATTCTGAAAATCGATAGCTGTAAACGATAATAGCAGGAACACTTCAAATTTAAATTCACACTTTAAGAATGAATATTTAAAATAAGAGAAAATGAGAAGTAAATAAAGATAGGTAAGTTCGAATATATCGAAGATGTCTAGAGCACTTTCATACATAACTGTATTAGAACGGAGATCTTGAATCGGATGTCATTGCATGCGGACGAAACAGGCAAATCCACCGAGACTGCACTGTTGCAGTTGACAACAGCGATTCAGGACGTTCTGGAAAATAAAGAAATTGTTGTATGTGCCTTTCTGTACATAGAAGGTGCTTTCGACAACACTCCACGCGAGGCGATCAATAGAGCACTAGAAAAGAAGTCGAATAGCAGAAACTGAATTAGAGCCTAACAGTGGATGAGCTCCTTTGCGGCCTATTCTGTCAGAAGTTTGCTGATGATATAGTCATAATTGCAAAGGGAGGATTTGAAAGTACCCTCTGAAACATTGTCCAAAGAGGACTTACCTTGACAAAAAGATGATGCCAGTGGATGGGAGTTAACATCAACTCCACCAAAACTACACTAGTAGCTTTCACAAGGAAAAGGAAACTCAATCTCAAAGCCATCAAATTAGATGAGTAGAGCATTGGGGGGAAGCCAGAGACTAAATATCTAGGTCTTACACCAGATAATAAACTCTTTTGGAACAAGCACGAATTGGAAGTAACCAACAAAGCTAAAAGAGCCCTGATTGGTCTGTAGAAAGTTCGCATGGAAAAATGCCGAACGGTCGTTTTAGAAGTGGTACTAAACCCCACACCTCATCACATTTTAATGGAGAGTGTGGCTAGACAAACCACATACAGACTGATGGGAGGAGGCATCATCAGGCACAAATCGAAAGTCCTCCTCGAAGATGACCCGTTGTGGGACATGCCCCGTGATGGGATGCCGAAGAGGAGAAAATAGTATTGGTTTAAATAGAAAATTTGATATTACACATATGAAATTAATACAAAATGACAAAACACCTTATTAAACACGTAGATATAGGGAAAAAAACTTGTCGATACATAGCGGATAGAGGATATGGAGATATTGTTGAAAATATGATACTACAGATTAAAATGTAATTATACTCAATTTACTTCATAACAAAAATTGTATACATCATTTGTTTACATGTATTATTATATATCTTTCACCACATTATTAATTATTAATTCATAGAATGAATCAATGCAATAAATATAATTTGTAATATCAATTAGCAGTAATGTTTGCTACATACCATACCATTTCCATAATTCATACAATGCTGAATAATAAACGCGTTTTGTATATTCCTTTAACGTAGATGCAGTATATTATGAAAACTTAAATATTCTATTATTAAAAATATCGTTGCCTTTGAATTAGGAGTTACCATAATAGGAGTTTTTTCTTTACCACCAAATAACATTTGACAATCAGTATTAATCACTGATGATTCCGGATTTGATATATTTTGTTGGTTTCTAACTGATTTTTCAGGCAATAAAGCAAAGTTTGGGAAGTCCCGAGCAGGTTTACTTTGTAAGCCTAAATGAGCCGTACAAAAAAAGCCATACAGAAGTGTTCATAGAAAAACAAAGAAAAAAATAAAGAAAACAATCAAAATTTTACAACAGTATATTAATTTGTTGTAGACATCGACCGAAAGCGTTCTAATATTTAACCTCAAATATCAGCAAGACGAAAATCGAACAATTCGACTCAGATTTGCCACTGGGACAGCCTCAGCTTCTTGTCAAAAGAAGTGAGCAAGGCGTATTTAAGTTTGCATGATAGCCCATTAAATATTTTAGGCGCAATTTAGAAGAATCTTCTTTGAAAAGTCAGTGAAAAGTGCACAACAGAACCGCTAATTAACCGCTTAATTTTCGTCAACCAACCCATGCTATTCAATGCAGACGTAATGTGATCACGTCACCGAAGATGAAATATAAATCATAAGCCTGAGTTGAACAGAGAAAGACTACCAAGCATAGCTGCTTATAGGACAAGTTCAGAAGTTTTAAGAAGTATACGAATCTGAGTCAGAGTGACATCAGACGATCCAAGTTCTGGGTTATATTGACTGAGGTAGGAATGTAATAGGTCACCAGTAAGGAGATGCTGTTTGAATGATAAGTAGTTAATCAGTGCAACTGGACAACTCAAACTAGTTTCTATGTGTCGACATTGATGAGGCATTCATAAAGTGAGGGGGATGGCAGATGATAAAACTAACATAGACTATAGAGGACACAGCCCTGCGGAACACCCGAGAAGACGAAGAAATACCATCAATAACGACACTATACGTTCTTTTCGAGAGAAAAGATCTGATTAAATTGACAGAAACTATACCCAAACCATAGAAAGAAACTTTAGAGCAAAGGAACTGATGGTAGATCGTGTCAGAAGTGTTAGAGTAGTTCAAAACTGTAAGTGCAGTAATTGTGCCACGATCAGTAGCTGTAACAATATAATTGACAATAGAGGACAACATGGTAGCGGTGGTATGCTCCTTTCAAAAACCAGATATTGATTACTCATTCATTATTTTCTTCTAGAACCTTAGAGAGACAAAGAAGTATACTGGTTGGGTGCAAGTGGGAAAAATCAGTAGTTTAGGCACTTTTTGGTAACGGCAAAGCCAGGGCTTTTTTCCAAAATGTGCGAGGCACGCCTGTTAAAAAAAATTATTAATAAAAGTATGTCAGGTACTGGCTTAAAAAGGGTATGTATGCATAGCAACAACACATCCACAGTCTGCGACTTCAACTAGACAATAATGTGCTTGACCTGATCCACAGAGATCACAGCGAAGTTAAAATTGCATTACTTGTTTAGAAGGTGAGCTGCATGTGTTATTCAAGACACGACAGTCGTAAAACGTATTCCAGGCGTTTATCTCCTCAAAAAGATGGGAAAAAAGATTGATAATTTACACAGCAACAACAACTGTTATGGAACTAAACACCAAAAACCTTGAACTAAACACTGAGGCGTCTCGACAGCAAAGCTGTAATTATCAAGGCAATAATAAAGCTCATTATTTCCTTGATAATGACAGCTTCGCTGTCGAAACGCGTTGGTGTTTTGTTAAAAGTTTTTGGTGTTTACTAGGTTGAAGTGTTATTACGTCCCTTAAATTGGAGAGAACGCTAGTCGAAATGAGAAGATAATTATAATCGGTACTTGCGTTATTATTGCATACGTACTGGTTTAAAAAAAAGACTCAAATCAGCTGGTACCTGGTGGACGGTATCTAGACACTCACCAAGGGAATAATGCCGGAGCTCAATGAAAATTGAATGGGCGCCAACTCTGATTTTTAATATCCTTGGAACTACTTTATAAAAACACAGAATAATTTCTTATAGCGATACCTACCGAGCTATCTTTAAGACTTATTGACAATTGTAAGAGTTAAGCGAGGGTATAGTCGAAAGAAAATTTCGAAATTAAAAAAAAAGTAATTAACGTGTATTGAAATATTTGTCCAGTTGAAAACACGGCATGATGTGAATGTAACTACAATGTGACACAATTATTACTTAAAATCACAAATAAAATAGAATATAACGCAAAATACCAATTACAAAACTACATAGAATCTAATAAAATAAAATTAAAACAACAACCTATGAAATTTCTTTATAGTACCTTAGCCTTAGATTAATCCTAAAGTTCTCTCTCTAGTTGGTAAGCCCAATTAACCTCAAATATCCACGGTTGTATTAAATTTATGATGAAAATTTGCATGTAATAAGACATGTATTGGTTAATTTTTGTTTTGATTCCAATAAACATGAAGCAAAGTTCAGTGCACAAATTACACAAAATTAATATCTGAAATTAGTGTTATCAATTCAAAGCTACATTGATTTAACCAAATTTTTAGTACATAATCGCCATTTAAAACACTAAATTGATTTTTACAAAGAAACTATAAGAGATAGCTATAGGGAACCTTAATAGCATTTAAAAGAGAAATAAAATTAAAATCGAATGCCGATGTTAGATACAGGCCGTTCCATTTAAAATAAGCAAGGTATTGAGCATTAATGGTAGCCACAGTTAGAGGTAAGATTTTAACCATCCTGTATAATTTTTAGAAAACATCTTTAATTTAGCATTGGATGTAGTGGTTGTGCTAATGAAATAATACAACTTGAAACACGTAACTTAAATACGTACGCCAGGTACTCATTCTAAATATTGATCTACATTTTCAAAAAAATTGTTAAATATCTCAGAAAATGTTGAACTTAGGTGTAGGGAATATAACAGTAACTTGCCAGTATTTAGTCTGCGTAATCGAAATATGCAATAATATACATAGTGTTTAATTTAAATTTTGATATCTTTGATGTGTAACTTTCTTTTGGGACACCATGTATATTTAAAAATAATTTTAGAGCGTGCTCCCAATGGACCCACATATGCCCCAACAAAAAGATTTGAACTATGTGTTACCGTTTTTTTGTATATCAACCGAGGCGAATGTGGTGCCCCATCCTGTATAATTTCAACAGATTGCATCATATTTATACGAGGACTGTTCTAAAATAAATTTGACCCGTAACAGTGTTTAGCGTTCCAGCAGTATTCAAAATGTTTCGCGATATAATATTGTACTTCCAGCAGAAACTTTAACCAACCCCTAACGGGGAGGTTGTCACAAAACGAAAAATGGTCTTTTTATTTCAGCAACGGTAGCAGTAGGTTTATTTTAATTCTAGCTTTGTATAAACCCGCAACTACAGCGATTGCACCTATTACTGTACTGATATACACAGCACACATTTCTATAGTTCAATTTTGTTTGTCTCAGTTTGTAGTTAGAGCCGAAAGTTTGATGGCGGTAGTATAATGGTTTGGGCGGCTTTTACTCATAACAATACCACTTCTATAGGATGTTTCAATAAGAAGGCAAGATTTGAATCGCCCGCCATGTTTTACAATCATAATGACACGTGATTATGACGTGACACATCGACAGTTGACAGATACATATCAATTGTTCTCTGTAAATATAACAAAAGAAAAAACGAGTAAGTTTGACACTACATTTACAATATTTATTGGTTCATTCTTCTTGTCACACTAATTTACAACATTTAATTGGGTTTGATATTTGAGGAAATGATAATTAATTAATATAAACTTAAAGTAACTTCTGTCGTAAAAAAATGTCAACATTAAACAAACTTAACAACACCAACTCAATTCATTTGAATACTTCATCAATACAATGCAGCACATAATGGATTTTTGCACACAACACACCTGTCTTTTCCTTTTCTGTCCTTAGAACTTGGGCATATATAGCAACGTTTTCTAGTTTGATGCTCCGTTGGAACATTTTTAACCATTATTGGTTGATTTTCACCCGACACATTCATCATAGTCTATCTGGGAAGATTTGAAACAGATCGCAGTCTTCTTCGTATAAGAGATTTAACCATTTCCAGTTCAATATTTTTCAGATACTCACATCATGGCTTAGTTGGAACATTCGGGATTCTGCTCGCATTTTCCTTGAAATTAATATGACCATTAATGCCAGCTTCGTCTATCATTCCATAAAATATTCTCAACAGCCAACGTCTAGTTTTTCGAGCCACAGTTTTGGAGCGACACAATTTATCAAATGTGTCCACTTCTCCTTTTCTTCCATTATAAAAAAGGACAATTTCTGGTTTTCGGGTTTCCTCATCAACTATTCCTCTAGAATAAAAACAAAAATAAAAGTTTTCTTTTATTGGGCGAGAATGAAACTAAAACGCGATGGTATGTCAGTTTTAGTTTTCCTGAGTGTTCCTACTAACGTAAGATTTTTTTCAAATGACTTTTCGGCTAACTCTGATGAACAAAACCAGTTGTCAACTGTTACGTTGCGGTTTGTTCCATATAAAAAGATTTTGACAAACTCATTAGGTAAATACTGCGTTGGAATGGAATCTGTTGATGTTCTGCAATATACATCTTGAAAGGACATCTTCTGAAACCAAATAACTGTTCATCAACCGTTACGTATTCACTATTAATATAGTATTTTTCGATATTTTGAACGAACTTAGAAAATATGTTTCTAATTAGTGCAAAATCATCGGTTTGCTTTCTTTTTGCTCTTGTATCTTTGCCGTCAAAACGAATGCAATTTACAAGAAACAAAAATCTTTTTTCAGAAATTGTCGCCCTAAATTCCAAATTGTTTTGACCATATTTCTTCAGTATTCACATCGTTTAATCTCCAGGTTCCAATAAAATATAGCAGTCCATTGAACGCATACATTTCTTCAACATCAGTAGCGTGTACAAATCTTTGATTCTTGTATTTAGCTGCATGCCGTCCAATTTCTTCATTAGTATTGTCAACAGTTTCAGTTCCAGGTTTCAAATTCCGTTTTGGTTGATCTCGCCAGTCTTTTTTTATTACAATATTTTTTTTATTTTCTTGTCGTAGGAGATGTAAATGGAGTATCACACCATTTATATCGGCTTTTACCGTAAATAATTTTACCTTACACTGTTGCGCTGAAGATAATACATTTGTATTTTCTTCATTGTTTGTATCCTGTTCCACATCTCCCTCAGTCAGTTCTGCCGCACTTATTTCATCTTCGGCACATGAATCTTCCACTAGTTGATCTTCACTCTCTTCATCTTCACTACAAATCACATCATTATCTTCTAAATCAGTCTCACCTTCATCGTATCGATGTGCCAAAGCTTCTAATTCACGTTGGGTTAACTTTTTGCTGGTACTACACTTCTCTCTTTGCAAGTTAAGAAGGTACTAAGATGAACTACTTCACCTTTCATTTCAGTCACTTAAAACAGATTATGCGCATTGCAGTCTGGGTCACCGGCAATCCGATGTTACCATTGTAGGGTTAAACATTATTGTCGAAATGGTTAAAGTTTGATTGCCACCATTCGGAAAGTGCGTCCAATATTCGGTCGACAGAATTCATCTATTATTGAAAGAATAATTGAAAAATTCCAAAAAGTACTGGTGCGGTTAGTGATGTGAAAGTCCAGAGACGTCGATTCGTTATCATGCACAAGAATTGGACATTACAATCGCGTTACACACACGTTAATCGGCAGAACTGCCGCACTTGAGGCTCAGATAATCCACGAGTGACTCATCAGAAAGCAATGCATCCAAAACGTGTCACTGTTTCATGTACAGGGTGTCTTACTAGTGCGTCCAAGTACCATATCTCTCCTTGTAGATATTTGTTCTGAAAAACAATTATACGAAGGTTAGTTGAATTGATATGGTACATGTTCTAAAATTACTTTCACTTATACAGGGTGTTCCATTTTCTCTGAACAAAATACAACTTTGCTATTTTAAATACAATGGTATAATTTTTTCAATGCAATCGATTCTACGCATTATTTGCAAATATTTTGTATTAAGGTTCCCTATCCCTAAATTCAACTGTTTCGAAGATATTTACAATTTTCCTTAATAATTTCTTATTCCACCATCTTAAACAAAAATTAATATTGTAAAGCCCTTTAAAGCGTAAGGTACCAAACTTCTGCAAACGAAAGTAAAGGGTCATAGATACTGAGAACTGTCATAACTTTCAACAAAATTTATACAGGATGTGCAGAAATTTGCAACCAATTCAGATATCTTCAAACATTAAAAATCCTTTTTTTTTAACGGCACATAGTACTTTTTATTGTAGCGCCTAATTCAGCATCGATTCGTATTAAGGTCTCATATACCTATCTTGATTAGTTTTTGAATTATTGGAGATTATCATATTATTTATATTATTATACTATATCAATTCAAACAACCTCCGTGTAATTATTTTTTCGAAAAAGTATTTACAAGGGAAGATATGGTACTTGGATGCGCTAGAGGGACACCCTGTACATTGTGGTCTGAAGGAATAATTGGATCGAATTTCTTTGAAGATGAGGAAGGTAATATATTAACGGTGAAAGGTGAACGTTATTGTGCTATAATATCACAGTATTTTGTCTCAATTGTAAGATATTGATATTGAAATGGTTTGGTGACCCAGAATTAATCGCTCGAGAAAAAGAAGAAATTGAAAAGTTATTGCTTTGAAACCATTTAATAATTCATTCAATTTTAACACTTATATGTTTTCTATAAAAATTAACATTAATTTCTTACGTCCACCATTAATTTATACTGAATATTTACTTAGTTAATAGCCCCATAAAAACGATTTAGATCACAGTACAACACAACAATATAAAGACGTTATAAAACCCGACCTCGTTACGCGATAAACCTAATAAACTAAACCGCTATTTGAATCTCTTCTAAGAAGTATTATCACCATTCTAACTTCTGTATTATGCATACAGTAATAATACATACAAAACGAGTATGATACGGCAGCTGAATAAATTTTACGTTGCATGGCGTTCGAAGTTCGTTTCTAAATACAATTATGCATTCATTATCCATGGTTTGATCATCTGTGACCTGAAATGAAACACCTTACCATCGTCCACCACATTTTTTTTTCTTTTTACTGAAATGTCAAGGAGTTTTTAATCCCGTAGCAATAATTTCTTTTGTTAACTCGTCGAGTATTATTTGTATTCCTTATCTTGTGAAAGTAATAATAACTCCAACACAATGAAGCCCGAAAAAATTTATGTATGTAAGTCGTTTTTCAAATTACCACCGTCAAGTTTTACTTGCTTACGGCTTGAAGTACATGCGTGTTAACATAATCACCTCCATACATATAGCACACGGTGACCGACACGACATCCAGAATTAATTCTGCATGCGTCGATCAATTTTAGGATAAGGATCTAGTAGAAGTTAGGTTAGTTTACTTTAATGCAGCGTAAGCACAATTGTTTGAAGGTGAAAAAAATTATTCGCACGCTAAGGTATAACGATGGAAAATGTTATTTAATTATTGATGAAAGAAACAAACACACAAAAATAATTTAAATTGAAATGCACGCTAAACACAATTTAAAATCAATTCTCTTTCGAATTTCCATCGCATCTGAAATCTGGACAAGACGCTGTCTGTTTTTGACGTGCATTGAATTTCATATTTTCTCAAGATCCGACGCTTCTATTCTGATTGATATATACAGCAGTACAGTATGTTTGTTTTCAATCTGTAGTCCCACGTAATATAATGTACCGAGAAAAAAAACTTAACGTCTGGTTGTTATGCTTGCATCGGATTTGCTTTCTTTTTCGTATATAACGATTTTGTCTCGAAAATAGAATAGAATGATTGCAATGTTTCTCATCTATTTTAAAACATGTCACATTGAAACCTCGTCTGCGGTAATAAATTATCCGTGTAATATTCCACTGTTGCACACGAGAATATTATTGAATACTAGAACACGGTTTAAACTTAACGTCGGCGTCGTAATCTACGATATAAAAGTTATCTCCGAATGTTGCCCTACATGTTTAGATCGGAATACAATTTATGTCGGTTAGCAAAGAACGAGGGGTTTTCGCCAATATGTCATGTGGAAAATGGCAGGGGAATTCTGATACAATTTTAGTCAATCACTGTCTTCGACAGGGATGTTTTGTATGCTTAGGTATATTGAAAATATGTTTATTTATTTTAAAACTTGAATTCTCATATGGAAAGTATACAGTACAAATTTCAGTTGCTAGGATTCCCAAGAAAGAATTATCACATTTTTAGAAATTATAGATAAAGCATCAGTAACACCAACAACACAACATTTAATTAATATTAATCAGGACACGTGTTTCGAAAACTTATAGGCCCTCATCATTAACCAAATTCGGTATTCAGTTGTTGATGAGGGCCCGTGAGCAAAAGATGTGAGAATCCTATGAACTGATGGTGCTAATATGACTCACCTCTTGATCTATTGTTAGTTGTTGGTTTCACTAACTATCTAAGTTGTCTTCACAGTTCTGACAGCTCTAGGATTTATAATAGGCAGCCTTCCAATAAATAAATCTCTTTCTTGCATGTCTAAACGATTTTTATTCTATCACAACCTCCTTGTTGCACAAGTAATTAATGTAGTCGGTCTCTTTCAGATTGACATTGATTCTTTTTAACTGACAATTAATTAAATTAATTTAATTCCGTGTGGTTTAAGATGGCCTCCTTTTTTGTTAGAAATTAAGGTAAAGCTGCAAGCCTTTCAATCTTGAAAAAATCCACACTTTGCTAATAACTTAAGAATCTACCAGTTTGCATGAAAAAAAATGATAACAACACTCTTTCTTTAGTATATATATATAAAAAAATCAAGCAACAATATTTGGTGGTCGAAGCAATAGTGTTTTTTTGTGTTCAACTTATGTACAATAGACGTTGGTTGGATCCTTCACTTTAGAGACAGAGCTCACGGTGGTAGTATTATAAAAAAGCCTGCTTAATGTTGGGATATTCAAGAATCAATATAAGGAAAAAAAATTAAGATCACTATTATTACTGGTAAGGAAGGTAATATCCGAAGGAGCCTGTGGTAGAGGACCTAACTAATCTCTTGGGGCAACTATTTTGGCAAAACCGTAAGCCTAGTCTTAATGCTGCCATGGAATTGATGATGGAAATTCCTGAGAATTCTATTTTTAAGCCTCGCAAAACATTAAGTTTCATTTATATGGGATGCTTAGAGTGATCATTCAAATATCTCCCTAAAAGTGTGAGTTTAGTTTACCAATCTAGAATAATTTTGTGGGCTGGAGTTTTATAATCCTTGGTATCTAGGAAGAGAATGGATATGTTATTGTCAGGTTCCATAGTGAACTGAATGCGTTGATTGAAACTGTTGAAATGATATAAGATGTTATTTGTCTCATTCATGGGAATGGACAATACCAGGTCGTCGACATTTTAGATTTAGATTTAAATTTAAGTAAGGGTGATATTGCTCTGCGACCTACGAAGAAATTTCTTCTTCATCTATGACGTCTTTGCCGAGATATTTAACTCGGGTTTCCATGATGGTGGTGCAGTAAGATGTTGGGTGCTCCGGATTTTCATCCTCAACTTCGCAGAACCTGCAGTCGCTATTCTCCTTTAGACCTGTCCTTGTCATGTGTTCACATGTGAGGATGTGTAGTCTATTCCTGCTTAGTTCTAGCACAGTTTTTGCTCTGAGCTTGTTGTAGCTTCCAAGGAAGATCTTGGATCAATGGGATGCTCTGAGCCTCTCTGACTCTGTCTTTAAGTTCTTTTTTGTAGGTGCTCATCCCTATACCACAGAACTGTTCCGGGCCCACAAATGGAGTTGTGGTGACCTTCCTTGCTAATAAATTAGCTTCTTCGTTACCTCTGATTCCAGAGTATCCTGATACCGAGTATAATGCAACTCTGTTTTCTGTGTATAGGTTGTTTAATCTGTTAAAATATTCCCAGATTAATTTCGATCTGATGGTGTTAGAATTAAGCGCCGTTATGGTAGCTTGACTATCGAAGAAAATTGCGTAGTTGAGCACATCTTCCAAGGTCGTCGACATATTTGTAGATGAATGATAAAGAAAAAGGAAGTTGAGAAATGATTTGCTCGAGAAGATGATCCATACATATCAGCGCTAGTATAGGATTTATAGGACTGCCCATAGGAATACTTATAGAATTTAAAACTGAAGGAAAAAGTGCAATTATTAAGTAAAAGCCAATTTGACAAAGTAATTATAAGGAATGTCAGTATTGATCGAAATGGCTGCTAATCCCATTAGTTTAGGAACAGCTAAATTTTACGCTGAAGCTAAGGTAGTGATAAACGGTACCTCCCCCCTAACATTACATTAGATATTTTTTAGCAAATCATCATTTTCAATTAAATTTTTGAAATGTACATACACAAGATTCGATCCAAAAAACATACATATAATGTATATAACATATCTTATATATCTAAATTTGACCGTTTTTCTATAAATCATTATTATTTAATTAAAGTAATAATTTATTCAGCAACGTCAATCGCTCCATGACGGTGTGTGTACTGTTGTTTTGAGAGAGCTAGTAAGTATTGGCAGTTCAGATACAACTAACAGCTCAACATTACTTACAGCGAAATAGTACTGTAACAATGCCATGTAATACCTTACATCCATTAAATTACACGGCAAAAGTTTGTGGTAATCTTGTCAAGCAATAGATCTTAGAAAGCCACTACACCTGCTTGCACCACAAAAAAGTTATTGTTATCTATTTTCTAGGTTATTAATAACTGCCTGACGTTTATCACTTAGATATATTGAACTGACAAATAAGAATTATATTTTATCTTGGAAGATATAATAATTTCGTGCTAGTCTAGTAGTCCAACAGTTACAGCACATTACCTGTATAATGAGCAATATATTTTCCGGTAGTATTCCTTACTTGAATATAAAGAAAGCTAGCAAACTGATATCGTTTGGTAAGAAATCCAGATATTTTTCACCATTCAATATTCCTTCAATAAAAGATGGTCCCAAAACTGTTGTCTACAATGCTTGCTCAAACGTTTACTTTCTGTATTGTTTGAGAATTGCACTCCATTACCCTCTGTAAGTTTTTACCTCAGCCCTCACCCTCAGCCAAAATGTTACTTCATCTGAAAATATAATCCGTTTCAAAAGCTGTGGAGTCATCTCAACATCTATGCATCATAACTTAACGGAATTGCATTTTTCTCGTCGTCCTCGTTTAGTTCCAGTGCTTTTTCCTTAAACATTTGAGACAACACCGTTGAAAAAAAACTATTTTGTACTACTATTACACAACTTGGTTTGTGCCAAATACAGGTGTGTAAGTATGAAACCGGAATTTTCGTACAGAAAAAACACGTTTATTGTAATGATATGATACAAAGTAACTTATTCAAAGTATTGTCCGTCGCTATCTATACATTTTCCCCATCTTTCTGGCAATTTGTGGATTCCGCGCCAAAAGAACTGTTGCTCTTTTGAGGCAAACCAGTCATCGAGCCATTTCCGTACATCTTCGTAAGAAGTAAAGCGCTGCTCAGCAAGTGCGTGTCCCATCGATGCAAACAAGTAATGATCGGATGGGGCAAGGTCCGGTGAGTAAGGCGCGTGCTGAAGAATCTCCCAACGGAACGACTCTATCGTTTCCTGGACCTGTTTTGCTTTGTGTGCTGGTGCATTGTCATGCAACAAAATCACCTTGTGTTGTCTTTGTTGGTATTCTGGTCGTTTTTCACGCAAAACTCGATCCAAATCGGTCATTTGTTGTTGGTAGCGTTGAGTATTGACAGTTTCCCCAGGTTTCAGCAGCTCGTAGTAGATTACGCCCTTCTGATCCCACCAAACACACAGCAATGTCTTTCGTCCGTAGCGGTTTGGTCTTGCCGTCGATGTTGATGGTTCACCCGGAGTAACCCATAACTTTTTGCGCTTAGGATTCTCGAAATATATCCACTTTTCATCGCCAGTCACAATTCGATGGAGAAATGACTTTCTTCTGAACCTGGCGAGCAGCATTTCGCATGATGTTTTGCGGTTTTCCTGCTGTCTTTCGTTGAGTTCATGTGGAACCCATTTCCCCACCTTTTGTATCTTTCCCATGGCTTTCAACCGAAAGGAGATGGCTTCTCGGGTCACCTTTAACTGATCCGCCAGTTGTTGTTGTGTTTGAGCGTCGTCTTCGTCCAACAAGGCTGCAGGTCAGCGTCTTCAAACTTCTTCGGTGGTCTTCCACGTTCTTCGTTCCTCACGTCAAAATCGCCACTTTTGAACCGTTTGAACCACTCGAGACACTGTGTTTTACCGAGACCATGCTCATCAAACGCCTCCAGAAGCATTCGATGCGATTCGGCTTTTCTTCAGATGAAAACAGAAAAGTAGTGCTGTCCGCAAATCGTAATTTCTTGGCACAAAACTTGACATGTTTATCTCTAATAAACTAATGCTACTGAATGAAACACGTGTTATTGAGAGTTGGAAATCTTTGTCAAATTCCGGTTTCATACTTACACAGATATGTGGTGTGGTAGATATGTGGGCATAATCAAACATTTAGTCCAAATATGTTTCTTGCTGTTTTTCTATGTAACTTGGCAGAGTTTATATTACTAGGTGTGCCTGATTGTGGAGCGGAGTAGTATATTTGTTATAATTCGGGCAAGTCTTTGTATAGTGGAAATAGCAATCTCGTCACATTCCAGATGTCCTTATAGTGTCAAAATGTTGGGTATCTTAATTAGTTTATTTCTGAAACCTCGAATTAAGTAAGCTGCTGGTAATTTTCATACCCTGAGTTTAGATTCCCTCTTCATAAAGCCGCTCAACCAATCGTATCTCACCATTTGCATTTTCTAATATGAATTTTGTTGCATCCTACTTCTATGGAATTGTTATGCGACCAGAAGTAAAATAATAATAATAATAATAATAATAATAATAATAATATACCTTTATTGCTATAATTAAATATATACACTTAATTCAGCAAACGTCAGACAAGAAAAAAATGAAAATGAAAAGAGACAAACATAATCAATATTATACACAATTATTTATAATTTAAATAATCTTCTATACTGTATGGTTCTATGGTACATAACAAGTTAAATATCTTATTTCGGAATGCATACACATTATTAACATTTCTGATATTGACAGGTAATTTATTAAAGAATTTGATGCCAGAGTATACTAGACCAAATACATTTTTAACAGAGAAATGTGCATTAAAATACCTTATAAAGATATTTATAAAAATATTAAACTTTTCATTTGTACTGTAGAAGTCCCTGAAGACATCACCCCAGTTCTCTTCAGACATTGCACCTGTAAATTCTTGAAGATTCTGTTCACTAAAAATTCTTGATTTTTTTGATTTACACTCACGGGTTATTTTGTCGTCTGACACTACACAAATAACTTGAGCTCTATGATCCGAATAACTCCTCGGTAAAGTTCGCGCGCCACTGATTGTCAAGTTCTAACTATCATTCAGAACAAATATGTTGTCCAAGCAAGCTGTCTTCCTAATGGGCTCCTTTATTGTAATTTCTGCACCAAGTGAGTCCAGGATATTGAGAAACTGTTTACATTTTTGATCGCTTTTCAAGAGATCTATGTTGAAATCTCTTTCAACTGTACCACCCTATACAGTGTATACGACAGAACGAACTTTAGACCATCAAAAAAAAAAACCAACTAGAGTGCATTGGGGAGTTTGTCACCATAATTATCAATTTGATGAAAAAATCCTGGACAAAAGGGTGACTGCACGATGGGTACGAAGAATATTGACAAGATCCTGAACACTTCCAAGCAAGATTCGTTATTGTGAATGAAACCTGAGTTTATCATTGTGATCCTGAATTATAAAGGCAGAGCATGGAATGGAAGCACCATCCCCTCGCATAAAAGTTCATGGCCACAGTTTTTTTGGGAAGCTGGGCAATATTATACTGGTTACTGTTTTCATTTCAAAACTGCGTGAATCCCTCGAAGAAAACGGGAGGAGAAAACTCACACGTGATGTACTGTTTCATCAGGACAACGTTCCTGCCCATAGCAGCTATGTTTCAATGGCCGTAATTCATAATGCAGGCTTCGAAATTTTCCATCATCCCTATTCTCCAGATTTAGCCCCCTAATGCATTCCTAAAACTTCACAAACACCTTCGCGGAATTCACTTTCGGGACGATGAGACACTGATGATAAAGGTGAACGAGTGGTTTGCAGCCCAAGACAAAACATTTTTTTCTGAAGGCGTTAAAGCTTTTTACCAACGTTGTACCAAGTGTGTCAATGTCTGAATTCCTGTTATAAGGAATGTTTGCTAACAATTCTATGTACTAGACTCTGGCGAAAAAGAAACAAGTTTAAATTGCGGTATAAACTTTGGAATGTATTTGACATTTTATTCATCACCCCACTATGTTGGACGTACCATCTTTTTACAAACAGACGATATTTTAAAAAGTTTATAAATTTTTCCCTTGATTATTAATTAGTTCGTCCTCATAAATCTACTTTACGTCAACGTTACGAAACAATTACGAAATTGTCAGAAATCTAGATTAAAAAAAATATATAAACGAACCAAATGAATTACTTCTGCTACGAGCGACGAATTCGAAATTGCAAAAAAAAACAAACACACAGGAGTAATGTGGAGAACTCACAGAAAACGACCATCAATCATAATTATTATCTCCCACGGTTTAGTTTTGGGGATAACTCTGTAGTAGACTGCAAAAAGTAAAGAGTTTTATTTCCGCCGGTTCATGGATTTCAGCAGTTTTTCTCGCAAACGTTTCGGGCAGGCGAGCTTCAATTCGCGAAGTAACTAAGTATTAACTTAGCCGGAATAGACCAGTAGTTGATAATTCTTCGTTAGGAAATTGCTTTCGTCGTAGATCTGCAGAAATATTTTACCCTAGGGATTATCCGTCTAGAAAATAATTACTAATATCTCTAGTAGATGTTAGACTTCATTCACTACGTCTATTAGTTTTTCGAAGATTTAATTAAAAGGTTTTTGTTTTTGTTTTAGGTGAGTGCAGTTTCCAATCTGGTGAAGGGTAAGCATCTTTCTCTATCCCCGGCATTTCAACACGGTATATTATCCTGTCGTCACTAAATAAATTTTGCAAAAACGCTCTTAAACAGGTCTTAAAACGGGTAAATCTATAAATTGGATTACGTCATGTACTTGCTATTCTAAATTTAGTGTTTCATAGCTATTGATCCAAGTGATGACTACACATTTTCTTTCAAGCCGATATATTAACCAATAATAATATTGGTATGGCCTTCACGTTCTCGTTTATTAGTTGATGAGTTGGAAATGCGGAAACCAAAAAAATCTATCTGCTAATTTAGTATCTAATCAAAGCTGGTAAGAAAATAAATAAACAAGACATTAACATTACATCATAAATTTGAAAATGACGTGTTTGAAATCCTTCGTTGCAGACATAAACATGAGATACAGCTTCTTAACAATACCACAATCATTACAATTAATTTCAACAATTTAGAATAGACCGCAGCATTCATAAAACGACGTGCCGTAACTAACCCTTTTCTTCAATTATTGCACGTCTTAGATCGTACACAAAACCCGGTCGTAAACTCGGTGCTATTTGCTCGCAATTAAAATTTATGACGTGTGTATATAACGTGGCATCAAGAGGAATGTTACGTCGAATTATCTTGCGGTCTTCACTCGTATTAAAGGGAATAATAGTAATGGGAGATGCTCGATAGTCAATGAGATGTAATGTGGCTTTAAATGGATCCTATAAAAGTTCCATATATGTAATAAAACATAAAAAAGAATTAAGGAGAGGGAGATGCTTGGGTGAGCATCAAATTTACTGCCGCATTTAAACTGCGGTCAACAGTACAGTTATTGAATTCATGATTAATCTTCTTCTGATCGACTATAATGACCAAATTTTAAAAAGATTTGAGAGCTAACGTCAAGTATTTTGTGGACGTTGACAATTAAATATGGGGGTGGTGCCAAAAGAAATATTAGAAAAAATTGTTATGGCCTCCCAAGACCAACCATGACTTAAAGTCCATAATCTGCGAGTTTCTTTATGTCATCAATGCCAGGATAAGTAATCCAACTTGAACATTTGCAATTAATAGAATTAGGTTATGTTATGTTGTTATGAGTAAAATTGAACCAGTTTTTCTTCAACGTCCCCATATGAATGTAATACCACAAGTAAACAATAATGACATATTAGTATTAAGTGAACATTAACAAACCAGGTATCAGCTGCAAGAATAACTCTTGTTTCCTGTCATTTAGTGACTTAATACTGTCGTGGTCCAAATAAACACGGTGCGGTTGCTATTTTTGTGAAGCAAGAACTTCAAGTAGCTGCTCGTGCAATGACCATGTTTTTAAAACATTCTATTTTAGTCATTTTTATTCCAAAATGCCATAGGGTGTAATTTACTGGCGTTCATCAAGCCCACTCTAAAGGTATTAATCAATACCTTTAGAGTCAATCACCTTTAGAGTCAATCAAATTAAGGATAATGTTCGAAATTTGGGATTACACATCGATAATAATTTACGATTTAAAAACCACATTAATTTGTGTATTCGTCGTGCTTACTGCAATTTGAAAATGTTGTATCCTCATAGGCATGAAGTGTGTGTGAATGTTAAGAAGCAGCTTTGCGACTCTTTGGTACTATCACACTTTAATTTCTGCGATACAGTTTATGGAAGCTGCTTGGATCAGGCCGACATTCGGAGGATTCAGGTGGCGCAGAATTCATGTTTGCGATTTATTTTTGGTATTCGTAGAAAACATAGAATTTCTTATAAGCTTGTAGAATTGGGATGGCTCAATATGATTAGACGCAGGAAACTGCATTTTCTTTGTTTTGCTTATAAAATTGTTAACAATAATGTTCCGCCGTATCTTACTAATAAAATCAAATTTAGAACTGACGTGCACAACATTAACATCCGTAGGAAGGATATTATTGATATTCGTAAACACCGCACCCAGCAATTTAAGAGAGGTTTCAGGTACCATTGTGCACGTATGCTTAACCAGTTACCCGTCTCTGTCAAGCAGCTCAGCTATGTTGCTTTTAGACGCTCTGTTTCGGATCTGCTTAAGAGTGAGCAATTCTTTGCAACCTTTAATTGAATACTTTATTTAGTTACGTTACTACTCATTGCAATTTTTTTTCTTTCTCTGATGTATTATCTTGAAGGGTCGTCATTAATAGCAGGATGCTCTCTTGAGCTACTGACGACGATCCTGTTGGCTTTTTGTTTTGCTTTTTCTTGTGATGTATGTATTTATTTTTGTTGCCAATAAATGATTTATTATTATTATTATTAATAATAATAATAATAATAATAGTGTGTCAATTTTTTGCATATGTGGTATTATGCTTTGTACCACACTTACTGCTCCCATTATTATTGATACAAATACAGTAGTATATTGAAGGTAGGCCCGGATTTCGTAGGGTCAACATGGGTAACTTTCTTATTTGAAGACATAGAGAGACGGTTTAATTAGCAAAAAGGTGTAAATTCAAAAGCTCACTAAGAATCCATTTTTAAATTTTACTTGTCATACCTACTTCATTTGTTTAATATTGAGGGAAAACTGAAATCTCCTAATTTATTTTATTTGCCGTAACTTTTGTTATACTTAAGATATTAAGATGCGGTTTGAAGCAATTCAAATTGTAATCTAAATACTTTTATTGACGCTTAATAAAACAAATTTCTTTTGCGCAAATTTTTAGTAATCTCGCCTAACCTCAAAATTTTAAATTGGAAACGTGCAATTTTTGTAGCTCTTTTGAAAGGAGAATTTTTTTTTGAATGTATCGCGTGATATGGAAATTTTGACAAAATTTGGAAAATTGAGCTTATTCTGATTATAGGCAGACATCGCAACTTTTTGTTTATCGCGTTCTCTGTGAAAACAACACGGTTGTCATCATGCATACCTGTCAGAAGTGTCAATGTTATTACTTTAATTAACGGATAATTTTGAAAAATACGAATACGCGCCTTATAGGCAATTTTTTTGGTTTTTTGGTTCTCGACGTTTTCGTATGTTACGTCATGGTAAGCCGTATATGGAATTCACCATTCACTGCTTAGCAGATCGAAACATCTAGCGGCAATGACAATCCACGAATGTGCGAGCTAGATCAGTATCTGCTGTAGTGAGTTGTGTTGTGTAGTGCCTTGCCCTGCCCACTAGAGGGCATTGAGTTGGAATTAGTCCATTTTCGGAGGTATTATACAGTTAAAGTTGTGTTGTGAAGTGCGATGGAATTAGATCTTGCATTCGTAGTTGCGCTGACGAGACTTAGAAGGTCGAAACGTCGTATTTTCATTGCATTCATTCGCAGGGTGAATTCCAACAATATACCATGAGCGTTTATTATAGGCACTTTTTTTGGTTTTTATGAGTTTATTACACTTTGTTACTTTTTCTGCCTGTTTGTCACTTATTTTAGTTCCTCCTAGACATGACCATTCTATAATATAGAGGTCTATTGGGGTCTTTATCAAACACTGTTAAGTCGGTTCTGTTTGCTTGTAGTTGCTTTGTTAACAACAGTCCGTTTGTTGTTAAGAATTCAAAGGTACGTTTCAGTATTTTATTGCAGCTTGATTAATGTCATAAGACTTCCAAAGTTCTCTCAGAGTTAAATCTCAATTTTAAACTGGTTGATTACTTTCAAGAGAAATTGCTAACTATCAATATAAATAAAACGTACTTGTTTCTAGGGAATGGAAAGTTGGAAGTTTACTTGAGATGGTTTTACTCTACATTTTTGCTGATGTACTGTTTAATAGTTTTGGAGCGGACACATTGATTTTGAGAACTTTGTCAAGAAAGTAACTAACTTACTAGAACATTCTACAGGGTGATTGGTGAGAATGGCCTATTAAAAGTATTATACAAACGGAACGGAATTTCAAACCAAAATGTTGCAATTGGATATGGTTGAATATGAACTATCATGTAAAAATATTTTTGAATAAATATCACTTCCGGTTAATCAAAAATGGGCATCAACTTCGATTTTTTAAATAGCATGCTATAAAATAAATTACAGATTCAGCTTCTCTGATAAATTTTACACATATTTCATGTATCCATACTTTATACCTAAATACCATTACTTCTGAGTTATTCGCAATTAAATAACGAAAAAGTCACAGATACCGATCTTATTTTGTAGTGATATTACGTCACGTAGAAGTAAAAGAGACGAATGAAATTTTGCATACGCACTGGTCATATTGTGTAGTTACACAACATTTGAAGTTCTTTTCTGTAACATTATACAGAGTGTCTAAAAACTAGTCTAAAAAAAGTTGCTTATAAATAAGTTCAATCTTCGGAAAGTAATTTTTTTTAATGGAAAGGTATATACATATTATCTTGGATATTCTGATTCTACAAAATATTCTCTTTTAAGTTTCAAAGACACACTATTGGGGAAGCAGCCAAATAAAATTAGTAATTCCTTATTACTGCCTAAGCTTTGGTAAAATTTATTTACTTCATAGAAGACACAGTACAAAGAAGATATACTTTTATGATGCATTACAATTAAACTACTTATGTAAATCGGAATAATAAGAAATGCCATCAAAATAAATTAAAATTCACCTTTGAGACAGAGATAGACAATGCAGTCCCATTCCTAGACACCGACCTTTTCCGGAAGATATATGAACTTTTACTCGAATCATTCGTTCAGTATGAAGATTAACATGGTAAAAAACATGAAAAATAGAGTCGTGAAACTATCTGACACCCCCTACCTGGATAAAAATATCAACAAATTACACGATATTTTCATTAACAACGGCTATCCCAAGAGCTTGCTCAAGAAAGTTCTATATAACTCCCCGGTCGCTGGGATGGACATTAATTATTCGAGTCGAGAGAGACAACTTTTCAATCTAATTCGACACCACCGCTCGTTGTTTCCGATAGGGACAATAGCACTTATTTACCTAACATTTTAGGTATAGGAACACCTAATACAGGTTAAAATATAAAAGTTTGTAAAATCAGAATATCCCAGAAAATATAACACTAAACACTTTAACCCACTGAACACCAAACAAGTTTTAACTAAAACACCGACGCCTTTCAACAGCAATCCTGTCATTATCAAAGCGATAATATCATACATACATTCCTTCAGATTCCCATCATTGTGTTCAACACAAAATGGCAAGCCTGAATTTTTTGGTCCACAGACTTCTCACTTTTCCCTTGAACAAGGCGAGGTATGAGAAAGAGCTTAAAATTATAAAAGATGCGGCCAAGTGTAATGGTTTCCGGCCTCAGCATATCTATAAGTTAATTAGGAAGTTTAATTATAAGAAAACTGTGAAAGAATCTACGACTTTTCGAGAGGATGTTAAAGCTTTACCCGTTGTGACCATCCCTTACGCTCCCTTTATCACTAAAGGGTTGAGTAAAATCTTCAAAGAGCTAGATCTCAGAATAGTTTACAGTCCTGGGACTAGTTTACGAAGTCTCATCGGTAACCCTAAAGGTAAAATACAACCTCTAGAAAAGTCAGGTATTTACGAAATCAATTGTAACGATTGTAATCAAAAATATATTGGGCAAACCAGGAGAGCAGTCTCAACTAGATTCAAAGAGCATGTGGCTAATCTTAGATTTAATAGAATTGAGAAATCGAGCGTTGCCCAACACATTTTTGAAACTGATCACAACATCGATCGAATGTTAAATTAATTAGACAAATAAACAATTGTAAGTTTCTAAATGTTTTCGAAAGTTTGGAAATATTTAAAAATAAGTCATGTGTAATGAACTGTGACAATGGACCTATACCGCATTCGTCATTGTTTTCGTTAATCGGAAATTAATGATGCGTATCGGATTGACCGTGCATAACATTTAGATTACCTGTTTTTGTAGATTTTATTTTAATTTAGTTTTATTATCGCCTTGATAATGACAGCATTGCTGTTGAAACGCGTCGGTGTTTTAGTTAAAACTTTTTTGGTGTTCAGTGGGTTAAAGTGTTTAGTGTTCTACTTCTGCACCAAGAGATCCAGTGAAGAACTTCCCAGCAAATATGTACTTTCTGAACATTGAACTTATTTGTAAGCAACTTAGTTTTGAAACGCTCTGTATAATGTTACAGAAAAGAACTTCGAATGTTGTATAACTATACAATATGAGCTGTGCGTATGCAAAATTTCATTCGTCTCTTTTACTCATTCGTGACGTAATATCGCTATAAAGTAAGATCGGTATCGGTTACGTTTTTTCTATAATTGCGAATAACTCAGAAGGAATGGTATTTAGGTATAGCATATGATGCATGAAATATGTGTACAATTTATCATAGAAGCTGAATTTGTAATTTATTTTATAGCATGCTATTAAAAAAATCGAAGTTGATGCCCATTTTCGGTTAACCGGAAGTGATATTTATTCAAAAATATTTTCACGTGATAGTTCATATTCAACCATATCCAACTACACAATTTTGTTTTAAAATCCCGCTCCGTTTGTATAATAATTTGAATAGGCCATTCTCACCAATCACCCTGTATGTCCGTAATTATATTTTAATTTAAATATTACAGTCCTTTTATCCTTTGAAACGCGACTACCTACAGGAAAGGACCGAAAATCTAGTAATAGATCTCGCACAACTGTTATAGACTATTCATAAAAATGAATATGTGCCCATAGTTAATTCATATTAAAGGATATAACTCATGACGAGTTGTAAAGGCGAAACGAGAAAAAGAACACCTTTTAACCAACTGCCGCCTGCCAGATAATTCGCGTGTTCGTCAAACGCACGACCGAGCGTCTAATTTAATTCTAACCGAGCTTCCATCGGATGGAAAATGCGATTATCCCATGGCTATATACACATGCCAACCGCCGTATCATCATAGCAGCGATCATCAAGGGAAATATCAGATTTTCCCCGAGTTAGGCCGGCAAGAGATTAATAAAACATAGTCACATCATCCTCATATGCTGGCCGTCCTTCCTGAAATCTTCAAGGATATCGTGAGAGAGGATTTTATAGATTATTAATTTTATGTAGGAGAGTAAAGGAGACGACTATGATTTAATGTAGTATACACAGACTTGTACTGTATGGGAATCTAATGATTATTTTCCCTATTATGTGTGTGTTGTTTAAAAAACTACATTCGTATACTATAGTATAGGTTAGCGCTAAAATAAACTACAATGTCGTGTTATGTGTACATTTACTGCTTTCTGGTAGTGCGTTTATCTTATTAATTGGACAACAACGGCACGTGGTTTCAGTTCGTAGTGTGTATGTAAAACAGGAACTGGGTCGATGTTATTTATACAATAAAATCTCGAATTGACTTCATTAATCTGTATAATTGACTAGATTAAACTCTGCAGTTAATATTTCTGGGAACTACTACAGAAAATAACAGAAGGAGATCGATATAGAAACGTGAACACCCTGGGAATTTTAAATGTTGTGGGGACTAAGATTTCATTGAAACAACCAAGAATAATTGCGTGTTTAAAATCCAGGTCTATCATCGATTGCTTCATTACGCCCTACAATTTAAAGCAATTCTATTGTTTACTTATGAGCCTAACTGTTTTAACAGTAAAACATTCATTATGTTTTTCTATCGTCTAAATCTGATCCAAGATTATGCGTCTGAGCTTCAGTTCTGCCATCGCTTGAGTGCTTCAGTGGCTCCGTTATGGAAAGCATTTAGCATGATAGTACGAATCAGACCCAAAAATTTTGTCTTGGATACTCCCAATCCAATGTTCTTTTTTTGCCATGCTACTAACATTTGATCTCATTCGCTTTGGAACGTTGACTAGTTTGGAGAAGGTGACAAATCGATTTCCTAATGATGATATTAAGGAATGCATTGGATTGTTTGTTTTCGTCAATATAAGCTTGCCTTTGAACACAATAAATAGCGGTGCCTTTTCTCCAAACGGACTTGCTGGTGCTATTTCTCGGATCAGGCTCACTCCTTTTCAACCTGGTCTTTATCATTCTCCAACAGTAAAGAAGACGAAATTGAAGGTATTTGAGATCCAATCCAGAATCTAGATTTTTTCAAGCTCGATTGAAGTCAAGAGCTGAAAGTAGACAATTTATGTTGAAGGACATGAGATAAATTTCAAACTGGATAATGATGGTGAAGTTAGTGGCCTGTCCGTTGACTGTGAGAATAAAGATGGCACAAGTAACTCTTTTCACTTCTTCTCATAATCAACTTAGAATGAAGTAATGCCTGAAGAAGAGGTTATCTCGATACCAATATCTTCATAAGAGAGCTTTTTCTTATATCAACAACTCAAGAAATTGCTGCTGAATTGTCAGAAAAATATTTCGCAATCTGAAATATGAAAATTGGCTATTTTCAGACTAATTCAAACCTTTACTTTGTTCTTGATACACCTTTTGATCGCTACCAGCTGTTGACTTTATAGCTTGTATATCTGTAGAACGACATAGAGATTGTTAAGGATATCAAATGGCAGACTTTTTCCCTTAAATTCTCCATCTTTATCTGAAACCCATTGATTAATTTTAACCTTCCTTTTGACTGTTTCTTTCATATTTATGGGCAGTTAATCTCCGCTGGGCCTAGTTCATAAGGCGGTTAAGTCAGTGATTGTAACATATTCATGTTGCCTTAGTGACGTATTTTGATCTAGAGCACATATAGCACGTCATTCTGTGAACTTTGTTGGTGTTTTGTTTCGTTAAAATTGATTCAAATATAATGCACTGGAACCTCGTTTATGTCCGCGCTCACTTATCTCCACCCTCACCTATATACACACTATGGCAGTCACTTATATCCGCTCGGCATCCACCCCCCGATAGTGCACGTTTTCACATGTCATGCCACATGCCAATCAGCGCGTAGCACGGCCTTTCCTCTCCGCTAACGGGATAAGAGTGGGGATCCCTCTTGAGAGGAAATAAGTGAATGTTTACGTTTTGCGACCGCGGCTATAAACGAGGTTCCAGTGTACATTGAATATAGAACCGGTTATTATATACTACTCGTTGTGTATTACACCAAGCATTCTACACCTCACCACATCACCATCTGATGGCAATGTCAGAAAATCGAAGATAATTATGAACAGTTAGAAACTACTGTTAGATGTTTTAGTAGTAAGGCTATAGGCGTACGGGACCAGTCACTCGACGTGGACACGCTGTATAAGCTGTAGTTTTGCCAGCTAAAACCTGTGTAAAACCTACAAATTGTCATAATTATGACAGGTTTTAGCTGTCAAAACTACAGCTTATACACCGTGTCCACGTCGAGTGACTGGTCCCGTACGCCTATAGCCTTACTACTTGTTTTAGGCATAAGGATTGTAGCAACAAACTTTCCAGTTGATGGTTTTCCAATGAAGTCAGGGAAAGTGCAACTTCCTAAAGTAAGAAGCAATCCAACGGAAACATCTGCTATTATAGTGCTGTGTCGAATCTGATTAAATTAAAACATGGCAGGACAAAAACAGAACATAAAAAGTGCCTCTAATAGTAGGTGCTTATGATATATTGTTGGAAGCGCTCTGTAAACGAGTCCAATGAAAAAAGATCAAGTATCAACATCGTTCATATTCTAGTAATGGACTAAAAACCAGTTCAAGGTTTCTAATCGTTGTCATAAAGATGGGTGCTGCTCAATTAAACAATGAAGGCTGTGAGAACAACCACTATTAAACAATATTTTTACGTCTCGAGATCTAAGCTATAACATGGTTTATTACATCATTGTTTATTCGTAATGCCCAAACCATATCTGTGTGAAGTAATCCTGTTAGCCAACTGGACTTTCTGAACGTTTTTAAATTAAAACTATTAAGAATGTATTATTGAAGTAAGGTGGTCATAATCATGCGTAATATTTTTTCCTCTACGGTGATAGTCTCTCAACATATTCAACGAAGACCTGAACCTTACCTTGGGTGGTGTGAACAATCGGCTCTAAAACGGGCCACCCTCCGCTGCTGCCTTCCTTCGTCTGGCGAGACGCTACTGGACGGGGGGGGGGGAGGTGGCACAGCTGAGGACACAAGCTTTGCCATTTGGTCTCCTTAAACACCTGTAACTCCTCACTGAACCTGAATGCCAGATGGTAGGCAGCGACTACGTCAATTCGATTTTGAGCCAGTCATATCTTGTTTGTAAAAACTCTGTAATCTCTACTGGTACTGACTACATATCTAGCTTTGGAACATTGTAAGCAGAGAAAGTGAAGCGTTCAGGCCTTCAAAAAATCAACTTCATGGATAACCACAGCAACTTCATGTGTGAATCGATGGATCTTAACTGTCAATTGCTCCACAATCCACCGCCCCATAAAATCCATAGTAAAAAATAAAGAAGTATAACAAAAACGTAGACATAGAAGCCCAAGAATTAAAAAAAAATCAGTTTTCAAAATCTGGGTCAAACGAAGGAAAAACAGATTTCAACATCTCATATACATAAGGTATCTAACAGTCGCTTCAAAGTTTAAAAAATAAAATCTAGAAGAACTCTTCTTTTAACAGATTTCCTCCCCTCCCCCGCCCTCCTCTCCCGCCGCTTTGTATTTGAAATGAATCTCCAAAGTTTCCTGAAAAGTTTTTTGAAAATTTATAGGATTCTATAAATATTTAGCTGTTCCGGTACATTTGAATAACCCTGTATGAATATAATTTTTAGTCATTTTCCTTTTTAAAATTCCTATTTAAACAGTTTTTCTAGGAAGCACTAGCGAAGCCTAAGATACGACCAATCTTAGCACAAATTAGAGATTGCAAAGTAGCAAAAAGTACATCCTTATACCAGAAATAGCATCCCAGCATTGACTACTTGTGAAAGAACTAAAAAGAAAATCAAAAATAAATTAATTTCCGTTCGCAGACACCCATCGATCGCGAACTTAGCCTCGGTTTTTGAGTTCACGTCACAGGAGAGACGCTCAATCTCGACGTGACACCCGATTAAACTCCCTTTTTTTTGTATTTCAAGGAAAACTCGATATTGTATAGCGGGAATCTTTTGATTATACGAAATAATATTCAGTATTCGTATAAATAATATTTCGGGAAAGGACGCCTCATATATAATGCGAATTGGATGCTCTTTTTGATGTCGTGACTGTGAGGCGAAGCACAAAGTTGTCACACGACAAAAATAATTATGAACGAAACTAAATGAAAAATTATGTGTCAGTCGCGTGCTTTACAGCGGTTCGGATAATTTATTTTTCCCGACTTGATGGGTCTTGATGCGTAATTTTAGGTTTCCTTTCTATTTTGGAATTTTTCTTAATCAAAATTCCGAAGGTTATATATGGCAGAACTGCAATTATACAAAATTAATTGTTTTGGACAGTGAATGCTTTACTAGAGTTATGCTAAACGAAAACGTTAACGATGATATTTCCTGTAATATCGAATCAACATAATAAATAATAAATTCTAGCAGAACAAAATAAATGCTAGCTTGTGTTTGACAGTTAATTGATTAATTTCTTGATTATCTGACAAAAGTGCTAACACTGTCATATCATCGGATGATCTCTGTTCTTAAGATACACCACGCGTATTAATGCAATTAAAGGTGTACGATTTTCAAACCCACCGTAGACATGTAGAGAGAGAGAGAGAGCCTTTCCACTATAGTTCTACTCACATCAGACTACTGCGTTTACTCCACAATCGCCAAGCACATCTCTTTGTCTGCCCCTTGCCAACAGTGCTTAGTTTACTCGGTTGTGGTTAATGTTAATTTCGTATTTGATACACCAACGAAAACGCCCGCAATTATACGCTGTGAATGTGTCCCTGATTGCAAGCGATGTGCAGCACAAATTTAACATCACTACATTGTTCTAATTACACAAGACGTATAATGTGGATAATTTTAGCCGTATCTCCCACCTAAAATACAGGACAAAACCCGATTATATGAAGATGGTATGTCTGCCTTCTGACGAATAGGATTTAGATACAATTCTACTGTAGAACTGCTGCCATTCTTTCGTAAAATTCAATACAAAATTTCTATTAAATCCCTTCGACATACAAAGCTTTTCCGCCTATTCATTGATATTAGTTCGATTTTTCAAGCACTCTTGAAACATACAATACAGAATTGCAGAGATTACAGGAAAAGCTGCTTGAATATTGGATGTACCTGCCAGTAACTCCAGTAACTTTAACGTTTTAAGAGTTGTTAACGCCAGCCATGGCAGTAGTTTATCGAAAATATTCAATATTCACAAGAAAATTGAAATTTCCGTAAATGAAAGATGGAAGAATTATTAAGAATAGTAATTATCTTATTTATTGTTTCCTTTTCACCAGTATAATGTTATTTTATCGTTAGGAAATACACTGTTGGAAAGAAGTGACGAGCACACCCTGTGTTAAATGCTATAGCGACTAGTAACCGGTTTATACCAGCTTTCGCCTGCATCAGTAGCTCGTAGCTAAATTCAAGAAGTTATTGTTTTCGAGTGGACTAAAACTATTGATGTACTCTTTCAATTGCCATATTATTTTTCCAGCTATGGTTGAATGGTTGAATGTTCGCAAAGTATTTAGATAAATTACAAAACCCTGTTTGTATACAGAATGGGGTCTTATGGACGTGTTACCTTTATGGGGTTTGGCGAAGCAGTCATAACACTTTGTTTTCATAGTCAATTCTGTTCATGATGTGAATGCTATTCGGTAACTTTTTGTTTTGTGTGGTAACTTCATTGCCGCAACTCCAAGTGGTGCTCAAATTCATCATAATGTTACATAAATAGTAGTTTGTAATTTAGTAAGAAAAAGCTTGACTTTTTTTATGGAGATTGTAGAATTTAATTTGTAAATTTTTTCAACTACTCCACCATGTAGTTTTCTGATATCTTCGAAAATAAAACATGACCTCATATTCTCAATCATAGGAATTTATACAAAAACAAATTTCAACAATGATAAAGTTTCAAATGTCCCTAGAAATGTGTTTAATTAATACAATAATTGAATTTAAGCCTCTTCTACTATTTAGACACAATCGTTAAAATGTGTTAAATTATGTTACAACCTCTAAAATTAAAAAAAAACATCATATCGTGCACAAACACACTCTATTAAGCAAATTAATGTAAATAGGTATGATACGGTTTAACACAATAAAATATTTTATGGGATGATTCAATCTGATTTTAATCCGACGACTATGGGACTTATCTTCTCATACTTTTAGGGTCATAGTCTTAGGGTCTATTCTCTTGCAATTCAATCACTAGTCTCCCCTCCTGTCACCTCCTTCCTCATATGAAGTTCCCCCGTTATGTATTGAAGACTGGAAAGAAATAAGCCACCCCTTCCACAAATTACATCTCTAGATCCTATTGGACTTCCGCATAAGAGTCGTTCTATAGAGAGTCCGAGTCTCATCGCCTGACTCATCTAAAAGCAAAACTGTAAAACATTACTGACGATAGCTCTGGTCCATCCCTTTTTATTTCTATTAAATTCCGAAAGTTGATAAGGTGCTTCATCTGAGGACAAAAATCTTCGGAGCTTTCAGCTCAAGTCCGAAGAAGTGATGTATGATCTCAGAGAGGATGTTCAAGACGCTAAATTCTATCAAGAACGTTTTTAGACTGACATAACCAATAATTATGAGAGAAATGGTTTGTTACCGACTATGGTTCACCCATTTTGTATCTCTTTAGTTTTGTGTTCATCGAAAAGGTCAGTGCCCATTTTCTATTGTGGAAAGCAGCCTTCAGCCTTTTTGTTGGAAATAGTGCTTGTTTCTTCTCAAGTTCAGCAAAGAATTCGTCACGTTAGTAGCAAAACTGACGAAGTTGTTGAAGAACTTGTTTTAGTGTGATTAAAAAATTACGGGTTAAAGTCTTCACAGGATAAAAATTGGGCAAAACTGTATCCTCACACTCTGCTTATACTATTTTGTTATCTCAGATGTTTCAGCTTGAACATGTATTTTTTCTGTTTTGATCACGTCTTTTTCTATTCATTGTTTCTATCTTGTTCTATTTCTATTTCGTTGAGACTCTTCTTCACCAATCAGATCATCTGCATTTGTTACTTCTAAATCTTATTTTAAAGCTTCTGGTTTAAAATTCGGAACGTCCATTTCTTGTGTGTTAAATTGTGCAACTTGTTGGACTCTTAAATACATGATCATGTTGTTGGTCATTTTATCAAAGAATGAGGTCTCATTTTTTACAAAATATATTTAGAATGGTTTCTGCGAGGCAAATGTTTTCGTCGATGTTATATAACAATTAATCTACTAATAAATCCAAATCTGGAATTCAAGCAGCCACAATCCATTGAAACTGATTAATAAAAAAATGTTTATGTGATACTTGCAAAACCGTCTGCTAGATTTTGGGTATATTTAAGAAGAATAAATGGAATATAACAAAAACGAAGCGGAAATCTCATTCTGCACATCTAATTAATTATTTTATTTTAATTAAAGATATCCAGGGGGATGAAAATTGTAAAGATATTGCGACCGAAAATTCCCTTTACCCCGATCTAATACCGTATTAATTTGGACCATCAGCAGAAAATATCAAGAGAGAATAAAACGACGAAGATAGATATAGATGATCTTACTCCGAATATTACTGTTCTAAAGTATATCCAATTTCTTTTCCTTTTCCAGTTTTCGAAATTATAAATTAGCGAAAATCTTAATTGGCATCTCGGTCATTTTCCCTTTAGGATATCCGAGAAGAAGCAGTTCGCGTGGAATCAAGGTGTAAGAATTAGGGAGCATTATTAAAATCGTGACGGCATCCACGAGTTCAATACTGCAATTTATCCGCAGGATTTCATTAAATCTTTTATACGACTGCATTACTGAGCAATTTAGTTTTAATATAACCGGTGTGTGTGTTATATGTTTCTCGATTTTTATGAGTGTAGTAGTCATTATGAGTATTATCACACAAGAAGGAGGTCTGATTCGTCTAATAAAACATTTTAATTATATAACACAGTGATTAAAAAAAGGTAGCATACTGTGCGTTTATTACTGTGAGTTTATTACCATAAAAATATACGTATAAACTAAACAACTGAGAGCTGAAAGAAAGATGCCCTGACTTGTCTCTTTCCTTTTGGAAACCTTTTTTGAAAACGTTTTCTACACAAGCTTTGTTCTCCTAACATGGCTGGCACTTTATGATTGGCCTTTTCTTTACCAATATGGGCTCTTACCCCATGCTTAAACTTAGGTTCTCTTCAGTGACAGTATAAGGTAGTCGTAGTAAGATCTGCTCGTTACCCATCCACATTATTCTCTTCCTAAAAGCTAACTTCAGGGTTTTCTCCCACCATTGCTTCCAAACCCTAAATAAAAACCTCTTTAAAAGGTTTGGGAATTAATCTTTGGGAATGCTCGAACAATTCCCGAAAATCTAAGAATTTTCCTCGAGTTGCTTCTCATAAATCGCTAAAAGACAAATTCTTGTCGCTGTAGTAATTACCATTCCGATCTACGTAGAGGGCATTTCAAACTGCCCGCTGGTAAACAGATCAGTAGAAATTCTGCCCTTAGAGCACCACATGCTGTTAAGTTTGACTCCGAGATGGTACTTGATTGCCATAAGAACCTCGAAAAGCTAGCGGAACATCACAGCATTATGCTCACTGTAGCCATGATCTTTTCCGCAGATTCTATTATACGAAATCTAAGAGGGGGTGGTGAACCTTTGTGCCTCTGCTTTTTTGCCTCAGCATCATAATGATGAATCCAGGTTTCATCCACAATAACGAATGGGAGGAAGTGAGTGTTCAGAATCTCTCTTAATGATGACCAGAATCGTTTCTAAAGTAACCTGTTGGATGGACTTTTGGTCTGGCGTCAATATTTTCGGTACCCATCGTACAACCACTTTTTGGAGACCTAATTTGTTATGCAAAATGGTTTCTACGCTACCTATTTAAAAGCCACAAGTCTGAGCTATGATTTTTACTATGTAGTTTGGAAACACAACCTAACAAGTGCGAACCATCTCGGCCTAAAAAGCTCAAAAAGGAGAAATCATTAAAAATCCTCCCAGCAGATAAAGGTAATGCAACGGTTATAATGGATGTGGAAATGTATAACAACAAAATACAAGAAATCTTAAAAGCGGGAAAATATAAAGAGTTGCACAGAGTCCCCACTCCGTCTGTAGAGTCCAGAATCTACATTACACAAACACAAAGGGGACTTCCTCGATCAATCTCAGAGATACAGCAAGCCACCACATCTATACGAGTTATAAAAAATTCATATACCGGACATCCCCTTACCACCAATAATCAGTTCCAGGAATTCCCCATGTCATCCTCTAGCCAAGTTCCTACTCGATATTTTTACACCCTTATCTAGTAGAAAAACATCAACAATCACCAACACAGAAGATTTCATAGAAAAGATTAAAAACCAAAAACTTGAACACCGAGACAAATTGGTCAGCTTTGATATTACCAGTCTGTTCACAAATGTTCCTGCACAACGTTAACTATACTAAAAGACAGACTCCCCAGTGACCCCACCCTGGCTGAGAAAACAACGTTAAGTGTTGCCGCCATCATGGAACTTTTGACCATCTGTGTAAACACCACCTACTTCCAGGTGGACAACAAGTTCTATCAACAAGAATGGCGATGGGTTTTCCTCTATCTCCTCTACTCAGCAATATATACATGCAAGAATTTGAGCAAAAGGCAATAAATATATATCACCTACGACCTGGCCACCTTTGTCAGATTGCCTCATAGTGAAGAAGAGCTACAAGGGTTCTTCGAACATATCAACAACATAGAAGCATCTATCAAATTCACAATGGCAACTGAAAAGGAAAACAAGATACCATCCCTAGATGTTGTAGTAATCAAAAACACAAACGGTACTATAACAACTAAGGTATACAAGCGGATCAATACCTGCATCATGATTCTAACCACCCTTATAACATCAAAATAAAACCTGACAAAATCAAAGAACAAAAGACTGTATAAATGAAAAACCTTGTGAATGTGGGAAAAAAATACATTGGAAAAACTGGCAGACCCCTACAAGTCAGGATCAAAGAACATCAAAAAATGGTCCGACTTGGAGAAACGGACAAACCACGCCTTGCTCAACATGTCTGGGAAGAAGGACACAGGATTGTTTGGAACAACGGAACGATTCTGACAAAGGAGAAGAATCAAACAAAAAGAAAACTAACAGAAACAGCATATATGCTGTGCCACTACACCTGACGCCTTCAGCACACCAAGCCTTGAGATCAAAGGTTAATGGTTACCAATACTCAAAGACAGCTTAAAGAAACGCAGGCAACAATAAACACAAACTCCAGAAACTATGTCGAACGAGGCGAAATCTCAGGAAGATTACGCATCTACGCTGACCGGACTAAACACCGCAAAGCCGGTCAAATTTACAAGATTCCCCTGCAGATGCAAATAGCTCTTTTCAGAGCTACTCTGAAGACGGCGATAGACACTTCACCGAAACGTCTGTAAACGATGGAAATAGCCCAAAAAAATTCTTCAATTCATCCATCGTCAACAACCTTTCGTCGTGAATTCCAGTTATTATTATTATATATAAATGTTAGTGCACGCCTTTATTCTTGTAACTATGTGTTTTCAAGATTCATTTCAATCGTATTCATCCGTTGAGGTTTGCATAGTTGATCCTTGTAACAAATCTTTGGAACCTTCCCAGCATTACTAACATTATCACAGAGTAGTATGTGTCTTGGCGTAGAGCGGGTAATTTTTCATTTTAACGTTGGTAACTTCCGAGTTGTGGGATAACATAGCTTAATGTAGTATGTGCAGAATCGTGTGTAGAGAGCTACCTACTATATAATGGAGCGGAATGGCTAACAACAGGTAAATAAAAGAAATAAATTTCTGCCGACATCGTATGAGTTCCGTTTATGGACTTTTTTTACCGTTGTTGTTCCGAGATGTTAACTGGAAATTGGTTATATTTTCTCTGCGTGTATCCAGTTGATGATGCTCATAATCTTGTTTATTCATGTTATCATCTCTCTTGATTTGGGAATAATGGAATTTTTTTTTTCGCTCTCCAATATTAGTATACGCCCACGGATTCTTTCTTTTAAATATGTAATCTTTAACTTTTCCAAATTTATTGTACTGATCTCAGATTCACCTCGCACATTCAGCTAAATAGGTACAGCGATGTTTTCCGCGGAGTAATTTTAAATAAACAAGATCGTATATAGAGTGTGTATCTGTTATTGTATTTAGAATTTAAAACAAACAAAACTTTAAATTAGGGAAAAGACTCGTAATGCAATAGCGCTAGTTAGAATCCGTATACACCCATCCAAAGTAAATATTATGTTGGGCGAATTGCTTTCATGCTCCCGGCCAAAGTTCCCCAACATTTTTTTACCGCAAATTTTATGGCTTCAACCTATATTTGTATCCTTGATAGATGTGCAACAAACAGATTGGGTTGTAATCGCCAACGTCAATAATTGAAGTTCGGTAATGCGGGCATTGATCATAAATTTGATTTTAATTACATTAATTTCATCGATTAACGCTGGGTAACAGCATTCTCGAGATTTACGCCTGTCCTAATTGATGTGTACGATGACTGACGTCGAAACGCTAATTTGCTAAATATACACGGATTTATCATAATTTGAAGATCTTCAGATTTATATTCATAAAGATTTCATAGTTGTTTCTAAGCTGAACTTTACGAGACACTGAAATTCCGCCATTTTATTTTTTTTTAACCAATAGAAATTTTTATATTTCATAAATTGAGGTCGACTTTAAGAGACCCGCCTTCGAATTAATTTATTGGTTGTAGTAAAAAAAAATTGGCGAAACCCGGGCATCGTTCCAAACATAACACACACATCAGAAGTACTTTTTAATAATGTCTTTTTTTGCAGTTTCTTGTAATATATAGGAAGTAAAGAATTGCTGTTTTTATGTACAACTCCAAATTTACAATTACAATATTATGAGAGTTTCTTAAAAGCATACACAACAATTTAAACATTTCATCGTTGGCACAAACCATGATACTAAATCTAGTTTTAACGGAGTTTTCTCGTCAGCTTTGTAAACTTAATACGACTCCGACTTTAATTATAAACGTTTCCCAAACAACATATTCATTGGAAGATCATTTTACGCTAAAGATTACGAACTGAACTTCTTCAGCCATCCGAAGCTTTTAAAAGAGATCTTGGTATTACCCCTTTGAGGACGGATTTATTTATTTTTAAAATAAATTCACAATAATCAAAAATAATCTTTATTAGAACACATACAATGATTATAAGGACGAAAAAAAATAATAGCACTCTTGGTTTTGCCTGTAGGGCGTGGTTCCCTGAGCTAACCACTAGGAACATAATACTATCACTCCCATTATTGCCCTATTATTAAGTCCCTTTAGATATCAAATTTTAATACATTTAAGATTATTTCGAATGAAACAAAAGAAAGCAATTTCTTTTGTCGTTAAGGCACCATCCAATATTACAGGAAGTGCATTTCGAAAGGGTCCTGTGGGGTTCATTTCTTGTACTACATTGGGCGCAACGTACTGATGTTGAACGAACTGGCAAATGTGCGTTCTTGGAATAACGAATTTCCTGGTGGTACATGTCAAATTTGTCTACATAGCCCATATGGTTATTGTAGTCTTTGACCAACAGCGGACAGGCTATTTCTCCTCGAGATCCGTCTTTATTTTTGCGTCCAACTGTTCCAGCTTCAGATGGATTATGAAAGTTACTCAGGAAAAGTACCGCTTTTCTATCCTTCCACTTCAAACATACGATACCATCTTCCAATATACGCCAATCAGAATCTCCTCGGAGAAAAGTTTTGTCATCTTTCAAGTTGGTAGGTAAATGTCTTCTAGGTTTCTTTGCTGTTCCACAGGCGAAAATTCTATTTGCCAACAGTTCTCTTTGTAACTCCACAGAATTGAAATAATTATCAAAGTACACTTGATGGAATTTTCCGGTAATGCTGCTTGTCAGATCAATTACAACACGTTTTCCTAAATTCTTTTCGGCTTTGTCATCTAGTTTCCCGGTATAAACTTGAAAAGCGCAGACATATCCAGTAGAATCGGCTCTTATCCACACTTTATAGCCGCGTTTTATGGGTTTCATGGGTAAATATTGACGAATGCTACTGCGGCCCTTGAAACGAATCATAGATTCATCTACAGCTTGTTTTTCGTTAGGTCGAAAAGAAGACAGAAACGTCTCAGTCAATGTGTCGAGGAGTATCCTGACTTTGTACAGTTTATCATATGTTCGGTCTGTTCTTTTTGGTTGTCTTTCGTTGTCGTTCAGATGTAAATTACTGAGTAACCACGAAAAACGGTCTCGTGACATCACGGAGCTCATGAAATGATCCCTCAATTCAATTCGTGATGACCAGTAGTTCTTATAGCTAGGAGATTTTTTAATACCCATTATTAGATTTATTCCTAGAAATATCTTAATTTCAGCTACCGTTGTTGGTACAAAACTGTTGTGATTTCCACCATTTTTTTGCAGTGCATACAGATTAGTTTCAAATACTATTTTTTCAAGCAATGCAATCGGAAATAAATGCAAAAATATGTCAACTGGACTTTCGACACTGGCTGGTAATTCCGGTCCTACTTCTTCGGAAAATTTTGATAATTTAGTACAGTTTCTTGTATCAGTTGTCCACACAACAGCTGAGTTTCTGGATTGTAAAGTGGAAAGTGGCATCTCATCGTCACTATCCCACTGCAAGTCATTATTTTGTTCGGTTGCGTTTTTGGTAACTTCACGAATGTTGTCGTCCTCCTCATGATCAAATGTCACGTCCATTTGTTCCATAGATTCAATGTTTTCATCTAAAAAGATATCACTTTCGTGTACGCTCGATGCTTCTGATTCAAGGTCCGAAGGAATTTCGTCCAATATCTCAAAAATTTGATTTCCATCCATATTTTCTAGATCAAGATAAGACCATTTCGATCTTCCTAAAAACCATTATAAGTTGTGAATACTCGTAGGTTCCTTGTGGTTACTACACTACACCACACAATGAATCATCGAATAAATTGAAAAAACAATCAATATTCAAGTAAAACTATAGAAAGCAAATCTCTAAAATAACTATTTTATATAAATAAATGCATTAGTACCTGCCATTGTTGCCTCTGCACCTAACCTACCACCACGTGTAACTGTTAAAAATGCGCCAAAGCAGTCAACAGCAGCGGTATCAAGACATGCTTTGTAGTTTAAGCAACACACCTAGCACGGTGGTTACCTCATAATACCAGTAGGAACTTAGGAAAAAATAATTTAATTTGTGGTTACTCTAGCTAACCGGTAGGCCTCAAAGGGTTACTTATTGATGAAACTAACACACAATTCTAAAATGTTTATAGGAAAATAGTTAGAAAATCTGAGGCGCTACAGAATTTTGAAGAACTTTTTGGTATACAGTGTGTCCGTAAAGTATGGAATAAATTCATTTTTCACGAAACAATCAATTTTAACGAAATTTCCCGAAACAGGTCGATTTTTGATTTTAATTTGCTTTAATTTACCGTTGTAATTAAATATATAGAGTGAACCATATGTGAGAAATGACGTCATCGACAATTTTTTTTTAATTGGAACACCCTGTATATTGTTCGAGTTTTAGAATATACGAAACATCTTGAATCCAAAAAGGTATCATACATGTCATTTAGCTTTATAATAGCGCTGAAGATACCTAGACGAATTTTTTTTTAACAGGTGGATTGGTAGACGTGAATATATTGAATGGCCAGCGAGTTTGGCAGATCTTAATCCTTTGGATTTTTTTATGTGGGGCATTCTGAAGAATGTTATTTATAAAACGAAACCATACAACCAACATATTGAAGAATTACAACAGCGAATTCGAACAGAAATAAACAATATTTCTCAGGAAACCATAAACAAGGTTCAACAAGAATTTATTCATCGTTGAGGTCGCTGTCAAATACAGCAAAGGCTACATGTCGAACATTTAACATAAAGTCATGTATCTGTGATCAGTAGATATCAATAAAATTGATAAATAAGATTAGTTGCCTACTTTTTTGCAATTGATAACAAATAGTTGTTAGCATCTTGCAAATTCTTTCGGCTAGACCCCAACTATCTACCTTTTTTGAATCAGCTCATTAATAATAATCTAAAAGTGTCATCAAATACAGGATGTTGTATTTAAAAAACATGCCGTTGACGTCATTACATTAATGTGGATCACCTTGTATAATGAATGAACATTAAAATTAAAAATCGACGTGTTTCAGCTTTTTTTTAATGGCTTTTGCTTCAGGAAATATCCAATTTATTCCATACTTGACGGACACACTGTACGTGAAAAAAAGGCTAGTAAGAACATCAGAGCTTTAGAAAAAAACCATAGAAACATCTAATTTAGTTAACCACCCAGAATAGTAGAAAAATTTATTACCCAATTGTATATAACGGGAATAAAGCCTTACCTACTCAGAATACATACAAAAAGGACAGATGCCTATTGCAAAGATTAGGATCACTCCTTTAACCTGCAACTAGAAAACGTCGTCGCTAACTTATCTGCATAATAGGACCGCATGGTTGTCTTGTGACAAGGCTGCTAATCAAATTGTAGTTTTCAGACATGACGCAAATTTTTACCTCCAGGTGCCAGTGTCAGACACTTTTAGATGAGATATGACTATAGATATTTGGAGCAAATGTACCTACATATATCCAATGCAGGAATCAGATACAGAAAAACCTTTCAACAAATTAGCGGGGGAAGAATCAGAAATAACACATAAAGCATCCATTAGAGGTACGGATGAAAGAAATAATGCGAAGCAATGGGCAGAAACACAGGTTGAATGGCAAGTCCGTGTGCAGAGGAAAAATATGAACTAAGCAGCAGTTCTCCTCAACAACTGTTTTTCTGTAATAACTTGGAAGTTAGTGACTGTTTCGAATTGTAAAATTTATTTGAAAATTGACAGTTCCGAAAAAAATCGTGTTAATATTCAGTTTTGCGTTAAACTAGATGATAACCTAGTGGAAACGACACACAAGCTGAATGCTGCGTATGGCAGTGAATGCCCACATGGCAACACTATTTCCAAATCCGGTTAATCCGAGATTGTTAAAAGCCATCACCGACTGTCTGGTGAAGAATCCTAAAACATCACCCTACTTTCTGCTGAATTCGGGGAGTCAAAAGGATGCCTTCACACACATTATCAAAACGCGTCTTCAGTTCAGAAAGATCTTGGAAAAACGGGTACCCAAGTTACTGTCTAATGAGCAAAAAAAAAGTTGCTGATGTTGAATCGATTTTAAACGAGTATGGTGGTGAATGGGATCTATTACGAACCACCAGAAATTTATCTTCCGAATGGCAACTGTGTTCTAGAATAAAGATGGGATCGTGCATATTGACTATCTCAAATCGGATAAATCTATCAACAAAACGTGCTACAAGAATCCACTTGATGTGATCAACGCCAAGATTCCAGCTAAGAATCGTCGTAAAGTCAAATTTCTATAAGACAATTGTCGAAGATTGTTCAGCTGGGTCAGACAAACAATACAGCTTAAGAAACCGTTGCAACTAACGCCTACCACGGATGAAAAAAAAATACCAAACTTGAACAACTGTAATTTATTTTTTTATCTTCCCGAAAGGCAGATATTGTAGTTATGTAAGGGTTCTAGTTTGCTCTCTATGTTTAATTTTAGCAAATAATGGTTATATTATTATTATTAAGATAAAAACGAATAAATCTACGCTGATCGTAAAACAAGAAAGTTCAAAGTGTGATAAAATTAAATTTTAAACTATAATATATTGTGTCATTACTGCAATCCGGCTTTGAAGAACGATGTAAATATAGTGGGCGCATATCCGCGAAAGCGTGGCCACACGATCGCGTACTAAACTCACGGTTCATAAAATATGTAAAAATATACCCCAAAACAAATAAATATCTGAAGGTATTTTTAACCTAATATTATATTAAAATTTGATCTTTAAACTGGTTTAGGATATAGTGTTGAACTCGAAAGGAGTTCTAACGATGACAATTGAAATCAAAAGGTGTGTGGAACCCCTTTGGGGGTAATTAATTATGTGTTGTATTACTACATAATTCGTTAAACCCACCACTCATAAAAACAATGGCTCCTCGCAAAACAAGCACAGTAATAAATACATATAAAGTCTTGGTATGGCAAGTAAGTTGTACCGTTTAAATACTTTCCTACTCAAAATTGACTTTTCCAATACCATTTCTCGATGACCACCTCTCGATTCCTGAAGGAGCGGTGAACTCTGGCTTCCTTAATCTGCCTAAAAAGCTTCTTGAGCTATATTGTGTTTTTTCCACTGATACTGATTTATGGCGCCCTCACCTGGTTCAGCACTACGAAATCACTAGTTAAGAGGCTCAATGTTTTGCAGAACAGGAACAGGTTCGTAATAAACATATAAATATCCGATGGCGCTGGCTAGGTGCACCTTACAGAGCGTTACTCCGTTGAAGAACCCATTGGCCCAGCACGTGGGAGAGCACACAATTAATACCGCCAAAAATGGATACCCAACAGCCCGACACAAGATAACCACCTGAATCTGACCACCAACCTGTGGCAAGACCGAAAGCCACCTCTCAGAGATTAGAAGGTTCAGGGATTTCACGTTTAGTCTTGGAGCATAAGCAGACATCAGCAGCTACCCAGAATATGATGCCATAGGATAATAAAAAGGCTAAGTACTTGTAAAAGACGTCAGACTTCGAAAGAGTGAATTCTATGCATGTTTAGTTCCGGCTTGTTTTGTATAAATCAGTCCACTGATCGTATTCATAAAAGTTATTATTGTGTTACCTAACGGTATATTAGGTTTTCTACCACCACTACTGGTCTATCATAGGCAACCAGAGTGACGAAATGTTGCTGCTAACTATCTGGTAGATTGTTCGTTTATAGTAGAAATAAAAATCGATTTTCACCAAAAAAACAACCAGCCCTTTACATCGTGGTGTTAAAAATAGTGAAGACTTAAGACCTGATTAAGTGATACTCAAATATTTGTGAAGTCAGTAGTGGTAAGAGGAGAGAAAAAACCTGTTGGATTCAACAAAACCTAAAGAAACTCCCACTAACAAAGCTAATAAAGTCAAGTAAGAGCAGTGTTTCCAGACAATAGATTTTGTAGCAGAAAAACTCCTTTTACATAATTTAGTATTATCGATATCAGAAAACGAAGATAGACAAAAAAAAATTACTTTTATCTATAACATTAACTCGGAATTTAAAGTGATGTATGAGGGAATAAATAAAATTTTATATCTCATATGTAAATTATATTGGATGGTAGTCGCAATTTCCTGTTTATGAATCCTACCCAAGTTAAAATATTTTTATCTTTGCTTTTCTAGGAATGCGTTGTTTTGACGGATATGCCTAATTTAGTAGAAAATTTTACCGATATTCGAGTCAAAAAAAACGACCCTATTTATATTTAAAAACAGAATATTGTAGGTAATATTTCACGGAATTATATTCTGATAATAACCTATTTTTCGATAGGAACTCTAATGGTCAGAAATACAATTTCAAAACACGCATGCAGTTTGTGGTTGATTAGCGCATCGGCGTTGTATCAAACCCATTACCGCTAGTTCAAACGATATCGTATTAAAGCCTTTGTTTCCTACATATCGGTAATGTTTGACGTATGCATATCTGTGTAATGTATGTACGTAATACATATGCATAGTAGATATATGTACAGTGATCTTCAAAGGTATCCGGACACGACTAGATCGGCACATACCTTGCGCTCAATACTTTATTCCGAAGAGCAGCAGGGCCAGCTTACTACCTGCTGAGTGTAACTGTAGTTTGTCGCTTTTACAATAACATTGCATTATACATATAAACACATACATTATACATATCTTAAATTAAAATATTTAGAATTAAGGAATTCAATCTTCTGCAGCCTTAACTGAGGGAAATAGTTGTTCTATATCACAAACTAAAACTTAGATTTACTAGATAAAAGTGAGTCTCTAGCATTTGCAGCTAATTTTTTTTATGACTTGTTCCGCATTCATTTTGCGATTGAGACCCTGACATTTTTAAGTCATTTGACTTTTGTACAAATAACAAAATACTGTCAACACACCCAGCTGCTAATGATTACCTTACGATCTGTCAGATAGTAATATAATTTTGATTATTTATTGTATAAAATAGAGCAGTCGAACATGAAATTATCTATATAAATAATGACTAGTATATATAATGGCCAGTATGAATTTTGAGCAGTATGAATAATGACTTATATGAATAATGACCCGTACGAATAATGACCAGTATGAATTTTGACCAGTATGAATAATGACCAGTATGGATAATGACCAATATGAATAATGGCCGGTATAAATAATGACCAATATAAATAATAATAAAAATGACAACTGTCACTACATTTTGACACTTGATGATGTCACTCCTTTATTAAAAGCATAAAAATAGTATGATTTGGAATCGATATTGATAATGGAAGCGAATTAAGAAAATGAGTTTATCCAATCATGAACACCATTTATGGGTCTTTATGATACAACGCTGTTTCATCTTTTTGGTGGGCATTTTGAATATTTATTGTAAAATGTCTGATATAGCGACGTTTTGGCTTAAATCATCAGAAATTATTTACCGGCATAAGTTTAACATTTTGTACTTGCTTTATCTCAATTTATAATTTAATAGCTTTTTACTATAATTTTTTCATGGCTACTTTGACATATTACAGTTATTTTGAAAAAGCTCACCTTTCATTACGAAAATATTAAATATCTCAGAAATTATCGATTTTAGATATAGGGAGTGGTTCATAAAAATGGAAGTACACACAGTGTTCTTTCCTTTCATAATATAAAATAGAGGGTGATCGATTTAAATAAAATGAGAAAATAATGCATTTGTGTTTTGAATCGCTCTGTACACAGTTTTTGCAATATTGACAAAATATCACGTTGTTATAAAACTGTAACAATATAAAAAAGTTATTCCAGTGAGAAAATAATTTTAAACTGTTTCCTATGGAATACACAGGACGGTAAACACGCAATGATTTTCAGAAAAAGTTGACCATAACTTCTGAAATACTCGAAATAACTCAATAAAACCTTATATCAAAGGAATGAGGAAGATATGGTTAATCTAAATTTGAAATAATATGTAGTATGTCCCATTTAAGAAAATGTATGTTTGGTTCGCCCTGGCAATATGAAACACCCTGTATATATGAAAATAATTTTAAAATATGCCGTTTATGATTTTTGTAGATAAAGTTTCTTGATATCTTAAATATTAATTAATTATTGAGCTTTGACGCACTAATGCCTCACCCTGTATGTTTAAGAAGGAACTGTCTCACTTTGATTCGCCCATAGTAGTTTTTGAGTAATTTTGTGCTAATATGAGGGTTATTATGTTATCACTAAGAAAACAGCGAAAGCTTCAGAACGCTTTTATAATTTCAAATCTACATTCATCTAATATTTACGCTAATTACATTACAAATAAATAAAATATTTAGTAGTAGCAGATAGTAAGCTGGCCCTGCTACTCTTTGAAATAAAATATTGAGCGCTCTATCGTGTCGTGTCCGGATACCTTTGCAGGTCACTGTACATATAAACAACCGCAATGAAAATCAATATAGGGCTATTACTGCGTAGACAATGACTGTGAAGTAACATCTAAATATGATGCTGGTCATTAATTCGCGATAGGATCGTTGATCCGAAAAGATTATACAACGTGCAAATTAGATTTTACAAGGTCTGTTGCACCCGCAGGCTACGGTTTTAAAAGTAGATAACATGAATGTATTAATTTAGTAATAAATGAGATACAAATTAGCCTATTGCTTGAATATAATTGGTTAGGATTGAGGATTGGTGTTACATGGAAGTGTTTTTTCTTTTATAACAGTTTTTTTAAGGTGTTGTTAATAAACAACAGGTTTGAAATTCTTTCACGAGTAAATCAAGTTTCGTTAGCGGATTCTTATAATGAAGATGCTAACTAAGACACTCTGTATAACTAAGATAGAACTAATTTTGCTTGTATTTAGTACAAGAACAGTCGTCGAAAAGCAATGAATCATTTACTTCCAATGTAGTAGCTTTAGTCTTATCGCTATTGCGAACACTGTTTCGATTTCGGAATAGCTTTGAGCTTTTCCGCAAGAGTTATAATACCATTCCATTTAATACTAGTAGTTGTAGTCGTATTCGCTGCAACTGTTCAGAGTTCTTTCGTTGGTGATTTATGTCTCGTAGGTTGCTTCATCTAACCTCTACTATGTCGATAATACCTCTTCCAGTAGAATAAAATAAGAAAGGGAGAAGCGTTATAGCGTGAAGAACAATAATCATGTTAGATCGTGTTTATTTTTGTTTTAACATCACCGAAACACACTAACACATAATACTATTCACCATTTATTTATTCAACCTACCTAACTACATATCCGGTATTATGTTATGTATTGGATTATTACAGGAGCTGCAAAATCTGTATCTCAGTTTTTTTCGAAACATACCGTATTTGTAATAAAAAATAAAACAGAAGAATATCGCATTTTGTTTCCGAGATAAGGACTATATCTCTGTTTTCCCTTACGGACTGATATTGAATGGAATTTTCTTTTGAATGAATACTGAAATACGAGTAAACAAATTTTGCTACTGTGATCGATATGGAGTAGTAGGTGGGCCAATAATTTGATTTATGTTTATCAAATGTTTGTCACATTATAGTTGTTTTTTATTTATTGTTTTTTATCTTTTTTTATTTGCCTACTTGACATTGCTATAAATTTTCTGAACAGTAATAGCCAAACGTAAAACAAAGATATGGTATTAAATTTTCTGAATTATGGCAATTTTGCAAATCCCAAAAATAATATATTGTTGAAAAGAATAAGAGAATTCATGCTGTGTTACAATACGCTAACAATAACCTCACTGCAAAGAATTATTTAGATAATTTCCAATAAATTGGTTGCGAACAATGGTGACAAGTTCTGGTCTGGAAGATGACGTGATATAAAGCGTCAGAAACGCTATGTGTGCATTAGATTTGAAATACATTAATTAGGCCAAATGTGACAAACGTGTTGTGGTTAATATGGTGGTCACATATGTTAGAACAGTTTGATTGAATTAGGCAGTGTATGTCTACACTTCGTTTATAAGCCTGCATTGTAAATTATCACAAAATGCCTAATAGTAATAGTTTCTTCACCGTCAGACTAAACCCTTTCTGTAGAGTAGTGAACATTCAAGCATCTATTGAAGTGTCAGGAACCAATAAAAAATTGTACGTTATCATGAACCATAACCAGACTATATTATGATACATTTTTGGAAAGCGAATTCTCAAATAACCAACATATGGGGGTTTGTTATTTCAAAAATCAAAAACAACTGTTAAAATGCAGTAGCTCTAAAATTGTAATAGAATCGAAGAATAGGAGCATTACCCATTCAACTAATTTTGTTTTTATAAAAACAGAGATAGCAATCTGGGACACAGTGTATTAAGTTATGTTGCATGCGTTTTATTTTATAATACCTTCAAGTGGTAGCTGCTTTCCTGTAACTTTTGGTATTGTTTTAGGGGAATATATCACTGGATCAGAAAAAATTAGCAACTTGTAAATTAAATCCAAATTAGTTATCTTACTGCATGGCAACAATTTTTACACTTGTACAGAGACGATCTGTAAAAATTTGTAATCTTCGAAACTTGAAGAGTTTGCGTTGCTTCAAAAGGTTTTACTTTTGAACTCTGCCGCTTTTTGTTCGTAGACTGGATGTAGTACAGGATTTTATGGATCTACCAAGACATCAAAAACTAGCTCTAACGAGTTTCTTTCTTTGTGTATGAATGATGATAGAGACTACGACAACAATTTTTCCATTTTGATAAAGCACCCTCTTTTTTAGTGGATGTGTATTGGGTCTTTTTCATTAAATTTTACATACTTATGACTTATTGCAGAGCATACGGATTGAAGTGAGACACTCATTGCTTAATTAGTGACATATCTGTAGTTCAATATTGTTTTTGTTCGTGTACAAGGAACCTAATAAAAAAAAAAAAACCAATAAGTTATATAATAGTACAAGCACGGTGGGGCATTAATGCGAGGAAGTCTAATTACTCCTGTATTATACGACAAATGAGAAAATGTTATTAAGATAAAGTTGAAGCGCATGGGCGACTACAACCTAAAAATAGTTTTAACTATACAGGGTGTCAAATAAAGCCAGGGTAAACTAAACTTTATTTTAAATGGAACACCCTGTATATTTTTACTGTTTACGGTTCTTCTAGGTCTTACCTTTATTATAATATAGGGTTTGTTAATTGAATTGATTGAATTATCAGAAATTATTTATTTATGGGCGTATTCAATATTTATATACCTACAGGGCGAATCATAATTCGGAATGTTTATTTTTTCACCTAATTCAAATGGAACACACTGTATTTTATTATTGGAGTAAACTCCACTCTTCACGAACTTTAATATTTATTAAACATTCCCTAGAGCTAAATGATTTAGTTTTTTAATTATTTGCGTTTCTACAAGTGGAAAACGTGATTTTAAGTAAAAACGGGTTTGATTTTGGTTCGTTGAATAGCAATATTAGACGAAAACTGCAGCTTAGCTGGGAAATTGCAACTCTATACCTAAATCGCTGAAATTATCATTATCTGACGCAAAGTTGAGTGAAAGAAACAGTATTACCTAACTATGATTGACCTGTATAAAATTTATTTTAGAATTAAAAATTGCTTAAATCGGCAAATGACATAAAATAGTAAACATAAAGTGTGAATTAGATAACATTTAATTATGAAACTTGAAAAAAACAAAAAATAAATAATACTTTATTTTGATAAATCACTTTATTTAATATTGTTCGCTGCAGTTTCAACCTTCTTGAGTCAAGCAAAGACTTTAGTTTTGAGAATGATCCAAGAAGGTTGAAACTGCAGTAAATAATATTAAATAAAATGGTTTAACAAAGTAAAGTAGTATTCATTTTATATTACAAAATGTGCCACAAACTAACGGCTAAAACCATCGATTAATTACAAAATTATTTATTTTTGTGGATTTATTTTTATGGTATTCTGTTTAAACGGTACTGGTTCATTTAGATTTTCCATAATTCATAGTTTCAGTCCGACAAAACCGTTGCAAAAAAGTTGTCTCTGTTCTTGGTTGTCGTCTACTAGAGAATTGCTGATGATAAAGTCTTCTTGCGAGTAAAATATTCTTATTACTTCCTCCCACCACAAAAACCATATCAATCTATACTTCTAAACAGCAATAAAATTATTCTGTTATATCAAAACTTCAAGCTCGTTAATATGATCAACATCAATATTTTCATTCAATTCTGTCTCAGATAATACTTGAGAATCTTAACTTTTTTTTTATGTGTGGTGGGTGCTTAGTTGCAGTGACTCCGTAAGCTGTATTACTTGTCTGGCTATCACTGCAACTCTTGCGGTGTAGTTTAGTGTGTGTAAGTTGTGTTTAAATGGCTTTGTGACAGCATCATTTCGCCTTTTATGATGCCGCGCTGTTAATCACTTTGCTCCCAACAGCGAATGGCAAGTCGATCCGGGATTAAACTCGCTGAAAAAATGTCACCGTCCCTCCAGAGAATTGAACCCCGGCACCTATCGTACTCTCACAACAATAGTCAGCCGCCTAACCACTGCGGCCATCGCTAGTAATTGTTTTGCTACTATTTCCATTGTAAAAAAAAACTGCAACCGTACTACTATAGGTACTATATTATTTCTTATTCTTATTACGCTGAACCAATTAAAATCAAACCCGTTTTTGTTTCAAATCATGTTTTTGTTATAGAAATGCAAATAACTCAAAAACTAAAACATTTAGCTATAGGGATTGTTTAATAAATAATAAAGTTCATCAAGAGACTCCAATAATAAAATACTGTTCCATTTAAAATAAAGTAAGTTCAGTTTACCCTGTCTTTACTTGATACCCTGCATAGTTAAAAATATTTTTAGATTATAGCCCCCCATGCGCTTCAACTTTTATCTTAATAACATTTTCTCATTTCTCTTATAATACAGGAGTAATTGGACTTCCTCGCCCTAATGCCCCACTCTGTACAAGTAGGAGACGGGACAACGGAGACGTTTCACAAAATAAGACAACAGGTACAAAGGGAGAGCGCGAAAGCCTACAATAAACGCGCACAAGCCCGGTGAATTGGTCGCGATTAGACGCACGCAATTCCAAAACTTAAAAGTTGCTGCTATATTTTGTGAAATCTTATAAAGTTACTCAAAGATATACACCAGATTGTTATGAAGTAGAGAAGGTTAATATAATAATTGCCCATCTTTATTAGATTTCTTAAATTTCTACTACTAATAGTATTGGTGGCAGTTCCCGTTTTACCCCCCTCCCCTCTTTTCTGCCACCATGTACAACAAACTCTATCTCGTGGTGCAAACGTTATTATTGAATCCTTAGTTTGGAATAAATCGACCAATGATTTATAATTACCTACCAATTTTCTCCACTTTGTCGTGTACGGCCTTCAAAACCTAGCACCAGAGAGTTCATACCTAGCACCATAAATTTTAAATCCAACATGATATCGTCTTTAGATTTCTGCAATGTTTTGACAGAATCTTTCTTACTTTCTTAATTTAAAATTTTACGTTGATCTTAGTGAAAACATATGAAAATATTATTTTGGATATGTGACGTGATATCCTATATTAGAATACAGTTTTTATGTTTAAAACAATACAAAATCCTAAAATATAAACTTGTGAAGTCAGTTATAAAAATCATCTCGGCTAGTGTTATGAATACATTGCATGTGTTCCTGAATAAGGTGGTAGTATTATAAATCTAGATGAAATTGGAAAAGGTATTTTCAAAGGTTCAAGACAAAAAATAGGGAATTGAAATCACTACCAGTTATAAAAATGTTGCCTCTCTGTCCGTTAAAGAACAGAAGTTTCTTACATAACCGCCGCCCGGCTGGAATTCAACGTCTTGGCGTTTGTTCTTTAATCTACGTTCTTAAAATAGACAAGCATTTAGGACGGAAGAAGATACCTCACGATAAACAAACTAAACTAATTTCACACTCATGCGTTTTGTAGTTTTTGTTAGTGTGCTTTTTTATGAAGTAACTCTTAAACGTTAAAATAGCAAAATGAAAACATTTAGCGAAGATAACTTCAATCAAAAAGTGAATAAAGAAAAACGCGGATTCAAACACGCGTTTTATTACATTTACAAATGTGTACATCATCGATGTAAATTTAAAAACATTAATTCGTTATTTAAATGAATTATAATGTTAGTGAACGCCGTAAAAATTCTCACAAACATACATATACATAGATAACTATTTTACGATGTCGTTAACGTTGATCGTCTCGATATTTCATACTTGTCTCGTAATACATACGAATTTATCTCGCAACGTATCTCTCGGGGAAAATTATGCACATCAATAAATACGTAGTGATACGAATCAAACTAAATGGTACCATTTCCTAAATATTTTATTATGACAATTATTTCTTTTTAATTCCCCATTTTCTAAATCGAAAAATCTTGCACACCAAATTACACGGAAGATAGAGAGACAAACAGCATACCGAGAATTAATTAGAGCCCTAAATTCGGGTTGGTATTCGTTTTTGGGTGCGCTGGTGTGCGAGCGCTCTTTAAAGAGAGATCGTGAAATCAAATTACGACGCTGGCAGTTGAGTGGAATACAAGACCAGCATGCTGGAAGTGTTTCATTGCAAATTAACGTTTTAACTCTATGAGAAATTGTTATTATATTATGATAAATTGTCCGCAGTATGTTTGATGTTACACATACACATCTGCGACTTCTAATTGTAGAAGTGCCTACTAAGTTTCCAGATGCTTGCTTAAACCAGTGTGGTTCATTTAGCTTTTGAACTAGTGCAATATTATACAGAGCATTCTAATGAAAACGACCGCATACCCGGTGTTTTCCAATCATATTTCCTCCCCCAATAATAATAATAATATTTATTTGCCCAATAGATAACCCCAATTACACAAACCAATTACAAGGCATAATTATATGTATAAGTGCACACAGGATAGTTCCGAATCAAATGTCACTCCCAGGTCCTTTACTGAGTCAGTTCTTTTTATCGATGCATTCTTCCGAGAGAATGACACCACAACACATTTATCAGTGTTTAAAGTTAATTGGTTGTTCTGAGACCATTCTACAAGAGTGTCAACATCATACTGTAAGCTAATGGCATCACCAGGCTTACTAATCTCATAAAATAGGTTAATGGCATCTGCTTAAGCTAGTGATTGGCATTTTAACAATGAGAAAAGATCATTCATATATAATGCAAACAACAAAGGTCCTAAATTAGAACCTTGGGGAACACCAGAACTCACAGCGTAATTGTATGATCGAAATCCATTATAAAATACATAATTGTATCGATTGCATAAATAAGATTCCATCAATTTATACAAACTCGGAGATGTACCAAAGCTATCAAGTTTTCGCAATAGCAACGGATGGTGAGTACTATCAAAGGCATGTGAGTAATCCAAATACACAACATCCACTTGACCCCTAGTGTCCAGCACCTCACTCGTATATTGTGTAAAGCAGGCTAAATTTGTTGCTAAAAATGTTGCTCTTGTGCGATGTAAGAATGGGTATTGGAGTAAATGGTGTCAAAGAGAACTCGGCTCAAAAATTTTTGCAAAATTTTTTCTTGAATACAGGAACCAATACTCTATAGAGATCATTCAAGGATTAGCAACAATAAGAGGAATAATAAGATCGTATTTAAGTTTCAAAGTTTAAGTTGTAAAATGAATACTCTAAGAAAAAATCATCAAGAAGTTTCCTGAAATCAATGCCCTATAAAAGGGACCCAACTCACATTTTTTTGACATGAGATTGACCTGCTGAAAAATCCAAACAGTTTTTGATAGTCATATCCTGGTTTTTGGTAAAAGAGTTTCTATTCCTCTAAAGAAAGATAAAAAAAATCTTAAATGTATACACAAAGGAGTGGAAATACTCTGAAGTTTCTGAAAAGCTGTCTACCTTACGCTGGCGGTTCAACTTCGATCATAGTTCTTTTGTGATTATTTTAACAACAAGCTTGTGGTATTTACTTTATTATAGTTTAGTTGTACTGTCTTAACTATTTAACTATTACTTTGTGGAATTAGGATTGCCGTAATTTTGCGGTGTTGATTAGCTGATGAAGGCCATATGTCATCAACAAGTTTGAACCCGAAAATTCAAAAAGTTATGAAATTTTGGAAACATGTTGAGCACATTTCGGTGCGTACTTCGCAATCTCGTTTTTCTTAGTGGAAAAATATTCTGAGTGGATGAAATAAATTTTTGGAAATTGAAACTTTTCCATTGACTATCATTCGCTAACGGTAAGAGGTAGAGAACGAACTTTAAGAAAAAAATTGTTTGTTTGAATCAGTTTTGAAGTTTTGTTGATTTCAAACGTTAAATCTACTTTTCTTCCTTCTCTCTATGCACACTTTTTAAAATTGTTGAGACTTACTTGAAAAATATTCATCGAGGTACTGTAGTGTTACGTGGGTTCAGTACCAAAATAAAGCTATAATTAATAATAACAACTCTACCTTTAATGTATTTTACTTATAATTGAATCATTAAACTCTTTTAATAAATCAAAGAAAATAACTACGGTAAATAAACTGTGTATTCTTCTACTTCTTTTACAAAATTGTTTTATTAACTAAACTGATTCCCTACGATAGCTAGTTATAAATACCTATTTCTATTGTAGATCACTAACCTAAGATGCGCACACAAAATCTTCCTACTGGATTCCTCGATGAAATGTCCCTATTTATACGGATCTATTCCTGGATTGTGGTTATTCACGAGAATTTGTTTAATCTCGCTTTTCCAAAGGATATTAGTATTGTAAATATAACATGTTCTTCCAAAAAAGGATATAGATATTATTATATATAATTCTTATGTCACCTTCAAAGCATTAAATGCATGTTTACATAACTAAAATTTCCATTCATATGTTGTAGACGATACCAAAATGCTGTTTTAATGACCTTTAAAACCTATATTTATCTTTTTATAACTCAATTTTGATGGTTTTTCTGTCCCAATTATTTTCCAACTAACTTTTTATTTCTTAATCTCCATGGAATTTTTATTTTACTTGCTAGATTAATATGTGCTAAATACATTTCTATTTAGAAACCAATCATGTCTTTTCTTGTGTTTACATAGTAACTCTGATATATATTGAGGTACCATCGCACGCGAAATTAACTGCACTGGAAATGAAATTGCGAATCCATGGATACAGCTTATTTAAAGTTCACTTTCCCAATTTGGACAGTATAGATGTTGGAATGTTGTTTTACATTGTAATTTACATTAAAAAGTGCTAAATAGAAGAATACCTTATATAAAAGTGTTTTCTCATCTACCCTCGGTTAATCGTTGGCTGGAGATAGTATTTTATTTAATTTAACCGTTTGCATATAATATAATAATATCTGGAAATTTTGCCTTTATATATGAATCGAAAAATTGATAAACAAAATTAAATACAATTACAGCGCCATCTATTGAGTGTACGCAGAACCCACATTTACAGATCTTACTTAGCTAAATATCATTACAGTACCTTTTTATTTCGCCTTCGGATTTGTGACATTTATCACAGAAATAATTTTTTAACGAGAGAAACAAGTAATAATCGGATGGGACAAGATCGAGAGAGTACGGAGGATGTGGTAGAATGTCCCAGTCAAACTTTAAGTGTTGTCGTGTTGAAAAACGACATCTTATCGGTTCACCAATTCTAGCCGTTTTTCGGCTACAGTGGCTTTCAATTTATCGACTTTATTGCAATATTGTACAGAATTTATCGTTTCACCTTGTGGAAGGAGCTCGCAGTACACTACACCTTTAAAGTCCCACCAAATGTACAAAAGAACTTTCTTCGGATGAAGTCCTGGCTTCGCAACAGTCGAAGAGCGATTTTCCTTAGACCAAGTGCGTTTTCGATGCACATTTTGATCGTCTCTAGTAACAAGCCTCTTTTAAAAAAGGATTTTTTTCATGTCGCCCAAGAAACAAATTGCGGTTCATAAGGTCGTTCTTGATCAATTGGTGTGGAACCCAAACTTCAGACCGATTTACGTATCCCATCTTGATTAAATGATTATGTGCTGAATTTTCTTGAGAATGTTAGTGGCACTCACTATCTCGTAAATACTCTTGATGAGGTCCGTATCCATAGTCGCTGGGCGGCCACTGCAGTCTTCATCTTTCAAATCAAAATTGCCAGCTCTAAATTTCTTGAACCAATTGCAGACGGTTCTAATAGTCGTAGTACCACTCCCATAAACGGTGCAAATCTCGTCTGCAGTGTCCGTTGCACTACTACCTTGTTGAAAGCAATCGAGTATAACATGCCGGAAATGCTTCTTTTTGCTATCCATATTGAGCGGCGTAGAAAAAGATTTCAGAAGAGACTTTGTCACCAACGAAACGTACTTTGAAACAGTTGTGAGGCGACTGATATCGATGCCATAAACGGACAATAGATAGACCTCCATTTTTACAAACTAGCGTGACACCCTAATACAACCGTAAGTATATACAGGATGTCCACGAATAACCCATAAAGAATGAAAGGGGTGATTGTACATAACACGCTTGACGTCACGAAAGTGATTTTTTATCAGTGGTATACTAGTGGTTTTATGTTTATTGGCCAGTGACCTTCGCACACAGGGTTGGAGAAGTGAGACATCCTATATATACTGAGCCACAAAATAAATTTTCAGAGTAAGCTATGAATTAATTCAGTTATGTCTTAGATTGATTCACCAATTTAACCTAGATATCCTATTCAATTTGACATTTAGGTTAAATCGTTAAGCAAATGTAGGACCAACTGACATTCATAAAGCTAACCTAACATTCAAGTCTACGAAAAAATTGAATTTTACGGGGAAGCTGGTAAAGGTTTGGTTATTGAAATGTGTAACTAACAATGATTTGTTGTAAAATACTGTTTCTTTAGAGCGCTTCTTGTTTTAAAATGAAAAATACCGTAAAATAAGATTTGAAATCTAACCTTAAAAGTCTAATATTTGCAACTTGTCAATTTGACATATGATTATATACAAGGTGTCTGTAAAAGGTCCTTACCACATATTCGTTAGACCAAAATAAGCCGATTTAAGTAAACTTATCTTAGTCCAAAGTCGCTTAGTTTGGGCGCTATGCGACCTTGAAGTTAAAATTTTGAAATCGTTTTTTTTTATAAATTCAAAACGGCTTACGCGATTTTAATAAGATTTTATTTTATTTTTTTTTTTTTTATGGCATGGTCAGTTAGTATTATTGGACGAATGTTTTGAAAAAAATTCAGGAAAATATCTAATGCACCGAAAAAGTGCTTATGATCGTGCGTATTTCTATCATAAACAAATGAATTTTGCATGTAATCCAGTAAATCTACTCTTCTCTTCAAATGAAGACTACAGGTAAGACTTAGTAAAAGTTGACGGTCTCGGAGATTCTGGGTAGCTTATTTACTACAAAAACGGCACTCTTTATAACGAATTGATTGGTCTAATGGTTTTTACGAAATTTGTATTTGAATAATTTACATTAGGCTATTTTACACAAAAATTATTTCAAAAATTATACAGTGTGGAACAGCCAAATGGAATAAATTCGATAACAAATAAATGAGGGTGTATTGGGAAAAACGCTTGGACACGCCGATTTGTATTTTTGAATGCGCATTTTTTTCAAAAAAAAAATTATACAGGGTGTGTCATGTGACAGTGGCCAATACCAACTTTCTTATTTTAAATGGAAATCCCTGCATATTATTTATTTTTTGGGTTCTTCGGAAAATTCTAGACATAATTCATGTACAATGTCTCATACTTATCTTCAACTGTTTCGGATATATTAAGTGTTTTCAGATTTATTACAAAAATTAACATTAAAAAAAGAAAATTATTTTATTTCACAAATTCGCTACATTACACTAAAAATCTATTTCCCATTTAGCTCTTGATATTGATAAAGTAAGCAAAAACCATTGCTGCGTTCCTTTTTACTGATATGAAATTAAAAAAATACAAAGACCGTTTTGTTTATTTTCGTAAAAACTCATAGCCTTAGCAACTTGTTGTCTGCCTGCATGACGTAGTGATCAGTGTCAGTGCTATTGTCGTTTGAATTTCGTTAACTGTACGTAATAATATCAGAAAAATGGTTCATTTAACAGAAATGCACAAAATAACCATTCTACAAATGATTGGTTATGGAGATAACACACGGACACAAATGGAAGTTTCTCGCAGATTTCTCGAAAAATTTCCAAATTTGCCGCCTGTATCCCAAGGAACAATTAGCAAAATAGAAAAACAGTTTTTTGTACTCGCTTATCAAAACCTGTCATTTCTCGATTCGATTTGCGTGCGTAAAAAGTCACTTTAAGCACGAGTGCGTAAAAGTAAAGTTGGTGCTTACTGGAACTTGATTAATTTAGTGACATTTTAAAATCATAAATCCCTAACCTTAATAATATGGTCATAAACGATAACGTATTTAACAATATGTATTATTATTATAGTTCTCGTACAAAAAATATTGTACAAACTTCGTGCGTGAAACATTTCGCGAATTCGTGTCCATAAACTGGTCACTCATTCGCGAAATATGATTTCACGCACTTGGTTCGTAAATAACTATTGCGAGCTTGGTCATGTAAGACATATTAAAAAAGTAGCTGCCGATGCAGTAAGTGATGATACGAAATTGGATATTATGCTTGAGTTTCAAGAACACCCACATAATTCTGGTCGAAAAGCAGCCCCACTGTTCAACATTAGCCACACATGAATTTTTTGAGTATTAAAGGAAAGTAAAATGCATCCCTATAAAATGATGCCAACTCAGGAGCTCATGGAAGACGATTTAGATAGGAGAACGTATTTTTGTGAACAGATGATGGCAATGTTATATAACAATGTGATCCAATTAGAAGATATTTTATTTTCTGATGAGAGCACATTTACACTTCACGGCCATGTTAATCGTCAAAATTGCCGCTATCGGTCTAATGAGAATCCTCACTGGATGAGAGAGGAACATACGCAATATCCTGAAAAAGTTAATGTTTGGGCAGGAATTGTTGGAAATCACATCGTAGGTCCCTTTTTCATTGATGGTAACTTGAATGGAGATAAATATTTAGAACTGTTCGAAAATAATGTCGTGCCAACTTTCGCAAACTTATATCCTAATCCAGCAAACCCACAAGTTCCTGCCAATACAGTATGGTTTCAGCAAGATGGAGCACCGCCCCATTTCCAAATCAATGTCCGACAGTACCTGAACCAAATTCTTCCAAATCGGTGGATAGGGAGGCGCGGTTCGATAGAATGGCCAGCACGATCTCCTGATCTGACGCCATTAGACTACTTTTTGTGGGGATATGTCAAAAGTCTTGTATACAAAACTAAACCCCTCAACTTAGATGACTTAAAAAGACGAATCACGCTTGCGATTAGATCAGTCACGCCTAAGATGTTGAGTAATGTTAGAAGACATGTCTATACCAGATTAGCATGTTGCCAAGACGTTCGCGGCGAGCATTTTGAACATTTACTACATTGACATTAATGTTTTTTGTTTTTTTTTTTTACATTATTAAGAAATAATCAGTATTACTTATTAGGTTTTTAGTGTAATGTAGCGAATTTGTGAAATAAAATAATTTTCTTTTTTTAATGTTAATTTTCGTAATAAATCTGAAAACACTTAATATTTCCGAAACAGTTGAAGATAGGTATGGGACATTGTACATACATTATGTCTAGAATTTTCCGGAGAACCCAAAAAATAAATAATATGCAGGGGTTTCCATTTAAAATAAGAAAGTTGGTATTGGCCACTGTCACATGACACACCCTGTATAATTTTTTTTTTTTTAATGCGCATTTAAAAATACAAATCGACGTGTCCAAGCGTTTTTCCCAATACACCCTCATTTATTTGTTATCGAATTTATTCCATTTGGCTGTTCCACACTTTATAACTGAAACATTAACACAAATAATAAATATGCTACAAAAACTGTTGAAAGTGTTCTCCATTTACACGCATGCAAAGATTTATACGACGAAGGAAATTAAACTGTATTCTTTGCAAAATTTCTCTATCACTTTTAAGGTCATTTATTGCATATTGAATACGTTGCCATAGTTGTGCTACATTAGCTACAGGTGCCTTGTAAACCACGAACTTAAGATGTCCCCATAAAAAAAATCAGCTGGAGTTAAGTCTGGACGTGGTGGCCATTTTTCAAGACCGTCATTACCTCTACCTATCCATTTGTTTGGGTATACTTGATTTAAGTAGTTTCGAACATCCACTGAAAAATGTGGTGGAGCTCCATCGTGCATGTACCACATATTTCTCCGAAGTTGTAGAGGTAAATCGTCTAACAAATCTGGCTGTGTATTTTGTAAAAACTGAAGTAGTTTTCTCCCATGAATCTTTGTGGAAGAATAAGAGGACCAACAATAGAATTACCAATTATTCCAATCCACACATTAAGTTTAAATTCGTGTTGAAAATGATTTATCTCTATGGCATGCGAGTTTTCAGCTGACATTTCGGAGATTAATATCAATTTTCTAAGCTTCAAAATCGTCCAAAATCAATGATCAAAAAATTGTGTCTCGCTTGATATGATTATGCCTCGGATTAGGCTTAAACAATTATATTTTTAAATGATATGCGATTAAAATGCATTGTCTTGTGCCCGCTAATTGTTCTTTGTGTAACAATGAGAGACATAATTATGTTTGCTTAAGACTGGATATTTAAAAAAATTATTCAAATATTATTAGTTAAAGTTGTCATTAAGGAGGTGAATCAGTGGAAGTTTGATTGTTGTGTTCTATTAAACTTCAACAAACAGAAAGAATGAATTGCAGAATGAATGAGGTAACACCAACCTATATGAACGTATCTCACGCCAGCTTAAAAGTTAAATACGCATTTGATAAAATTTAACCGGCTCGTCAGTTTGTTCGACTGATTTATATCCAAGCTTGGCATATATGTAAGTAGAAACTTTATCAGACCAGTCAATCGACGTGGACACGCTGTATAAGCTGTAGTTTTGACAGCTAAAACCTGTCAAACTGTCATAATTATGACAATTTGCTGGTTTTACACAGGTTTTAGCTGTCAAAACTACAGCTTATACAGCGTGTCCACGTCGATTGACTGGTCTGATGGTGACTTAGTTTACCTACTTATGTACATTACGTCCATTATTCGGAACGGATATGTAGATTTAATCAACTGGTAATAGTAATTAGACTATAAACGATGTTACAGACTGCTGTGTGGCTAACATTAGTGTTCGTATAGTGGTAATATTCAATTGGAAGGGATCATTAATGAATTCATATCTAATTTTAGCTGTAACCTATAAAATATTTACCGGATACGAAATCTATGATATTTACTTACCAAAAGAAAAAAAATGTGTATAGAGCTGAAGCAATACGTACGTATAACTTTCATTTTCCACAAGCCGAGTTTTAATGTGATTACGGCCCCGAGAATATATCCTAAATAAACAGTCCGGTACAGATCTATATAGGAAGCCCTGTCCTTTCCCCCGTACACACCCCGGAATGCTTCCGTTCTACTTCCTTTACCTTTACTTTTACTTGTGTTCCATGTGTGTTTGCCTGAAACGATATACTTCACCTGTGACTGTGAAGTAATCAATACGATCACTACCAGTGGCGGCTACTACTTGAGAAGGGGGGAGGGAGGGTCTTTCCACCATAACTAGTACTATTTATTAAAAAATGTATTTTGCGACATCTATCGCATTTTAAAAGATTAATAAACAAATAATTTTGTTTCAGGTGAGTCTTGTTTTTGTAATGGTCTGAGGTAAACCCTTAACCTTAAATCGCGACCAAAACCAAGAAAAAGGTAAGTATAGAAACAACCATTAAAGCTTTTTAAGCTTTTTGATTCGTAACCGAATTTTGACAACTTATCCATAAAGCCCCTATGCCCACCAGGAAGCAGGAGAACTCTTAAAAGTAAGATGGCCATGTACACCATCTAAATTATGATTTCGTGCGAAACAGCTTCATATATGCAACGTAACCACTTTTCTCTCACATTATCCCGAAAAGAAAAATCCGGAAAAATCAGACCTTCAACTGATTCTCCCCGTAACGACCGAAAGATGTGTTTTTTTCCTACTCGACGACTGAAGAGGTCTATTGTTATATCGAATCGATGATCGTAAGACGATGTAGTACTCGAGGAAACGTCCATTTTATCAAACGGGGCATCTTCGTCCTCCTCTTTGCGTTCCATCGAGGTCTTCCACGCCTACTTTTTCCAGATCGACCGTGAGAAATGTACGGTGGGGGGAGGGGGTTGTTAGAAAATAATCTTAATAATCTTTTTACACTCGGCGTGACCCAATAACTTCCTCCACTTCCTGCTCTAGCAATGTGAAATTGAAAGTTAGCGTAAAGCTCTTTCACTGAAGATGGGTAGACAGAAGCACGCAACGCTCACTCTCGGCGTATATTCCTTTCCTTTTTGCTTCTCTATTCAAGCTAAGTCGGTGTCAGTATGCCAAGGGGCAATTTCGTTTTTGTTTCTGGCCGGTCGGGGTCGAGCGTATAAACTCCCCTGACTTGGCATGTCCGTAACGAACTGAGAAGGGAACCTGGGGATACCTCGGAAGTATGTCAGAGAGGGATGCTTGTCAGTCTATGTTTGTTCTATTCGCTAACAGCAGGTAAATCCAGCGGCGGGTCGTGAATAACATTATAATGGGGATATTTGGGCGGATTTGTTTAAATAAATGTTTATGTAGATATGGATAGATGGAAGAAATAGTTTCGGTATTAGTATCTATGGTCTATTCTGATCCATTTTGGTGTTTTATATATATTACTGTTTGGCAATGTAGAGATATATATAAAGGCACACCAGACAAAAGGGCATCAGTAAAGAAACTTTGTCAGTCCACACGGAAAGAAGTAGATCAATAGCTTTTACAATGGTTTAAATTAAAAGGAAGTCAAAACATTCTTATATGACATAACAGATGAAGCTTTGGAAACATATAGAAATGCTGAAGAAACAGTTGCCTACATTCCAACAACAACCAGCTACATTTTTCAATATAATATCTTTCTTTTAGTATACCTTTTTTTCCCCATCGTTTTGGTAATTTTTGGACGAGTACCTAACCAGTTGCACACGAATGTTTCCACTTGATCGTTGTTTTCAAATTGCTTGCCTCCAAGAACTTCTTTAAGAAGTCCAAATATCTGAAAATCGCATGGCGATAAGTCTGGACTGTAAGGTGGATAATCAAGTGTTTTCCAGTTCATATTCACCAGTTTATGCTGCGTTGCAGCTGCTGTGTGGGGCCTGATGTTGTCGTGAAGGAGCAATACTCGCGGATGGCACAATATCAAGCTTAACTTGATCTAAGAGACCGCAATAGTAGATTGCGTTGATGGCCCGACGTCCATGTAAAAAATCTACCTGCACGATTCTTTTCCAATCACAACAAATCGTGGCAAACACTTTGCCCGCTGCCAGTCGAGTTTTGGCTTTCGGGTCATTCCATGTCATATCAACACACCCATTCAACTTGACCATCTCAGATTTTGATTAAAATTGGCACTGAAGTAAAATTCATGTAGACCAAGAAAAATGTCAAGTTTTAATATCTTATGTCAAACCGGGTCATGGCCGCAACCGTTTTCTGGGAGAACGATATGGGATTCAATTTGAGGGACGGTGACATTTTTTCAGAGAGTTTTATCCCGGATCGACTTGGGATTCGCGTTAAACTCGTGCATGATTTTTCTTATTCCCCAAGATTTGGGTAGACAAGTCAATATCATTACCTTTTTTTGTCCAACATGTTGAATTATTGAAGTTAACTTTTCGATTTTGAATAAATGGATTGTCTAAGTTTTCATTTCCGTTGTTATGAAAAGAGTCGCCTATTGATTCAAAAATATTTTTCTTGAGTGCAGCCTCAATCTTTTGAACTTTTTCCTTTCCATATTTTTTGAACTTGGTATTTTTCTCTTGTCAATTTGGGATTCACCTAATTCACCGAGGAAAATATTAAATGTCTCAATCACTTCTGACTTAACAGAAAAACTAGGATCCTCACTGTCTGTGCTGATATTTCTTTCCTACAACCAAAACAAATCAACCATCCAACTTGTAACATTTCTCAGCTTGTTATTATCCCTGATATGGTGGTTATTTTTATTTAAGGGGTTGAAACATCTTGAAATTGAAAATTTAGTCGTATATTCCATTTTAATTACAATTTTGAGGCATGTAAAAAAAATTACTAATAGTTAAGACCAAAATAAATATTTTACTTATTCTTAATAAATGAAAGATAAATATTCCTTTAAAGAAAAAAAAACACTTAAAAATCTAGCTGATCGCTATTCTCACATAATCACTCAACTAGCTAATTAAATTATAGACTGAATGTTAGTCCTTAAATAAAAAAACTCTCTTAGATTCTCAAATTACAAAGCTAACTACAAAAATCAAAAAGAGGTCATTACTTTAAACATCCACACAACGCTGATGCCCAGAGTCAGACTGAGCTGCTTGCTGCTTCACTGCAGTGATTGAGGATGTGAAGCAAGTCTTATTTGTCACTACTCGACTCCAAAATAGTTACCAGAAATAAGAAAGCTCTCCAGGCCTCACATTAGATTGAAGTTTTTGAAACTAGTAAAAAAACTTATTGATAAATATTGTTTCATTGTTCTTTACGTTTATAATTCTTCTTATTTTACCTAAATATATTTTTTTAATTAGGGTGTTAGATTGAAATGAAGATAAATATTGATTTTTGGATTTCAAATATACCAAAAATTTATATTTATAAGTTTATGTTAGTTTTAAATTCTTTTAACTAAGAACCTATTACCATCCCAATTTGAAACTGTGCACACTGCTTAGTCTTATAGTAAACCAGTTTTGGGAATTTTCGAAAGTTTTTAAACATGTGACTTTTTTGGAATTCAATTCAAAATTTTAGTATCAATTTTGGAAAACATTTTTTCTCAAGACTCCCTAGGTGTTGCATATCAAATGAAAGGCCATTAAAATAGAAGAAAATAACACCACTCCCAAAACTCTAGCTCAATTCGGAGAAGAGCAATTACAATTTTAGTAAATGCCCGAAAAATTTTAGGCTATTTTTGTAAACTTTAAATGGCCATAATTCAAAAACGGGTTGACATAAGAAATTAAAACTTGACATTTTTCTTGATTTAATACGCCATTCTTCGGCATTCTTTTTCCACTCCTTGCTTGCACGCTGATTCGGTGTAGCGATGCACCTCTGTCTCGTCACAGATGACAATTTTATGCAAAAAGCTTCCCTTCATCTTCAAAACGAGTTCGAAGCAATTGAGGAATGCGAAGTCGTGGAGGTTTTTGATCATCATTCAGCAACCTTTGAATCCAACGAGTTGAACCCACCCTTCATAGCTTACACCAAGTTCTTCTGAAATTTGAAGCACTGTGAAGCATCGAACACGTGCAATGTTTTCATTTGTCACACTGGTACGAGAACGACAAGGATACACTTGATTCGCAACGTTCGTGACCTCCACCACCTGCACCAAACCTTCACTCTTGATCATGAAAGGGTAGCTTCTCCAAACTAGGCATGCGAACTTAAACAGTATACCAGTCTGCTGACATTGTTTCCCTACTCCAATGATTATAAATGCCCAATCGCACTCATATACCGTTCACCACAGTTAGCCCCATTTCAGCTCCAATTGCGCCCCAATATGTAACTGTATTAGAATGAGATATGATTTTGTCATTGATTAATATTGAACACAATACACAATACAGGTTGGTATAGCAGATACTCACTAGAGGGCATGAGGTTGGAATTGATCCATTGTCGAAGTATGACGAAATTAGATCTTGCATTCGTAGTTGCACTGACGAGACCTTGGAGGTCAAAACTGCGTGGTCCGCTTCTAATGCTTGATCTATTTTTAATGGACTAGTTCGCAGAATGATTTCCAACAATCCAATGGTATCTTACCTCTAATATAGTTTTCATATGCTAAGTTCTCTCTGAGATCATATTCTGAAGAAAAAAAAACGATTTTATCGACATAAGTCTCGAAAATTTGCGATATTTGTCAAACAGGTGGCAGACCTTCAATAATCGAATAATTAAAATTAAACCTTTCAACGAATATAAAGCAAATTTTTATTACAAGGTATATCAAATATCTCATCTATTACCCATTATCTTAGTTCGAATGCAATAAATAACAATGACACAACAAATTCTTTCTTGTATCGAATGCCTACAAGGCACAAAAGATAAAAAAAAGCCATTATAGGCATATCTGTGTAACAGAGGTTGCCAATATAGCATTGAAATCGAAGCTACCGTTATAGAAGTTTGCTCACCGGAAATATCAAAATTGCCATCTTGCGTCATCTATACATCAACCTCTTCCTTGGGTATCGATGTTATTCTGCTTTTTTTCATCTTTCACTTCTTATAAAGAACCTGCTCTTCCATCTTCTTCTTTTGCGTGGAATTCCCTCTGAAGAATAGTTGCCCTGCTTGTGCTTACTTTTATGTACACATTTATATGATACATTTAGAAGTCAAATGCGTTTAGGTAATTTATATTTTCGGATATATTTTGATGGCGTAGAAGTGGTGTAGGACATGCGATAAGAAAAAATTACTGCCTATATATTTTCTTTCTCGCTGAGTATTCGTGTTTTGGAGATTTTAGAGATCCTTTTCATGGAGATGGAAAGCTTGAGAAACGCGGGAAGAACAGGATGGTAAACGAGGTTAAATAAATGACGCGTTTAATAAGTTTTCGTAATAATACGGGATTAAATTATTAAACTTCAAAGTAGTAGTAGCAATGAAGATATTATCAGGTGATGGATATTCTTTCAACTTCGCGTAACTTTACCGACATGAAATCAAATTTGCCGTAATATGAAACCTCCCCTCAAAAAGCGATGGGAAACATGGAAAGTAAAGTAGGTCATCACGTTATGTGCGTTTCGCGTGTCTATGCATGATACAAATTAATTATAACAAGTATTAAACAGCTAACTTCCACTGTATATAGTGGTTGACGATGTTTTAAAACGAGCTACTCTTATCTTGATAAGATTTCGTACGCTGCGCCTCTGAGAATTGGGAAAATATCAAAGCTCGCACGAAAACTTGGATAATAACCTTGAGGTCTGGCACGAAAAAACGTTATACATCATGCTTGTTAAAGCGGATATATCCTGGTTGTGTTTTTTTTTGTACGTCATTATCGTGTATTCCTAATAACATGCTTTCAATGAACGTCCTTACAGGAGATTAATGGATAATAAAAAGGATGTCTCAAAGGTATTTAGGTTTGAAACTGGGGAGTTTGTGAGTCGTTTTGGTTACATAGTTTCTTTTTACTAACAAAAGTAATAATCTGGTTCTCACTATTTCGTTGTACAATCGTGATCTCATAACTTGTTTTTTTTTCGGTAGGTTTAGGTGAAGGATAAGAATCATCCTCTTTTAATTATTGATGGTTACAGTTTGTTGTATACTGAGAGGATGTACTTGATACCGACACTAATATCTTTTGATTTATTATCTACAACCATTACGAAAAATAGAATGACTACCTGTCATTTCAAGAACAAACATTTCACTGAACCATTGCTCCATCCATGCAGAGAATGATTGCAATATACAGGAGAATTCTTAAAACTTTGAGGACTTTCAACTCATACAGACCTCTTGTTTTTGTACATGCTAAAAACATTATCATTTCTTTGTTGTTTTCCTTTCCAAAACTGTTTCCGATTATAGCCTAAGTTGAAGTCGACGAAATCTGCTCTGATTTAGAAGGTAGTTTTTCATCAGTTGTTAAAAATTGTAGCCCTAATCTTTTCTAAAATTTTTCCAGCCACCCTGAGGTAGCAGAAAAAGTAGGCCAACCTCTATACAATTCTCCATGAAAATATTTAGTCATCTCTCTTAAAAGTAGACCACCTATTAGACTATTCCTCTTTCGTTGTCGTAAAAAAAAACCATCTCTCTCATCGGCCTTCATTCATTTATTCTGATATTCTGAAGGTCTGATGGAATTTTCTTTAGATGCTCCAGAAAGGGTCATAGCAACTGTTGAAGTAATTTGGGCCTTTTTTTCGTAATCGCACACACTGTGGATTTGGCTGTTTCATATTTTTTTGATGAAGAAGTAACTTCCAAAGTTTTACTAAGATCGGATAAATCATTAATGTAAAATAATTCACCTTCGTAGTGGCTTATCGGTTGGCACATAAAAACCAGTTAACGTTGGCATAATACAAATACAATACAGAGGCAAAATATTCTCGACATTCACGTTTTGGAATGCAATAGAATTTGGTTCACGTTAAGGACTAATATGTTAATAGTTAACAGTCTTTTTGGCATTGAAACAAAATATCATTGTCCAAGTCTTCTTATGGAAGAAGATTCTACTGTTGTGAAAGCAGTTCTTGTGATCTGTCTTCCTTTTTGTGTGGCAAACATCTTCTATGAAGCATATTCAAGGCTATAGCCCACTCATATTACTACAGCATCGCCTCAGTAGCTGTGGAC